>CM038676.1:647245521-647398779 GCA_021605205.1 Aegilops longissima
TCTACTTTTTGTGTGGGAGAAATCCAACAGCATACGCAGACACCCAAAGAGTTCACAAAATGACAGTCCAACCTGCCAGAGCCCAGAGCCATTGCAACTTCCAACCATAGATTTCTTCAGTTAGCACTTAGCAGCTACTTACAACTTCATCACAAGGTTAAACGTCCTTCACGCACTCAGCCTGATGGGATTGGCACGAGGAATCCATTCTATGATTGGCAGAAACGTGTGCGACACACGCTTATGCTCCATCTTTTTAGAACCAAAATAATCAAGGGCCATTTACATTTGTGTCCCTAACTCAAACCATCTACTCCGATTTATCCTTAATTTTGAAGCATGCATGCTTAAATTTGCCCCTCTACCGTTAGGTAAACTTATAGAAATGCCCTTCTATGCCGTTACCGTCTAGTCAAAGAGTTTTTGACCGTTTTCTGTGTGTTAGTTGGACCGTTTTCCGTCGGAGGCAGCCTCCAATCCATCGATCCCCTGTCCCCGTTGCACGGGGTCGCCGTGGTTCTCGGCTTGGACGACGGCCACGTGTCTTTAACGACGCCGTGGTCACCGGCAGGGACGACGGCCGCTCATAGACCTGGCCTAGGGCCGGCTTGGCGCGGACGTCAGGAGCTGGGCGGGTGCTGTTGTCTCCACCGGCTCGTGGTACGGCCAAAATCAATTCGGACGGCCTGACAGTGGTAAGAGCTGGGCGGGTGCTGTTGCAAGGAACCACCAGGGCCTTCTATTCCTGTCAGTTGGCAAAGACCTGTCCATATCGGATAGCTAGTGTAGAGGAAGCTGAAGCAAGAGCGGCCTTGATTGGCATACAGGAGCTGGCTACAATCTTTCATGATAGTTTAAGATCTCTGATGATATCAGAATGTAGCTCTTCATCTTGAGTAGTTCTTACTCTTGATTCTTAGAAAAAAAAAGAGGAATTTGACGCGGCGCACTTCTGACTAGCGCTGTGGATCAATCTAGAGACGACGCTCCCTTTATTTATAGGCAAAACGTATCGGAGCCTTTGCAAGAGCAACATAGCACTCCATACTCTTCTCCTCAGATCATCAATGGCGAAGGCACCTGGTGCTTCGCTGCTCGGTCCCGTCCCTTTTGCGGACGCCGTAGCTGACTCAGGCTTGGTCTCCGGCGTGCCGGAGCAGCTTGCGGAGGAGCACGCCGACGCCGACCTTGTGTCCGCCCTGCCGAGCGCGCCGAGGGCCAACAATCGCCCGCCGAACCTCCGTTTCTACGAGGGCTTCTGGCTGCAGGAGTGGTTTGTCCCGGCGGCCGTCGCCCTACAGTCCCGCTTCGAGCCCCGCCGGGACGACGTCATCGTGGCCAGCTTCCCCAAGTGCGGCACCACGTGGGTAAACGCCCTGACGTTCGCCACCATGGCGCGGCGCGCCCACCCCGCCGCCGGCGCCGGGCATCCGCTGCTACGGCTCAACCCGCACCAGTGCATCCCTTTCCTGGAAGGCCTCTTCGGCAGCTGCAGCGGGGAGGCCAAGCTCGAGGCGCTACCGTCCCCGCGCCTAATGAACACGCACATGCCGCTGTCCATGATGCCCAAGGACATGGTGGTCTCGCGGTGGCACTTCCACCGGCGGCTGCATCCCGAGCTGGCGTTCGCCGACGTCTTAGAGTCCGTGTGCAGTGGCGCGGTGGCGTACGGACCGGCGTGGGACCACATGCTTGGCTACTGGAGCGCCAGCACGGCGAGGCCGGACAGCGTGCTCTTCTTGCGGTACGAGGAGCTGCTGCGGGACCCCGCCGAGCACGTCAGGGCGCTGGCGCGGTTCGTGGGGCTGCCTTTCTCCGGCGCCGAGGAGGATGCCGGCGTCGTCCACGACATCGTCAAGCTCTGCAGCTTCGGCCACCTCAAGAACTTGGAACCCAACAAAACGGGCCACGTGGATCCCATGCTCCCGATCCCGCGCGACGCGCTATTCAGAAAGGGCGTGGCCGGTGACTGGGCGAACCACATGACGCCGGAGATGGCGCGGCGCCTGGACGAGATCGTCGCCGACAAGCTCCATGCCGCAGGGCTCACCTTCCATGAGCGATGACTCGGCTGAGAATCTTTTTTCTTTTACAAAGGAGGGTAAAACCAGTAATGTTACACGTACAAAAAGATAGAAGCTTTAACATAAAGATGGGTTTTGATTAGAGATTAAGGAGGAGAAGGGGTCCACCCCATGAAAACCAGAGAGGAGAGGTTACCGCAAAATCCAGTGCATTTACCACTCAATTTTTTTCAAATGAATGTCGAGTTCAGTTTTTTTCTGTTTGGTATAAATATATGTTGAACTCAAGTTTTTCGAGAAACCTGTTGCTAGCACGGTGGCATGGCGTATGCATTTCATTAAGCGACAATATAACAATGTTTCTCGAGTCTCTCTCTCAAAAAAAAAAAATTCTCAAAAAGCAACAGATCTGTACCTGCTGCAACTTGTATATTTTACGGCACAACTGCGTATATTTGTCGGTAAATGTACCCATCCGGTCGGGCTAATGATCCCGTCAGTAAATGTATTATTTGGGGAGCTTTGTAGTACATACATCAAAGAAAAGATAGCATTTTCTTAGGGAAGCGGGCGCTTTAATAAATCATCAATATTTTCTTTGCGATATAGGAGTACATGAGATAACTTAAATCTTAAAGTAACGTTATTACTAAGTTCATCATGGAGTAGTGTGTTGACGCCCGTTGGGCACTCATCATGACATCGACAGTTGATGCTACTGCTAACAAACTAGCTCATTCTTTAAACAGACTCGTGAAACGCGGGTATGTGTGCTTCACTTTGTGCATGACGAGGCATTATGGTGCATGCATACTGACATGACAATGTATATATCCTTACTTAACCAAGGCGCTTTCCGCGAGCATCACATATAATAACAGATGTTTTCCTGTGTGGTACATACGACCAATCAACCACCATAATTGATCAATCAGCTAAGTCTGCAGTGCAATCGCGAACATCTTGATCAAGCTGCAAGAGAAGTCCTCACAAATTGGATGGGTCATCCTAAATTCCTAACGACCTCACCTCTACCACCGTCGGGTCCCAGCGTGTACCAGACAGCCTCCGCTGCCCGCTAACTAACAATACAGAGCACCCACGAGTGGTAAGTCAGGACTCAGAAGTGCACACTACATTTGTTTTTTTTTGTCGAAAAGGGGGGGCTCCCCGGCCTCTGCATCAAGGGTGATGCATACGGCCATCTTATTAACTAGAAATTAAATTGTGGCAACCAAGTTCCAGAGTCTCAAACTTAAAAAAAAGGAAAAGGCAGCTCACACAGAGCGTAAAAGGCTAGACACACAAACTAGCCATAAAACGATGCCACAACCGGCTGGCTAAACAAGGGTAGGTAAACTAATTGCCTATCCTATTACATGACCGCCATCCAAACCGGTTGAAGATATCCCGAGCTACCATCTCCCAACGGATAGATCCAGTAACCAAATGCTCCGTGGCCTCCGTCGGAGTGAGTAGCGACCACGAACGGATCACTGCCGTAGCTCGGAAAATAACCTGCAAAAAATGAATCCGTGATGTTCGTTAAAACCAAATCATTTCGCAAAGCCGATGGTCCACAGAAGGCGCAGACTCCAACCCGAATATGTCTTGCTAAGGTAGATTCAATCCCATTTAGCCAAGTCCCAAATAAAGCATTAACAGTATTCGGTGGAGTAATGTTGAAAGCAATGTGGACCGTCCGCCAAAGGACCTTGGCCAACGGGCAATCAAAAAAGAGATGCTTAATCGTCTCATCCCGATCACAGAAACTACACCTAGTAGGTCCTGTCCAATTACGCTTTAATAAGTTGTCCTTTGTTAGAATAACTTGTTTATGGACAAACCACATAAACACTTTTATTTTCAAAGGAACTTTGACATCCCAGACATTCTTGGAAGTTGGAATGGAGCTCGAATTAATGACATCAATATACATGGATTTAACTGTAAATACTCCAGACCTAGTCAACTTCCAGCATAATTCATCAGGTTGGTCAGAGAGTTGAACCTCCATCAATCTCCTAACTAAATGGAGCCAAACTTCCCAACGATTGCCCGCTAGCGACCGTCTAAACTGAATATTAAGGGGGATAGATTGAAATACCGTTGCCACGAACACCTCACGTCGTTGAGCAATACGATATAAAGACGGATATTGAATGGCCAAGGGTGAATCGCCAAGCCAAGTATCCTCCCAGAAACGCGTAGTAGCACACTACATTTGTGATGTCAAACACTATGTTTTTACAAATTTTGGATATTTTTGCTTGATTTCTAGGTGTTATGTGAAGGCAGCTTTGCGGAAATCCAGTGTAGTCTATTCATGACCTTGATGGTTGATCGACAAGGAGCCAAGTATTACTAGTCCCAAAGAAAGCACTTTTTTATGATGACGGCTTTAGGCACTCGACCCACAAAATTTAGTCCCTAGCATCGCTGGCAACTGATGATAGCTTTACACTCATTGGTGCCCACTCAGTGTATAAGATAAAATTGTACTCACTCCGATCCATAATAAGTGTCGCAGTTTTGAACCAAAATTAGTTCAATCTTATTTCAAAACTACAACACTTACTTTTGATCGGAGGGAGTAGAAATCAAGAACTCCTATACAGAACTTAGCTAATTCAGTGCAAAATCAGGAAATAAAATAGGTATGTTGGGCAATGGTTTTGCTAGATATTTAGTTGTCGAGGTGTTTACTTATGTCATATATTTGATGCTGAAACTATATATTTAGTGTTGAAGCTTCCATCTACATGTCCATAACAAAAATCCGATCTTAATCTTCCTTAATTCAATACATGTTATTAGGGTTATCATCATCTCCTCTCCTTACTATAATTCAGGCAAGACCGGCGGCCATGGCAGCTCGAACGGGTACGCTTCACCATTGTACTTGTTCCTCTTATGCTCGCGGTGGACCATCATCATGTCGAGCTCGACAGAGAAGAGCTGTGTCTAGCCGCTATATGTCATAATGGGTGTGAGGAGAATGTACTTATTATTTGCGGCAACAATCATGGATCCTTTTTTGAACAATATCTCCTCGTGTGCCTCAGCAGCCAAACGGTGGCCTCCGGCAACTTCAACTGTTTCTCCAACACCCACTCGCCATCTTGGCCGCCGCAGCCCAAATGTCGTTGTTGTGCATCAATCTTGAGCTTATTGCTCATCAAACAGACTATGCGCACGTCACAGTTGTACCCGTCGATGACCCGAGACGCACATTCCTCTTCGTTGTACAATCCCCATATATTCTCTGGAAACTTGACGAGGGAGAATTCCATGGTGGCCTCATCAAGAGTAAGCACGATTGTGCTTCCTTTGATGGCCGGTATATTTAGTTGTTGGCGGGCTCCACCATCTTGTTGAACCGGAATGATGGTTGTACGCCGACGCAGGCGGCTGTGGTGTACACTAGGCACCAGCCCCCATCGCTGCCTGAGGAGAACACGCAGGCTAGGTTCTCGTTGACGACAGCGAGGACCCTGAACTTGGACACGCTGATGCAGCATTCGGTATCCACGCCGCCCACTAGGAAAGCACCAAGGAAAAATGTGTCCAAACTTGGCGGCCAAATGATACCTTGGTGGCGCCGGGTGAGCGGCTCGTAGACAAGGAGGTCCAAAGACCGGGACTGCCCCGGTGCGTCACTTTGACCAGGAGGAGGAGGCCAGGGCCGGACCTGACTTTTCAGAGGCCCAGGGCGAACTTAAAAAGTGGACCAACTAGTAGGAAAAATTTAAATATATACTGATATTTTTTTAGAGGAAAAGGGCTCAAAGCCCCAGTTCCAATTGCATTACCAAAAGAAACCACAAGAGGTTCGAATTCCGTTACAGGTACGCGGGGGATAAACAGCACACATCGCTGCCCCAGCAAAAGAGCAGACTGTGTCCACAGGGCCACAATCACCAAATCAAGAAGAAATTGAAAACTACAATCTCGAAGGGAGCTACATTCAATAAGCAAGGAAATCAGGCGATAACACGATCTCGCAGCTCCTCCGAGCACCTCTGTAGGCCTAGCCAGGATCCGGCCAAAGCGGGAGGGGTGGGGATCTTGCTAACTGCTCCAGCCTCCGCACTATGTATAGTACTTTTCCTTTGACAGGGTCTGAGCATCGGACCGCCCAGCTGTCCAGAGTAGCAGCAATCTTCCTCCACAACACCCGCATCCCAATCCAGGGGGTATGATTGAAGCACATGTCATTTCGATGTTTCCATAAAGTCCATAGAGTAGCAGAGTGTAGCAAACAATCTGCTGGGTGATTCTTGTTAAAGGACCACCATTCAAGCATGTCAGACACAGACATCCCAGAATGGCTGTTAGAAATGTCCCCTATCACTCTCCATAGTTCTATCGAAACAACACAGCCAAAAAATAGGTGCTCAATAGTTTCAGGATCACTACAGAAAAGGCAGGTAGCATCTTCTACCGTTTATCTCTTATGAAGATTATCCCTAGTCAACAGTTTATTTTTGAACATGAGCCAAAGAAATATATGTATGCGTAGGGGAACTTTAATATTCCAGATGGTTAGGAGATCCCCAGGGTGAATCCCTCTAAAATTAACAATATTGTAGAAGGACTTAACAGTGTAAACACCTTTAGGATCATAATTCCAACAAACAGTGTGTATTTTGTCTATCAGCACGGTATTTTTAACGAAGCTGAATAGATCATTCCACTCAGCTAACATATTACTGGAAAAGCATCTCCTGAAAGAGATTTTTAGATTAGTGTCGTCCCAGACATCGCTCACAGTGCTATTCTGTTCACTGGCAATACTATACAAACTCTAGTACTTTGTAGCCAGGGTGGTATGTCCAATCCACTGGTCTTCCCAAAACCTGATGCTCTTGCCAATCCCAACAATCCAGGAATATCCTATGTTTGCAGCTTTAGCAGCCCACAGAATCCCCAGAAGGGGGAAGCACCAAGATTAGCACAAGCAAAAATATTAGGACTATGAGTGTTGTATTTGGCATCAATGACTTGTTTCCAAATCTTGCCCTCATCTAAAAAGTATCTCTTAATCCAGGAAGCTAACAAGCAGAGGTTCATATCCGCAATGTTAGGGATGCCAAGGCCCCCATGCTGCTTTTGCAGGGTCACACAATCCCAAGCAGCCAGGTGATATTTGTGGTGGCCCTCATAATCATCCCAAAAGCACTGAGCCAGTTGAGAATTAATCAACTTAATGTCCCACTTAGGAAATTTGAAAATACCCATAAGGTAACTAGGTATAGTGGCCAAGCAGGTTTTCACTAATGTGAGCCTCTTGCCAGAGGACAGTAATCTGCTTCTCCACCCAGCCCCTTTCTTAATTATTTTATCCACAGTAGGTTGAAGCTCACATTTTTAGGCTTTCTGTGGTGAAGAGGGGCTCCTAAATATTTAATAGGGAAATCACTCAGTTTGCAACCAAGGATTTGACCAAATATGTTTGCTTCTTCCCCATTCACATTAATAGGAACCAGATCACATTTATGAAAGTTAATCTGCGTCCCAGAAATTTGTTCAAAACAGGATAGCAACCATTTAAGGTTTCTGGCATGAGCAGGGTTATTACTTAAAAATAATAAAGTGTTGTTAGCATATTGCATGCTAATAATGCCAGCTGGATTGAAGCTGGGGAACAGACCCTCCAGAATGTTATTCCTAGCAGCTTTAATAAGAATTCTAGTAAAAACATCAGCTACTAAGTTAAATAGTAGAGGGGAGTAGGGGTCACCCTGTCTGACACCTTTACCAGCAATGAAAAAGTCACTATTGGCATTATTTATATTAACCCCAACAGATTCCTTGTGTAATAAAGAAGTAACCTTCTTCATCCACCTAGAACTAAAACCTCTTATGTGCATCATGTCAAGCAGGAAATCCCTGTTGATCATGTCATAGGCTTTCTCATAGTCTAGTTTAAATACATCTTTGCAAATGGGGCCAAACTTATTAGTGGCACATTTGGCAAATATCTTGAAACTGCAATTAATCATAGCAAGTGGTCTAAATTTTTCTATTTTGCTAGCATCAACTTCTTTAGGAACTAGAGTTAATAGAGAGAAGTTGAGTCTATATAGATCCAGCTCATCATTCTCCCAATCACGAAATAAAGCAAACAAGTCACCTTTAATAAGGTCCCAAAATTGTTGATAAAATAAAAAAGGAAAGCCATCAGGCCCAGGGGCTCCTTCTGCATAAGAGCCGAAGACAGCCTCTTTTATCTCTTTTTCAGAAAAAGGGGCATCTAGTATGTTGTTATGAGCATCAGTAACTTCCTCACCATCTTCCCAAAAGTCATCTAGGGTGATGTTGATTTTCTCTTGGAAACCAAATAGTTTTTTATAGTAATCAACAGCAACTTTCATAATATCATTGTGATCAGTCACATTACCTGCTTCTCCTTCTAGCACCATAATCTGTTTCCTCCTCCTCTTCTGATTTGCTATAGCTTTAAAATAGCCAGCATTCAGGTCTCCTTCAAGCACATCTCTCTCTCTGGATATCTGTCTGGCCTTGATTTCCTCCTTCCTCCAAATTTCCTCTAAGTCACCTGCAATTTTTTTAATTCTTTAGTTAGTGTTAGTGGAAGGAGGATTAGTTTCAGAGATAATATCCAAACAGTTATATTCAACCACCAGAGCTTGTTTCTGTTTGTTTTTATCAGCCTCATAATTGGCCATCCAACCTTTGATGGCTTTTCTGGAGTTCCTAATTTTGAACTGCCAAATATCTATAGCCTTAGTAAAGGGGCAGATAGCAGTCCAGGCTTTAATAACAACCTCTCTAAAGCCCTCAACCTCCAGACACCATTTCTCAAATCTAAAATGTTTACTTTTGGGAATGGGGAAGGCACAAGTGTTAAGAACCAGAGGGGTGTGATCACTCCCCAATCTAGGGAGGGCTTTGAGATGTACCGCAGGGAATTCAGAGGCCCAATCAGTGGACATGAAAACTCTGTCTATAGTAGCCATCACTAGATTGTCCTGGTTGTTACCCCATGTGAACTTCCTCCCATTAATTTTGAGCTCTATTAGACCAAAGTTGTTAATCCAATCATTAAAGAGGTCAGCCCAGTGCTGATTAATAGCACCAGCGTTTTTATCACTAGCCTCTCTAATTAGATTGAAATCTCCACCTACAAAAGTGGGGCCTGTCCAGCCAGCTAGTATGGAATGCAGCTCATTAATGAATTCCATTTTAAAGTGGTCGTAGGCAGAGCCATAAACAGAAATAACTCTCCAAACAGAGCAATTCTGTATGTTCCTAAGTAAACAGGAAATGCAGTAATTATGAAAATCACAATGAACAATGTCAAATACATCTATCTTAATCCCAATCAAGATCCCTCCTGCAGTATTAATAGCAGGGAGCCATTTCCATTGGAAATTGGATCTTGGATCAAAAGCTTCAAGTTGAAGAATAGTAAATTCTTCTTTTTTGGTCTCAGAAATACAAATAAAACCAGGATTGTTGGCTCTAATGAGCTCTTTTAATTTGTCAACCTTATTAGGGCCACTAAGCCCTCTAATATTCCAGAAAACACCTATCATTTAAGATCAAAGTTAATTTTCCTTCTTCCTTTGCAAGAAGAGGTTTTTTGAACCTCAATCCAGGGGGAGTCTGAAGTAGAGGGCCCATTATTATGTGCCCCCACTTCTGTCTCAACATTATCCCTAGGACCAGGCTCAGAACATCTAAATTCCTCACTAGTAATATCTATACTGGGAGGCAGAAATACATCAGGATTTTCAGAATTAAACTTAGCAATTCTATCTAGTTCTACATTCTTGACAATGCAAATATTCTCCCTGATGTTATCATTGCTAGTACCCAGGCTAATCCCTGAGCATTCTGCAATATTCATCAGAAAGGTATCATCAAGACATGCAAAGGAGTTTTGTGTACCTTTTATCAGCATAGGTTTTTCCAGGTTTTTGATTTGCTTCAATTCTTGAGCTTTTTGGATAGCAGGCCTGTTATCCTTCTTGTTCCTGGTACTAACCCTGGAGGCCACCACAGGGCCCCATTTCTGCTGAGTGTTGATGTTCTTATGCACCATAGTTTTTGCTACTTTAGCAGCAGCTGCAAATTGTTCCAACAGGGGGCACCAAAGCTGACGTTTTGGTTCTTCTTCACCACCTCCAGGTAGCTTTTGGTCATGGGGGCACCCAGCAACTCGGAGGAGACCATATTAGAGCCACTGGCAAGAGGGGCAGGAGTGGAGCACTTTTGAGCAGTCCCACTAGTCCCAGCAGTATTAGTTTTATCCTTGATAACTTGGTTACTATTACCAGTGTCCATATCTTCTCCAAGCAAATCATATTCACTTGTATCAAATTCCTCTTAAGTGTGCTTTTCTGTGAAGGATTATCATCAGGGCCTGGAGGTATATCTGACTGACCACTTCTTAAACCAGTTTCCACAGAAAATTTTAACAAATACAGTTCATGGTTAATCTCCACCATTCTATCTCTGGGAATCTCGGTAGTATCTCTCACAGCAACCTGAATCATCACCTTCTCATAAAAGCTTCTGAAGATAGTGTGCCAGTCTACATTTATCAGGACACCAAGCATAGTAGATATCTGAGAAATAATGTTCCAAGATATCCATTTGGGAGGTATCCCTTCAATTATAATCCAAGTTTCCTCCAGATAATCAAAAGCTGGAATCTCTCCACTCCAATCACTAAAGTAAATAGTCACTCCTTCTTTCTTCAGGTTGATGGAGGGGTATTCCACCAGTTCTTTGATCTTTTTATTGGGGGGCTAACAATAAATCTTTTGCTGTCATATCTTATGATCTGCCAGGGCCATTTGGTTTTCCACATCTCAGAAAAGCAACCACCTAGCTCCGTTTCATTGATCTCACCTTTTTCAACTAACACTAGCCCAACATTTCCCAAATTCAGCCATTCACTGTCTTCCTTGCCACCAGTCTCAATGTGGAAAAAACCCAGTCCATTGCTGGCACTCCCCCAGTACATAGCCGCTGGATATGGCTTGTACCAGGTAGGATAGGAATCCATATAGTGACCAGGTGTCTTGCATATGAAGCAAGCTTTGGGGATGGGGCACATACCAACAAAATGTCTAGGCTGCCCACATTTATAACAGATAGCTCCAACATATTTAGGATCAATGTTGAAGGAAGCTGAATCCTCACTGGGGGCACTTGTCTGCACAGTTGTCTACCTGTTCTTCTGATTCTTCTTCTTCTTCTTGTTCTTGCTGGACTCTGGCTGACTACTCTGCTCACTGTCTCCAGCGGAAGATCCACTCCCTCCAAACTATATACTGATATAAAACGCACATTTTTTTTGGATTGGAAGTTCTAGGAAATTGCATTACCAAGTAACGCCTCGTAATACACCGTGGACAAACACAAATGTGTGGAAGCCGGCGTGTACGACCACGCGGCACCACCGCTGCATACGGCTGCGGCGCGGACGAGCCATGAGGAAGGGCCGAGGCAGGGTAGGACGCGCTCGAATATGTTGTCCATCACGGCTGTCATCGTGGTTGCCACCCCGGTCTATTTCGTTTTCTTGGACCTGTTCCTGCGCCGTCGATGTCCCTCCACGCACCGTCGCTGCCATCATGTGGGCTCATTGGCGCGGCGCGGTCGGTGGCTTATCCTGCCACGAGAGTTCCCGGTCGACCGAACTGGCTGGCTTCGGCGTGTGCGACGGCCGTCTAGATCCGAATTGAGCGGGCTAGGTTGCATAGCGCGCCCGCCGAGTTTGTTGTGATCTGCGTCCGTCATGGTTTTGGATCCTAGCCTCCTGCTAGGAGCATCTCCATCCATTGGCCTCCCAGGGGGCTTGAAAAATCTCCGTCTGGGGGCGAGCGGACGCAAATATCGCATTGGGGGCGATTGGGTTCCCAGTCGCCGCCCCCCAGGCGCTGATATCGGCCTATTTTTGGCCAAATTTGCCCGCTTTTCAGCCAACTTTCGGCGCAAAATCGGCCCGCTATCGGCGCAAATCAGCCTATATTCGCCGTGCTTTCGCGCAAATTCATCAGAAGTTATTTTTTATCACATAGTTCATCACAGAAAATCAAAAGAAATAAAATAGTTCAATACAAATTATATAGTTCAAAAAAACTCATATTTCATCACACGTTGACCTAGGCGTTGCCCTTGGGCCTCCATAGGTGCTCCACCAGATCCTGATGTAGTTGTTGATGCACCTGTGGGTCTCGGATCTCCTGACGCATATTGAGGAAAGCAGTCTAGGTTGCCGGTAGCTGGTGATCAACTTGGGCAAGAGGACCCTGCCTGTAATATGGTTCGGTGTCAAACATTGGCTTTTCCTGCTCGCTCTCAATGATCATGTTGTGCAAGATGACACAACAAGTCATGATCTCCCACATTTGATCTTTCGACCAGGTTTGAGCAGGCTACCGAACAAAAGCAAATCGAGATTGGAGCACACCAAATGCCCGCTTGACATACTTCCTGCAAGCCTCCCGAACATTCGCGATGTGGAAGTTCTTGCCTCCTGGCATAGGGTTTGAGATAGTCTTCACAAATGTAGACCATCTCGGATAGATGCCATCTGCTAGGTAGTATCCCTTGTTGTAGTGCCGCCCATTGACCTCGAAGTTCACCGGAGGAGAATGACCTTCAACAAGCTTGGCAAAGACAGGGGAGCACTACATTACGTTGATGTCATTGTGAGTTCCTGCCATACCAAAGAAGGAGTGCCAAATCCAGAGGTCATGTGTGGTCACTGCCTCAAGTACCACATTGCAACCGTCTTTGGCACCTTTGTACATCCCCTGCCAAGCAAATGGACAGTTCTTCCATTTCCAATGCATGCAGTCAATGCTTCCAAGCATCCCAGGAAATCCTCTTGCTGCATTCTGTGCTAGGATCCGAGCAATATCTTCAACATTGGGTGATCGCAAGTATTGCAGTCCAAACACTGCCACCACTTCCCTGGAGAACTTGTAGAAACACTCAATGGTGGTCGACTCGGCCATGCGCCCATAGCCGTCGAGTGAATCACCGGGAGCTCCATATGCAAGCATCCTCATAGCTGTCGTGCACTTCTAGATTGAGGTGAATCCAAATTTGCCGGTGCAATCCATCTTGCACTTGAAGTAGCTGTCGAACTTTCGGATGGAATTCACAATCTTGAGGAAAGGCTTTTGGCTCATCCGATAACGGCGCCGAAACACTTTGTCGCTGTGCAGTGGAGCGTCGGTGAAGTAGTCGGAGTAGAGCGTGCAATAGCCTTCCAGTCGATGTCGGTTCTTTGCTTTCAGTCGCCCGGGCACCGAGCCACCTTGCCGCGGCTTTGCATTGCTCGCGAGCAGGCCGGCCAAGCCGGTGAGGACCATGAGATGCTCTTCGTCCTGAACGTCGGCATCGGCTTCCTCCTCTAGCAGCGCCGCGACCGCCTCCTCGTCGTCCGAGTCCATGGCCGAGCAGACAAATCGCCGAACACCTGACGGGCACATTGGGCGCACAGCCGCCGGTATCCCGCCCTGCGCGGCTGGAGTGCCGGAAAACTCGCCCAGTAAGGTGGTGGAGAAGTTGCCGCGGCGAAACCCTCTTTCTTTTCTGGTGGGGAATGTCCTATCTAGCGGTGGTGGGCCGTGGGCGGCGCCGGGATCGGCAAGGTGGCAGCAGGGCGCGCGGGGTTGGGGGTGGGGGCGAATCCGGACGTTTGTCTTGACTTTTCGCCTGACAGAGTAGCCCAGACGTGCTTTTTCCTTCTGCCGGAGCCCCCGAGCACCCTCCAGTGCGCTGGGTTCGGCTTGGGATCGCTGGGCCCAAAAACAGGCCGAGCCGGCGATTTCGGCATCTTGGGGGCGCGACTGGGTTTTTTTCGGCGCCAGCGCGTAAAAAGTCGCCCTGGGGGCTGTTGGGGGCGCGGCTGGAGATGCTGTAACTACCGCAACGCTAGACTCGACATCGCCTCGTTGGTCTTCAATTTTTCTTTCTTGTTTCTCGTGTTCATGTACACGGTCTATATTCAGTCTGTGCGAATGCAGACTTTTTGAGCATATGCACCCGGGCCTTGCTTGGTTGCTCAATGTTGCTTTGAGATATGTGCTACACAACTAACATACTACATGCAAATTTCTCTTTTTTGTGTCTTTCATATAAAACATGTCTTGAAGTTCAAACTTTACAGCACAACAAAGCTTTCTACTTAGAATGTGGGATAAAACCTTCAGATATTTTGGTCCAACATAAATACTTAAAAAATAATTTTTTCATCAAACTAATCTCATTTTGTATATATATGTTAGACGAAAAAATCTGAAAGTTTTATCCAACGTTCTAGTTAGGAAGCTTTGTTGTGTTGTATAGTTTGAAGTTCAAGACATGTTCTATATGAGAGAAACAAAAAAGAGAAAAGTACATGCACGAATCAGGATGCAGAAAATAAGTGGCTAGATAGGAAGGGCCAGGGTGTACATGCTCCAAAGCATGATTTCACGCGATGATTCGTTATATTTTGCCACGTTCAAGTACAGTATTTTTGCATTTTTTGAAATTGTTTAGACTACTATGGTACCTCCCGCCAGCATGAATCTAACCACATGTTTGCGCCTGGTGTGCTACTAGGACCAAATATTGTTTCAGTGTGCGTGACCGTTTGCCACGATAGTGAGACACACCAGGATGACTTCATTAATAGAGCTCAACAACTCTGCCCCCCTAGTAGACCGTCGTGTTGATGTGTTGTCTATGTTAGTATTAGGGGCAAAAAGGTTTAAGTTTGGTCTAGCTACCCTTGTCAGCGGCGCACTTAGGGCATCTCCAACGCTGGATGCTAGCGAAGAGCGTTAGGGAATAATTCCCGATCCATCGGCAGTTCAGCCCTCAATTCCCGGCATCACCTCTGGCGTCAATGCCAAAGAATGCTTCATTGAGTTCGGTATAAAAGATGTGCTTCGGGCTTGAGATGCAATGTGATTAAAAGCTCTATTGCTCCAATTTTCTGTGAGTAGGATATGATCATTGAGTTCGGTAACATTCTTAATTGCCAAGTTGATCGTTTTTACCTATCAAATACTTGGGGTCTGCCGCTTAGTCTAAAGAAATTGCGGAAAGAAGACTTCCAGGGATTAATTGATAAACTTAGAGACAGATTAAGATCTTGGCATACTAGTTTTCTTATCAGAGTGGTCGTTTGATTTTGGTTCAAGCTGTGCTCTAGGCCATGCCAATCTTTCATCTCATGTCTTTGGATCCGCCGCCGTGGGTGTTCAAGGCCGTCAATAAAATCAAGAGAGCATTTTTATGAAAGGGGACCGAGACGGTGAATGGTGTACATTGCTTGGTTAGATGGAAGCAAGTTTGCAGACTGAAGAAGTATGGTGGTCTTGGCATTCTGGACCCGAAGATTATGAATTCTGCACTCAAACTAAAATGGGTGTGGAAGATTCGTACAACTGCAGACCGTTCTTGGAGCATCATGTTGAACCCATTGGAGAGCCATGAAAGGTAGCTCTTCAATGCCGCGGCAAAGGTGGAACTAGGAAATGGGCAGCGATGTTTTTTTGGACGGATAGGTGGATTCAAGGTGCTACAGTTACAGACATTGCTCCAGATGTAGGTGTTGCCATTCCTGAGGTTGTCAGAGAAAGAAGAATCATCGTGGATGCTATGATTGATGGAGCTTGGATTAGAGACATAAACGGGCGAATATCTATCCGCACCATCCACCAGGTGTTAGTCTTGTGGGAGGTCATCACTAATATCCAACTCGATTCCAGTGCGGCCGATAAGTGGATGTGAACATGGGATGCTAAAGGAGTCTACTAGGTGAATTCAGTACAATATATAATGCACACTTTTGTGCAACAGTTAAGTGCAGTTCGGCAGGCAGCATTTGGAAGACATGGGCGCCATTGTGGATTAAGGTTTTCCTGTGGTTAGTCATCAGAGGGCAAGTTTGCACTGATGATCGTCTTGCTAAGTGAGGTTTACCCCATCAAGATGCTTGTTGTTTCTGTCACTGTGCACAAGAAACAATCCATCACCGGTCGTGCGGATGATTTGGAGCTCGGTGCTTCAATGGGCCAATCTAAGTGAGGCCGTTCCTCTGGCTACCCTTTCTCTACAGGATTGGTGGCAAAACACCAGGTCAAGAATTCAAGCAACAAAAGTAAAACTCTGAACTCATTAGTCCACCTAATTATATGGAGCATTTGGCGTGAGAAAAACGCCAGGGTGTTTGACAAACGCTGCACACCGCTGCAAACAATCATTGATCTAGTTAAAGATGATGCAAGGCAATGGGAGGTGGAAAGCTTAGGACGACTGACCCTTAACTAGATTGCTGCTAATTGCAGTAACAGTGTTTGGTTCAATGTATATTGGTGTTTATGTCGTTTTTGTTGTGTTCTGTTTGAGTCTACTAGATTACCAGACAGGTCATGATGTATTTTACATCTTTTCTATCTTTACTAGTATAATACATGCAATTCTCCTGCATGGTTTGAAAAAAAAAATGTTTCAACCGTTGCTTGTTTTCTCTCTAAGCGCCACACAACGATTGGCCTTGGTTGTGATGTGTTTTTAACGCCTCTGGTTAGCGCCTACCAATGGAAATGGAATCACTTAGATTTTCTTTTAATTATCTAAAATTCATTTTTTTTTCTCTAAGCGCCTGAATTAGCGTCTACCGTTGTAGATACCCTTATGTAGGCGTACCCCGTGTCACTACCGGGTAAAATATTCTTTTGCCTTGTATACAGGTCACGTATTTGGCTTGGACATTGGTAAATTTCATAGGTGGACACCGACCAGCCATCCAAGATCCAGCGATGCAAGAACGCAATACACACATGTGTAGCGGGCCATCTGTCTGCAAGGCACGCAGTACACACAAGTGTAGAGGGAGAAACTCAAGGCTTGCTCATCGATTGATTGATTGATTTAGAAGAAGAAGAAAAGTCATACGCCTGGATTTCGAAGAAAAAGAAGACATATTCCTGACTTTATAAATAAAGCCAAAAGGCACTGAACCGTTCAAAACATTCAAGAAGGCCCCAAGGGGAACAACGAGAAGAATAGTTTTACCGCAACAAAACAGTATAAGATGGCACACAGGCTGACAACCAACATGCAAAATACTAAGGACGACCACCATGACGAGCCACAATCCAACCTAAGTAGCTGCTGCCTGATCCTGACGCAAGATAGATGATGCCGTAGGACGAACACATGCGATCAGCAGCTCGGTGGCCTCCTTGTTGCACTACTTAATAAATGATCTCCACTGTTGTCAAAGGATTACAAATTTGTAAAGACAATCAACAGGTTTGTTAGAAAAACATGTTTAATCGTGAATTACTGCCCGTGGTTCAAAGAGTCCAACACATAGCCGAAAAGACAAACCAGAAAAGACGTCTACTTTCACCTGAAAGAGATAACACGAAAGGGGGCAGCTCATCGAAGGAGCTAGGGGGCCAAGTAACACCAAGCCACGATTGGATGATACAGTACAAAAGAGCTGTCAAGTGAGAGTGAAATAAAATATGGTCGGTGTTCCCACCCACAGCTCGCCACATAAAGATTTTTACCTTTAGTGGGATCCTCTAGGGAAGTATTTCGCTTTCAGAATGTCAAGCCAGAGAACGCCAGGATCTGCATGCACAATCCTCCACCACCACTTAATAACAAGACAGAGATTCATAACTGAGTTGTTAACAATGCCCAGCCCCAAAGGCTTTTGGGCCGGCACATGATTTCCCAGTAAAATCATGTTATGAGCATTGTTCCAATAAAAGCCACTATAGTGCTTATCATATCCAGCGTGCGTGCTTTCAGGGAGATGATAAAAACCCATCAAGGACATGGGTAGAGAGGAGAGGGACGAGTTAGTGAAACATACCCGACCAGCCATCGATGTATAGAGGCCATGCCATGGGGTGACTCTATTACCTACCTTGAGAACAGAAGGAGCAAAGTCTTTGGTGCAAAACCTAACTAGAGAAATGGCGAGGCCGAGGTAGACGAAAGGGAAAGAATCCATTTGCAGTGAAATGCCAGTGTTGTATGGATACAGAAAATATAACTTATACTCATTTGCGTGGTTTGCTAATGTGGTATGGCTAGCAAAAGTAGTAATCGGTTATAATTGTTTAGCTAGAAGGAAAGGGAGTGTCGTTTCTAAAAAAAATGAAGGATAAACTTTATAGGTAGACTCCAAGCGCCCAACACATATACCATATCTATGGAAACACAAAACGTAATGAAAAATATTAACCGATGACTTACATGCATGAATTGATGATGCGGGAGTAACTTATAAATTTTTTTGCGAGGAGACCATCATATCTAAAAACAAGCATACAACAGTAAAAGGCAACCCTGAAAAACAAGAAAATTGCTAGATCAATCCCTGGGAAGCTAGCCACCCCCATCCTTCCGAGCCGGCCGATGGCACGCCGTCGCTGCCACTCCTGATCCAAAGCCAGAGCCGGCGAAACATTATTCCACGCGAACGGGAAGTCATAACTGCCGAACGCCCCAAAGTAGGAGCCGCCACTCCCCACGCGGACGGTACAAGCTGCATTGAGGCTGCGCTGCCACCGTGTTGACCTTGCCCGACAGTTCCTCCTCCATGATCCAGGGCCGAGCGAGATTGGAGATGAAGTTTCGTAGAGAGATCTGGAGGTAAATTATTTGGCGCTGTCATCAACGTCGCCGGAGCGGGGCTACACACACAGCCGAAACCATAGCTACCAAGCATAATCCTAGACTACATATGTCCATGGCCAGGCAGCGATTCCGGCGACCCCTCCGCCACCGTGAGCAGAAGGCCCTCGGGGACGAGGAGTCACCGGAATCGGTGCCGGCATATTTTTCTCCTCCCTATTTGCCTTTGAGAAAAGGGAGTAACTTATAAGTTACATGCAAAAT
This sequence comes from Aegilops longissima, assembly GCA_021605205.1. NCBI lineage: Eukaryota > Viridiplantae > Streptophyta > Magnoliopsida > Poales > Poaceae > Aegilops > Aegilops longissima. Next base: position 647,264,451 of record CM038676.1, read on the forward strand.
ATTAGCATGAATATGATAATCTGAAAAATGTACTAACTTATAACTTACATGCATGGCATGCTGATGTGGCATGTTTCCATCGCTAGGAAAAATGGATAGTGAGTTGCGTCAAAATAAATCTGTAATGTGATTTAAACTCAATTAGAACCCACTAAGGGTAGTTATAGTGGGGAGTAACTCTGACTCTGACTACTATCATGCATATGACTCTAGTCTATGTTAATATCTTCATGGTGTAAAGTATCATAGAAGTAGTATCATACATGGTTCTATTTATTAGATTGTAGACTCATTTTATCTTCGACCATGTAATGTTACGGCAACATATTATTATGTTATAACAAACAACTCTTTTCTCATTAACTACGTGCCATGTAAGCGAACTTATCTTCGAAAGCATTATGTTACTAGCTAAGTTACCCTCACTATGACTAGCCTAATGCATGTTGCATGGTGGATGATGCTCATTCCTAGATCATACGGATGCTAGTGGATCTAGCCAGTACTAAATCTAATGGCCAAAACAATTTTGATTACGTGATTATGTGAAGGCATGCACGTTTCGTTTGGATCACTCTCTCTTAGGTATACATAGAATGCGTTTAGTTAGCCTGGCGGAAGATACGAAGAAAATGAGGGGAGGCGGAAATCACGGAGCGTCTGTCGAGGCGACGGGGGGGCGACGCCCGACCAACCGAGTGACCGGCCCGCCGGCGGGCCGATACGACGAGGGGAGGCAAGATTATGGAGGGACGGAAGGGGAAAGAGTTCCGGCGACCGGGATGGACTCGCTGGGCCTGCGGGAGACATGGCTACGAGCAAGGAAAGTGATCAAGCAGATCGCCATGGAGGAGAAGAAGATCGGGGATGTCCGATCTGGGATCGTGAGGAAAGCTCAGACTGTTGACGGTGTAGCCATGGAAAGAATCAGAGAAAGGATACAAGCCATGCGGAGAGATCTGAATCTCGGCCTAGGATGGAAGGCAACCAAAGATACGATCCCGAAGAAGGCCAACCCTAAGGATACAGATCCCCCAGACAAGATACGAGGATCAACGGAACAAGGAGGAGACGATAACAGACAATCAAAAGGAAAGGAAATAATCACGGATCCCATAGAATCGCGGATATCAGATCGAGGGAAGGGGTGCATAAAGAAGGGAGACGAGATGAAGGTCAACACACAATCTGCTAGTCCATCACCACCCAGTTCTCTGTCTGAGTGCTCAAACACAAGCGATGGCGAGTCAGGAGCCTCGGAAGGACAAGGCCCCCATGGATGCCGCGGAGGCCACGGGCCACTCCGGCGGCAGGAACTTGGCGAGGGTGCTGCTCCGGGGTGACCCCTCCCAATCCCAGGGAGACAGGGCTACCATGAAGAGGCTCGGAGCGGGCAGCGACATTGTGGCGCCAAGGTTCCCGACCCGCTTCGATCCTCGAGGAGATGATGTGGTGGAGCTGGACCTGTCAAAGGAGCGTGCCGCCATGAGATTCCGGTGGGTTGCTGTGGGGCTCTTCTTCTCGCCCCTGCCCTTCAGCAACGAAGGGCTCTTCGGAGAACTCAAAGGCAAGTGGGGCCTCCGAGGAGGCATGGACTACAAGCCTCTGAAGAATAACCGCTTCCTCATCGAGTTCGAGCGGGAGGGAGATCGCCGGTTCATCCTCGACAACGGCCCATGGACGCACCAGGGGGACGCCTTCCTCATGGTTACGGTGGACGGAGGAACACCACCGGGTGAGGTGGAAGTTGCTCACATGCCCATCTGGGTGCGTGTCCACGACGTGCCACCGATCATGCTCGATGAAGGTGTCGCGTGGAAGCTTGGAGCAAAGTTGGGAGAGGTGCTGGAGGTAGACACCGACAGCAAAGGAAAGGTATGGGGGGATTTCATTAAGATCCGTATAAATCATGATGTAGATGAGCCCCTCAGAGATAGGATCAAATCACGTGACATTCCTAGTGATATTGTGTACTCCCTTGAGGTTAAGTATGAGAGAGTGCCCCGTTTTTGTGGGTACTGTGGTTATCTTGGGCATGGCCAACGCGATTGTAAGTTGCCGGAGGACCTCCATGAGATGAGGTTCACGGCAACAATGCGTGCCTCCCCGTACAAGAAAAGTAACAGTAGAGGGGGCTATGTTGCCCCGGTAGCGAATAGTGTTCGACGCCTCCTAAGCTTTGGAAAAGAAGTCCAGAGAGAGAAGAACTCATACCAGGGAAGGACAGGCCGAGAGAAGATCCCGGAGGATGTGATGCTCAACCCACAAGTGCAGGCTGCCATAGCTGCAGTTAGTGCGCTCAGAGTCTCTGAAGATGGAGGACCCATAAGGAGTCAGGCTGCACAGAGGTCTACTGCGCCATCTCAGTCTGCAGGGATAAACGGAAATAGCTGCGAGGGAGTGCTAAATGCAACGAGCAAAGGCACGATAGGGCATGTAGCTGAAGAAGATGGCATCAAGCAGAACCTGACTCATCCGGTCCTCAACGTCAAGGCTGCAGCAGTCGCGCCCACACCAGGCCCGATTCAGACTCCTACCATGAACACTGCTTCTCCTGAACCGGGCAAGGTCAGGGACGTGGGGACGGCAGAATTGGCAGGGGTGAATGTGCTGGTGGGGGAAAAGACTGAGAGGAAGATCGGGACAGAGAGCCTGGACCCTGCGGGCGACCCTATGTACCCACCGGGTTTTGGCCCAATCCCGCAGTACACACAGCAGGAGGCGGCATGGACTGTGGAAGGCCTATTCAACAAAGAGGTTGTGAAGAACAGGAGGCCTAGCAAGGAGAGAGCTAGGAAGGTGGTGTCAGTTTTGGGCAAGAGAGGAGGAAACACAAGGGAGGAGAATTCAAGTGTTGCAGCGTCTGGACAGGGAGGAGACTCAGAGCAGAACAAGAAAACATGTGCAACAACTGGGGTGATGGAAGGAAAAGAAAACAGCAAGGAAGCTACCGGGCCAGGGGCTCCCGGTCAACTGGTGGACGCCAAGGAGGGCGTCCACCAGGAGCCATGACGATCATGGCGTGGAACTGTCGAGGTCTCGGGCAACCTCGCACAGTTCAGGAGCTAGTGTGCCTAGTGCACACCTATAAGCCCAAGATCGTCTTCCTATCGGAAACCCGGTAAAATAATAAGTATGTTAGGAACCTGAAATGGAGGCTTGGCCTTCGCCAGTGTATCACGCAACCCGGTACGGGTAAAGGTGCAGGCATTGCCTTATTCTATGATGACAGTGTTGAAATAAAGAAGATTGCCGTGGGGGCGAGGTACATCGACGTGTTGATCCGTTTAAATCCGCAAGGCATGCAATGGAGAGGAACCTTTGTCTATGGTGAACCAAAGGCTCACGAACGACACCACATGTGGACCTTGCTAAGAAGGTTAAAGGACACAAGCAGCTTACCGTGGTTGATGATGGGTGACTTCAACGAAACCATGTGGCAATCAGAACATTACTCAAAAGTGAAGCGGTCTGAAAGAAACATGGAAAACTTTCGTTTGGCTCTATCGGATTGCAAAGTGTATGACTTGGGTTACAAGGGACCGGGCTGGACTTACAACAATAAACAAGATGGAAACAGCAACGTGAGGGCTCGCCTGGATAGATGTGTGGCATCGAGCGAGTGGTCCGACCATTTCAACCAAGCTACTGTTGAGCACATCTGCTCCTCGAGATCGGATCATCTGCCTATCCTATTGAGAGTGGGAGGGAGGAAGGAATGGAGGCCAAAGGATAAGGGGTCTCCATCTACTTTCAGGTACGAACATATGTGGGAAAGAGTGGAAACCCTTCAGCCAACCATTACAGCAGCCTGGAAAGGGAAGGGAACGGTGGCAAACCTGAAGGAAGTGTGCTCAAAGCTGAATCAGATGAAGGGGGAGCTACGTAGCTGGGCAAGTCGTGACTTTGGATCGGTGGTTAAACAAACAGCGGATATTAGATCGAAGTTGAGCAGAGTATGGAACTCTACTTGCACACCCGAGTCGCAAAAAAGAGCAGACGAATTAGCTCGGATGTTGGATGAATTGCTACTTAGGGAGGAGCTCATGTGGAGGCAGCGCTCACGTGCTACCTATCTTAGAGAGGGGGACAAGAATACCAAATGGTTCCAACAAAAAGCCACATGGAGACGGAAGAAAAATACCATCGGCAGGCTGAAAGATGACTCGGGCAGGTGGGTCGAGGAGGACAAAGGAATACATGAAATAACAAATGTATTTTTCAAGAAGCTATATGAGAAGGAAGAGGGGATCGACCCCAATGAAATTCTGGACCTAATAGGAAATCGAGTGAGTGGAGATATGAACGACGTGTTGACGAAGCAATTCTCAGCGGAGGAGATCAGTGACGCTCTTTTTCAAATGGGGCCTCTAAAAGCCCCAGGACCCGACGGCTTCCCGGGTCGTTTTTTCCAAAGGAATTGGGGGGTGCTGAAAGAGGATGTAACTAAAGGCGTCCTAGATTTCTTTGAGAGTGGGGTCCTTCCGGATGGTATCAATGATACAGTGATCGTCCTCATTCCAAAAGGTAATGATCCGCAAGCGATCAAGGACTATAGGCCGATCAGTCTGTGCAACGTTATATATAAGGTGGTGTCAAAATGCCTTGTTAACAGACTTAGGCCCATCTTGGATGAGATTATTTCCAAGACGCAAAGTGCCTTTATCCCCAGAAGAATGATCACTGACAACGCCATCATTGCTTTTGAGTGCTTTCACAAGATCCAACACTCCAAAAATGTCAGGGATAATTATTGTGCATACAAGTTGGACCTTGCCAAAGCCTATGACAGAGTGGACTGGGACTTCTTGGAAGGTGTGCTCCGTAAGTTTGGTTTTTGCAAGAAATGGACTGACTGGGTTATGCAGTGTGTCCGGACAGTGAGGTATTCGGTGAGATGCAATGGAGGCCTCTTGGAACCGTTTATCCCTTCCAGAGGGCTGAGACAAGGGGACCCCCTCAGCCCTTACTTGTTCCTGTTTGTTGCAGACGGCCTAGTGCATTTACTTAAAAAGGAAATTGCTGAAAACAACCTGACACCCATAAAGATAGCGAGAAACAGCCCGGGTATTTCTAATCTCCTTTTTGCGGACGACAGCTTGATTTTCTTCAAGGCCACAGTTGAGCAGGCCAAATCCATCAAAAAAGTGTTATCTCACTACAAGGATTTGGGTCTATTGCAACAAAATTGTTCGTCGCGATACATGTCGATTTGTGGCGATAAGTACCTATTGCCACGAAACAGCATTCGTTGGCAGCCGTTGCAACTGGACGCATGGTAATAGGTTATTGCCACAAAAAAGAAATTGTGGCAATAAAATGTGCTATTGCAACAGCCATGTGGGAAGTCGCCACACGTTTTCCCGTGGCAACACTCATCTGATGCCACAATTTGCTTTGTGGAGATAACTTAATGCAACATGTAACGACTCGTGGCGACTGATAACTCGTGGCGATAGACATTTGTGGCAACTAACATATGCCAACGACGCTCATTTCGTGGTGTATACTGTTTCATGGCAAATGTCAATTGTGGCAATAAACTATGGCAACAATCCCTATTTTCGTGGCATTAGGCATTTTGCCACGAATCGTTACACTTGTGGCATTAAGTTAGGGCAACAAATATTACAATCGTTGTAACAAAAAATTGCAACATACTAGTTTTGGCAGTGATAAATAGGTATCACAACGGGTGAAATGTTTGTAGCGAGAAACTATTGCGACAATTTAAATTTTTGTGGTGCTAACATGTGGCAACGAAAAGTGGGTTGTGGCAATAGCCGATTGCAATCTAAAAAAAATATAGGCATTCAATTACAATATTCGAAACCATACATATAATATGTAGATTTATAAAATTCATAATTCTGATAGCAAATATCCATCAAATGAAACTTAAATGTAATTTAGCCATCCTAATTAAGTGCCAAGACTAAATTGTCCATGATCTAGAGTCCAGTCGAGCTAGTTCTTTGGATCCTGCAATCAAGAAATCAAAAAAAAAAATAGTTCTAGTTAATGAGTCCAACATAACATACGCCATACAGTTATTCCAGCCCCATTGTTAAAAAGAACTGTCGCTAGACTAACTGGAGTAATAATGTGTCAGCAAGCATGTAAATTATGGATCAGAACAGTTCTACAAGTGTAAATGTCTAAAGTATAAGCACAAGTACATGTACTAAAATCTTCCACTATTGATTTAAGTTGTGGCTCAATCTATAGTTTCAGTTAAGTTCATGTCCCTAGCTAGCACATACCTTTTTTTTAAGTTGTAACTCGATGCAGCAACAATGCATGGTGAAAGAGAAGAAGCAGCTAGCTAATTATGAAGGCCAATGACATGCTCACTTAAAGTGGACCATGAGTTTCAGTTTCTTTGTTTACAACATCTTAGACGTGCTTTGTCCTAAAAACAGAAAGAACAATTATAGGTGCGGTAACCACTGTTGATTGCATTGGATTAATGCAAAAAAAAGTCTGGGAATACATAGAACCACACCTCATGGTGAAAAGTAAACATATTGCATGTCAAAAGACAAAGTTGAACTAGAGGAGCATCAATTAATTTGGATCACAGGGAGCAGATTGAATTTTATCTTGAACTTATCCGCAAAACCAGCTTCTGCATAAGCCTCGGCAGCTTTGGAGGTAGGTTCTTGTAGACCAAGGGCTGGGCAATGAGGGTCGTCAGCACCTGTATGGTAATTGATAAATGAAGCTCCAGCAGCAAGAAAATGCTCAATTAATATTAATTTCTAAATGAAGTGTTAACAACAGTTCTCGCTCAACCATAAAATCATAAAACAAAAATATATACTGAAGACTGAAGCCCATCCCGACAAGTGCTCATTGAACTCATAAAAGAGAAGTGAGAGACTTTTGAATATGTTGGGTCATGCAATAACAATTGGACGAAACAGAAGCACTCAATAAGAAATATGATTGGTTTTACCTTTTAGGAGGAGTGGACGTGGTGCAATCTGAGGAACTGAGTAGGGAGCATCAAACTGTGAAGCCATAGCAGGTGCTATCTTGTCCAAAACCTGGTAAAAATATGTCATTACGACCGTGAAACATTTACAATGGAACAATCAGAAATAAATGTCAAATAAATCGGATAGTCACCTTTTTCACAATCTCTGCATCTATTTCACTCTTCCCTGAATCAATTCTTGCTTCTACAGGAAAGACAAAACAACATAGATACTTACATGTAAATGTTCTGAACTGATACAATATATTGCAGCTGTGATCTATATTTTTCAATGGTGTGTGCCCAATCTTAAAGAGGATGCATGGTATCTAACCTTCAAACAAAGGCTTAATGCTATCAACTCTAGCTTGCCACATGTAATTACCTATTGCCCATTGAAATCTCTGTAGCCACCACAAAGAGCATTGCTTTACTTACATGGGTAAAATCACAAAACTATGTGCACCCATATCGATAAATTACTGCTGTGTGTACCTGAACACCAATTATTGAACAACAACACTGTACCGTGTATCCACAAAAGCAGCAAACCATGCATGCATTCCTGTATTCAGCTCCAAATAAAAGGATAAATTTTCTAAAAGTGAAGTCTATGTATTAATTCAGTATCATGATGCAATCATGATCTATAATACCTCAGTGATTCACCAGTAATCCCTATAATACCTCTGAGTGATTCACCCGTAATCTCCAAGCTTTATCAAGCCCCACGTGCACATGTTTCTCACTGAGTATCACAAAAAACAGGCCCAACATGTTTTGAAGTATGATATACCAGGTCATACAGTAGAAGATAATCATAAGGAGAGAACCAAACCAAAAGAATAAATCCAGAATTCAACTGAAGTGCCAACCCAGATAGTGTAGTTATGGCACCAGTACAGCTGGACTAACACCAACAACAGTGGTAATCCAGAGCTAATACTTAATCAGAAATAATTCCAATGCAATCCCTTGTTAACCTGCCCAAGCTACCTCTGCACGGCCACTTTGTAACTCTTCAAGATATCACCACCACTATGTGGTAGCTTTGCTTCCTTTCAGAGGATTAAAGGACAGATTCACATACATCTCTCATCATTTTAATTGCAGCTGACTTATCAGCCCCATTATTAATGGCTGACTTCTCAATGAGCTGCTACAAAGACAACACGCCGGCAATAGCAGATATTCTTCATACCATTGTTGCTTCACAAATAAAAGAAATATTGTTAATTTTTGGTTTGATTAGTACTCATACACATACAGTTGCAGAATTATGTAGAGCAGATGTGAATACTAACATCTCATATTGAACTCCTCATGGCCTTCTAGCTCTGGGTGTCACCATCACGATCACCCATCGTCTTCATCATCCAACATCTTCACAATAAAATCAGAGTAAGAAACAATGTAGTCAGGCACTACATTATACGAAATTATCAAAAACAAGAGATATTACATTAGCAGTGCATGGCTCCTCCACGCTTAAAGGAGGAAAGCCGGACTTCTATCTTAAAGCTCGGGGAGGGAGCCAGCGACTCCGCTGGCTCGACTTTGCCGAACATAGGCGCCACCAAGGAGGGCGACTGGCCGGGTTCGCGACGGGCAGCACAGGGCCGGGCACTGCCGAGGGATGTCGCCTGTGATGCAATGGGACGAGGCGGCGGGCGGGCGGCGCATGAGTCTCGGCAGCAGACGAGGCGGCGGCCGTGGGCGGGTCTCCAAAGCAGGCGAGGGCGACGGCCTCGCAGCGGGCGGTAGGACTGGGCAAGGTCGCTGGTGTCGGGCAGCCGACGAGGCGGCGGGCGGCGAAGGGCATGGCTGAGGACACGGAGACGCGCCCACGTCGGGCGGGCGCGGAGGAGAGGGAGGGGCGTGATCGAGGACGACGACTCCTCGTCGGCGGCACCGCGCCCAAGACTGGGCAACCGCCGCAAGTGCTGGACGACGCTAAGATTTCTGGATGTTCGAGGATGGGAGGAGATCGGGAGAAAGAACAACCTGAACCAGGGACGAGAGCTCCAGATCCAATCGCCGTATAGACGCCGTGTGATTTGGTTTAGAATATTAATCGTGGGCAGTTAGGAAGGATCTTTAGTGGCAAGATAACTAGACTCTATTTTTTTGTGGGAACACAAAATATTGGCACAAACTACAGTAAACCAAAATTATGTGGTGGGAAAGTAATTATTTTTTAAGGGAATGTTTAGAATAATGAAATAAAGTGGGAAAATAATATTTCAAAGCAATATGAGATATACATGGCGCTAAGTCGTCTCATGACCATCACCTTCCCTCCGAACTAGATCTTTGTTTACTCCCTAGTTGCTATGACAAACTTGAAACTTGGGATATATGTCAAATATGTGTGCCCTTGCCCGTCAGATCCGTCTTGCATCGGATCCACACACGAGGGGGTGAAGGAGCCCTGCCGCCGCCGCCGCTGGCCAGGCTTCACCCGGCCACGTCGTCTGGCAGCGACAGGGGAGGGGAGGAGCAGACGGCAGGGCACTGGGAGGTGTCTAGGGATCCCTCCCATCGTCGTCCGCAGCTCGCGCCACCTGGTGCTTGGGACCACGGATCCGGCAAGATCGTCGCCGCCACCAAGACCCAGCACACCCCACCACCATTGTATATTTGCATGTATATATATATATATATATATATATATATATATATATATATATATATATATATATATATATATATATATATATATAGGCCGATGCAGTCGCAGGCGCCGCCACCTCAAAACGCGGATGCTGGAGGTGCTTCTGGAACGCCCCGGGGTCAATGGGGAGATGATGGGTACAATGCCTATGGGGATGGCCAACACCGTGGCTCTTCGTCGACGGGCGGTGGCCGAGGATATGCCTGACAGAGTGATGGGACTGCGGAGAGACCTTTTCTCGGTCCTCTGGGTGGTTTTGTTGAGGGGGCGTCTGGCCCGCCCTATCGGGAGCGGGGCGGCTATTGCGGACATCGTGGTGGTCGAGGTGGTCGGTTTCGTCAACGGCAGCCTCCTCCGCCTGTGGTCATCGAGCCGACTCCCTCCACTGGGGTTGCCAAGGAGCCGGTGCTGTCCGGTCATATGGATGTGGTGACAGCGCTTGCCAATGCTGAGATACCCGGGAATGAGACCGCGGTGTCAGCGTCAGTGGAGGCGACAGACAGGGCTGACTCGGACAGGGCGTCCAAGTGGGCGCGCAAGAAGGAGAAAATGTTGTGCTATCGGTGTAGAGATTGAAAGAGCTTCTTCGTGAAGAGGAATTAAAGTGGACGCTGCGGGCCAAGGTCCGACGAGTTGTCCAGGGGGATGCGGACTCAATTCTTTCACATGATCGCCAACGGCAAACACAGAAAGAAGAGGATCTTTCAGCTAGAACAAGATGAAGGAACGATTTTAGGGCAGGAGAACCTAAAATTATACATTACCGAGTACTACAAGCAGTTGTTTGGGCCTCCAGAGGAGAACTGTGTTGCTAGCATGGGCCGGCCCACTAGCATGCTGCCCTAATTTTATTTATTTATTTTTGCAAAAATAAAAATATGAATTGAAAAAAGATTTACAGATATATAAAGAAAAAAAGTTCATCCATTTGAAAAAATATGTTCATATCTTTAAAAAAGGTTCATAAATTTTGAAAAAGTTCATCAATTTGAAAAAAGTTCATTCAAATTGAAAAAAAGTTTATCCAATTTCGCAAAAGTTCATTAAATTTGAAAAAGTTCATAGAAATTGAAAAAGTTCATGTATTTTTAGAAAAGTTCATGGAACTGAAAAAAAGTTCATCCAATTTCAAGAAAAATGTTCATTAAATTTAGAGAAAGTTCATCAATATTCAAAAAAGTTCATCAATCTTGAAAAGTTCACAGAATTAAAAAAATGGTCAGCTGGCGCCCAGATGGGCCGGGCCATTTACGGACGCCACATGCGCCAGTTAACAAAATGCACATTAACTGGCGCCTGTGATGCAAAATAGGAAATGCCGGCGCTGGCTAACCAATACGCCAGTCAACACTTTCGACAAATGACAGACTGGCCGATCTTTATAACCAAAAAGTTAGACACATCCGGGCCTTTGTAGTTCTTGGCCGTTTGGTTTTTATGTGTTTCTTCCAGATTTCTTTTATATTTTATTATGTAATATTTAATCAGATCATAGTATATTTTTTTAAATATATCTAACAAAAATGTTAATCGTATGTTATACAATAATGTTCAGTGTATATTTATACAATAATGTTCAGTGTGTATTCACAAACAATATCACATAATATAAAAAAAGTTTAATATATATTAAAAAATACTGTATTTTATAAATATTCATCATATTACTAGAAAAGATCATTGTATATTAAAATGTTCAATGTATATAACAAAACTGTTCATCATATATCATATTATACAGTAATGCTCGTGTGTATTTCAGAAAACTATTGCATAATGTACAAAGGTTCAATATATATTAGAAAAACTTCATCGTATATTTTAAAATTTCATTTTATAATAAATAGGATAATTGTATATTGAAAATGTTCAATGTATATAAGAAAATTGTTCATCATAAATTATACAGTAATGTTTAGTGTATATTTTCAAAAGATCGCATAATATAAGAAAAGTTCCGTATATATTTAAAACCTTCATCTTATATTTTTAAAAATCAGCATATAATTAACAAGGATCATTGTATAATAAAAATGTTCAGTGTATATAAAAATATATTTCATCATATATTATACAATAATACTCCGTTCATATTTAACAAAAAGATACACCTATATAAAAAACGTACACCGTTTATTTAAAAAACCCGAAGAATTCCCAACAGTCTCAGTGCAAATTAAAAATATGTTGATAGTATTGGAAAAACGTACATTGTTTATTACAAAACATATATAAAAAGAAACATGCAAAAATTAAAAAAAGAAAAACCCAAGGAATACCGAAAATATGGAAAAGATAAAAGAAATCCGAAAAGAACATATACAAAAAAGAACGTGACAGCAACAAAGGCCCGAACGTGTCTGAAGGTTTCACTATAAAAAGGTGCGAGGCTGTATTTTGAGGCGAGCTTGTGAGTGGACTATTGGTCAGTGCGGTAGCTCAAAAGTTGGCGCTACCCATGTTCGAATCCTGGCGCGCTTGTGGGAAAAAAAATGACGTCTGCATTTTTTTTTTCATACAAGAGCGTTTATGTGATTCCATATGAAGCAAGTGGGGTTTTTGTGAAAAGAACATGCCGCGTTAGCACCTGATCTGCAGGCCCCAACCGTCAATTTCAGTGTCAATACTGAGTTTAGACCGATCTGCAGCGGCTAGCCCCAAACTTGGTACTGACATGCAAAAATTACCAAACATGGTATTGACATGCCAAAATTACCAAACTTGGTACCAATTTATATGTAGTGCCTCAGTTGTGGTACTTTCATACAAGTAATTCATGCAGTTTAGATCATTTCATAACAGACTGCCCCAGACATGATACCGACACATAATAATTACAAAAAGTGGTACCAATCTGCACGTACTGCCCCATTATGATACTTCCATGCAATTAACTCATTTTCGATTTCCATACAAGTCCTTGTTTTGGCAGAAAACACCTAGTTTTAAAATGGCAACAACTTGGCCATTTCAAATCCAAATTTTAAAAATTAAATATATATTCCTATCAAGAAAGTGTATTCTATCCATTTATAAACTTTTTCCATTGTTTTGGTTAATTGAAATTGGTGCAGTTAAAGTAAATTTTAGTTACTCCTTAAAGCTTACAAAAATCTTAACTTAATATCTATACATTCAAATAATATATTTTTCCACTGTTTTACTTGTAATTAATGCAACGTGACACTGATGTTGCAATATATTTCTGAATATTACCACAAATAATTATTCTGTTGAAATACTTAGTCTCTATTACAACAAAATGGTTGTCTCGTGCAACGAAATCTGTTTGTGGCAATATCGCTACCATATTGCAACGCTGATGCAGTTTGTTGCAATAGTTAGCCACTTTTTTGCAACAATATTGTAACTAATGCAACGTCATGTCAATGTTGCAATATCTTTTTGAATATTGCCACGAATAGTTATTCTGTTGAAATACCTAGTCTCTATTACAACAAAATGACTGCCCTCACGCAACGAATTTTTTTTGTCGCAATACCGCTACCATATTGCAATGCCGATATAGTTTGTTGCAATATGAGGCATGTATTGCAACAAATTTAGTATTTATCGCAATGAAACTAAGTTATGGCTATATGTGTGGCCTATTACCACAACTGGAGAATTTGTGGTAATATTGTGTTTTATTGCAACAAAACGTAGTTGTAGCAATAATTTTTGTTGCAATAGACCGGAATCCTTGTAGTGTCTACCTGTTGGGGAACGTAGTAATTTCAAAAAAATTCCTACGTACACGCAAGACCATGGTGATGGCATAGCAACGAGGGGAGAGTGTCTGTCCACGCCCTCGTGAGACCGAAAGCGAAGCGTTATAACAACGCTGTTGATGTAGTCGACGTCTTCACGATCCGACCGATCCAAGCACCGAACGCACGGCACCTCCGAAGTTACGCACACGTTCACTCGATGACGATCCCGGACTCCGATCCGGCAAAGTGTCGGGATGAGTTCCGTCAAGACGACGGCAGGACGATGATGATGCTCCACCGACGCAGGCTTCGCCTAAGCTCCGCGACGATATGACTTCTCCGCAGCAGGCTTCGCCTAAGCTCATGACGATATGACCGAAGTGGAATATGGTGGAGGGGGCACCGCACACGGCTAAGGAACGATCCGTAGATCAACTTGTGTGTCATGGGGTGCCCCCGCCTCGTGATATAAAGGAGCCAAGGGGAGGGGGCGGCCGGCCAAGAGGAGGCGCGCCAGGGAGTCCTACTCCCTCCGGGAGTAGGATTCCCCCTCCAATCCTAGTTGGAATAGGATTCACCGGAGGGGGAAAGAGAGAGAGGGGCGGCCCACCTTTCCTAGTCCTTGTAGGACTAGGGGAAGGGGGGAGGCGCGCGGCCACCTAGGGCTGGCCCTTTCTCCTTTCCACCAAGGCCCACTATGGCCCATATAGTTCCCGGGGGGTTCCGGTAACCTCCCGGTACTCCGATAAATTTCGATTTCACTCGGAACATTTCCGATGTCCAAATGTAGGCTTCAATATATCAATCTTTATGTCTCGACCATTTCGAGACTCCTCGTCATGTCCGTGATCACATCCGGACTCGAACTACCTTGGTACATCAATACTTATAAACTCATAATGAACTGTCATCGAAACGTTAAGCGTGCGGACCCTACGGGTTCGAGAACTATGTAGACTGACCTAGAACCATTCTCGGTCAATAACCAATAGCGGAACCTGGATGCCCATATTGGTTCCTACATATTCTACGAAGATCTTTATTGGTCAAACCGCATAACGATATCGTTGTTCCTTTTGTCATCGGTATGTTACTTACCCGAGATTCGATCGTCGGTATCCAATACCTAGTTCAATCTCGTTACCGGTAAGTCTCTTTACTTGTTCCGTAATACATCATCTCACAACTAAATCATTAGTTGCAATGCTTGCAAGGCTTATGTGATGTGTATTACCGAGAAGGCCAGAGATACCTCTCCGACAATCGGAGTGACAAAACCTAATCTCGATTCATGCCAACTCAACATATACTTTTGGAGACACCTGAGAGTACCTTTATAATCACCCGATTACGTTGTGACGTTTGGTAGCACACAAAGTGTTCCTCCGTAAACGGAGTTGCATAATCTCATAGTTGCAGGAACTTTGTATAAGTCATGAAGAAAGCACAAGCAACATACTAAACGATCAAGTGCTAAGCTAACGAAATGGGTCATGTCAATCACATCATTCTCCTAATGATGTGATCCCATTAATCAAATGACAACACATGTCTATGGTTAGGAAACATAACCATCTTCGATCAATGAGCTAGTCTTGTAGAGGCATACTAGTGACTATCTGCTTGTCTATGTATTCACACATGTATTATGTTTCCGGTTAATACAATTCTAGCATGAATAATAAACATTTATCATGATATAAGGAAATAAATAATAACTTTATTATTGCCTCTAGGGCATATTTCCTTGATCTCCCACTTGCACTAGAGTCAATAATCTAGATTACACAAGAATGATTCTAACACCCATGGAGTCTTGGTGCTGATCATGTTTTGCTCGTGGAAGAGGCTTAGTCAACGGGTCTCGCAACATTCAGATCCGTATGTATTTTGCAAATCTCTATGTCTCCCACTTGGACTTGGTCCCGAATGGAATTGAAGCGTCTCTTGATATGCTTGGTCCTCTTGTGAAATCTGGATTCCTTTGCCAAGGCAATTGCACCAAGATTGTCACAGAAGATCTTCATTGGTCCCGATGCACTAGGTATGACACCTAGATCGAAATGAACTCTTTCATCCAGACTCCTTCATTTGCTGCTTCAAGCAGCTATGTACTCCGCTTCACATGTAGATCCCGCCACGACGCTTTGTTTAGAACTGCACCAACCGACAGCTCCACCGCTTAATAAAAATACGATCCGGTTTGCGATTTAGAATCGTCCGGATCAGTGTCAAAGCTTGCATCGACGTAACCATTTACGACTAGCTCTTTGTCACCTCCATATACGAGAAACATATCCTTAGTCCTTTTCGGTATTTCGGGATGTTCTTGACCGCTGTCCGATGATCCACTCTGGATTACTTTGGTACCTTCCTGCCAAGCTTACAGCTAAGCATACGTCGGTCTGGTACACAGCATTGCATACATGATAGAGCCTATGGCTGAAGCATAGGAACATTTTTCATTTCTCTCTATCTTCTGCTGTGGTCGGGCATTGAGTCGACTCAATCTTACACCTTGTAATACTGGTAAAAACCTTTCTTTGCTCGATCCATTTTGAACTTCTTCAAAACTTTATCAAGGTATGTGCTTTGTGAAAGTCCAATTAAGCGCCTTGATCTATCTCTATAGATCTTGATGCCCAATATGTAAGCAGCTTCACCGAGGTCTTTCATTGAAAAACTTTTATTCAAGTATCCTTTTATGCTATCCAGAAATTCTATATCATTTCCAATCAACAATATGTCGTCCACATATAATATCGAAATGCTCTGAGCTCCCACTCACTTTCTTGTAAATACAAAGCTTCTCCAAAAGTCTCAGATAAAACCATATGCTTTGATCACACTATCAAAGCGTTTATTCCAACTCCGAGAGGCTTGCACTGACCATAAATTGATCGTTGGAGCTTGCACACTTTGTTAGCACCCTTTGGATCAACAAAACCTTCTGGTTGCATCATATACAACTCTTCTTCTAGAAATCCATTCAAGAATGCAGTTTTACATCCATTTGCCAAATTTCATAATCATAAAATGCGGCAATTGCTAACATGATTCGGACAGACTTAAGCATCGCCACGGGTGAGAAAGTCTCATCGTAGTCAACCCCTTGAACTTGTCGAAAACCTTTTGCAACAAGTCGAGCTTTGTAGACAGTTACATTACCATCGGCGTCGGTCTTCTTCTTAAAGATCCATTTATTCTCAATAGCTTGCCGATCATCGGGCAAGTCTACCAAAGTCCATACTTTGTTCTCATACATGGATCCCATCTCAGATTTCATGGCTTCAAGCCATTTTGTGGAATCTGGGCTCACCATCGCTTCTTCATAGTTCGTAGGTTCACCATGATCTAGTAACATGACTTCCGAATAGGATTACCGTACCACTCGGTGCGGATTTTATTCTGGTTGATCTCTGAGTTCAGTGACAACTTGATCTGAAGTTTCATGATCATTATCATTATCTTCCTCGCTAATGGTGTAGTTGTTACGTAAACTGATTTCTGTGATGAACTACTTTCCAATAAGGGAGTTGGTACTATTACCTCATCAAGTTCCACTTTCCTCCCACTCACTTCTTTCGAGAGAAACTCCTTTCTAGAAAGGATCCATTCTTAGCAACGAATGTCTTGCCTTCGGATCTGTGATAGAAGGTATACCCAATTGTCTCCTTTGGGTATCCTATGAAGACACATTTTTCCGATTTGGGTTCAAGTTTATCAGGTTGAAGTTTTTCACATAAGCATCGCAACCCCAAACTTTCGAAAGCGACAACTTTGGTTTCTTGCTAAACCATAGTTCATAAGGCGTCGTCTCAACGGATTTTGACGGTGTCCTATTTAACGTGAATGCGGCCGTCTCTAAAGCATAACCCCAAAACGATAGCGGTAAATCGGAAATAGACATCATAGATCGCACCATATCTAGTAAAGTACGACACGACGTTCGGACACACCATTACGCTGTGGTGTTCCGGTGGCGTGAGTTGCGAAATTATTCCGCATTGTTTCAAATGTAGACCAAACTCGTAACTCAAATATTCTCCTCCACGATCAGATCGTAGAAACTTTATTTTCTTGTTACGATGATTTTCAACTTCACTCTGAAATTCTTTGAACTTTTCAAATGTTTCAGATTTATGCTTCATCAAGTAGATATACCCGTATCGCTTAAATCATCTGTGAAGGTGAGAAAATAACGATAGTCGCCACGAGCTTCAACATTCATCGGACCACATACATCTGTATGTATGATTTCCAATAAGTCTGTTGTCTCTCCATACAACCGGAGAACGGTGTTTTAGTCATCTTGCCCATGAGGCACGGTTCGCAAGTACCAAGTGATTCATAATCAAGTGATTCCAAAAGTCCATCTGTATGGAGTTTCTTCATGCGTTTACACCGATATGACCTAAACGCGATTGCCACAAATAAGTTGCACTATCATTATCAACTCTGCATCTTTTGGCTTCGACATTATGAATATGTGTATCACTACTGTCGAGATTCAACAAGAATAGACCATTCTTCAAGGGTGCATGACCATAAAAGATATTACTCATATAAATAGAACAACCATTATTCTCTGATTTAAATGAATAACCGTCTCGCATCAAACAAGATCCAGATATAATGTTCATGCTCAACGCGGCACCAAATAACAATTATTTAGGTCTAAAACTAATCCCGAAGGTAGATGTAGAGGTAGCGTGCCGATCGCGATCACATTGATTTTGGAACCATTTCCCACGCAAGATCGTCACCTCGTCCTTTGCCGGTGCTCGTCTATTCCGTAGTCCCTGCTTTGAGTTGCAAATATTAGCAAGTAACCAGTATCAAATACCAGTGCTACTACGAGCTCTAGTAAGGTACACATCAATAACATGTATATCACATATACCTTTGTTCACCTTGCCATCCTTCTTATCCGCCAAATACTTGGGGCAGTTCCGCTTCAAATGTCGATCGCTTGCAGTAAAACACTCGATTTCAGTGCTTAGGTCCAGACTTGGGTTTCTTCTCTTGATCAGCAACTTTCTTGCTGTTCTTTTGAAGTTTCCTTCTTCTTTCCTTTGCCCTTTTCTTGAAACTAGTGGTCTTGTTGACCATCAACACTTGATGCTCTTTCTTGATTTCTACCTCCATGGCTTTTAGCATTGCGAAGAGCTCAGAATTGTCTTAGTCATCCCTTGCATATTATAGTTCATCACGAAGCTCTTGTAGCTTGGTGGCGTGATTGGAGAATTCTGTCAATGACACTATCATCCGGAAGATTAACTCCCAGCTGAATTAAGTGATTATTATACCCGGACATTTTGAGTATGTGCTCACCGATGTAACTATTCTCCTCCATCTTGCAGCTATAGAACTTATTGGAGACTTCATATCTCTCAATCCGGGCATTTGCTTGAAATATTAACTTCAACTCTGGAACATCTCATATGCTCCATGACGCTCAAAACGTCGTTGAAGACCCGGTTCTAAGCCGTAAAGCATGGCACACTGAACTATAGAGTAGTCATCACTTTGCTCGCCAGACGTTCACAACTTCGGCGTTGCTCTGCAAAGAAGTTCGCACCCAGCGGTGCTTCCAGACGTAATTCTTACGTGCAGCAATGAGGATAATCCTCAAATTACGGACCCAGTCCGTGTAATTGCTACCATCATCTTTCAACTTTGCTTTCTCAAGGAACGCATTAAAATTCAACGGAACAACAGACGAGCCATCTATCTACAGTAAACATAGACAAGCAAAATACTATCGGTACTAAGTTCATGATAAATTTAAGTTCAATTAATCATATTAAAAACTCCCACTTAGGCAGACATCTCTCTAGTCATCTAAGTGATTACGTGATCCAAATCAACTAAACCATGTCCGATCATCACGTGAGATGGAGTAGTTTCAATGGTGAACATCACTATGTTGATCATATCTACTATATGATTCACGCCGACCTTCGGTCTCCGTGTTCCGAGGCCATATCTGCATATGCTAGGCTCGTCAAGTTTAACTGAGTATTCTGCGTGTGCAAAACTGGCTTGCACCGTTGTAGATGGACGTAGAACTTATCACACCCGATCATCACGTGGTGTCCGGGTACTCTGAACTTTTAGCAACGGTGCATACTCGTGGAGAACACTTCTTGATAATTTTAGTGAGAGATCATCTTATAATGCTACCGTCAATCAAAGCAAGATAAGATGCATAAAGGATAAACATCACATGCAATCAATATAAGTGATATGATATGGTCATCATCATCTTGTGCTTGTGATCTCCATCTCCAAGCACCGTCATGATCACCATCGTCACCGGCGCGACACCTTGATCTCCATCGTAGCATCGTTGTCGCCTCGCCAACTATTGCTTCTACGACTATCGCCATCGCTTAGTGATAAAGTAAAGCAATTACATGGCTTTTGCATTTCATACAATAAAGCGACAACCATATGGCTCTCTGCCGATTGCCGATAACTCGTTACAAAACATGATCATCTCATACAATAAAATATAGCATCACGTCTTGACCACATCACATCACAACATGCCCTGCAAAAACAAGTTAGACGTCCTCTACTTTGTTGTTGCAAGTTTTACGTGGCTGCTACGGGCTGAGCAAGAACCGTTCTTACCTACGCATCAAAACCACAACGATAGTTTGTCAAGTTGGTGCTGTTTTAACCTTCGCAAGGACCGGGCGTAGCCACACTCGGTTCAACTAAAGTGAGAGAGACAGACACCTGCCGGTCACCTTTAAGCAACTAGTGCTCGGAGCGGTGAAACCAGTCTCGCGTAAGCGTCACGCGTAATGTCGGTCGGGCCGCTTCATCTCACAATACCGCTGAACCAAAGTATGACATCTTTGGTAAGCAAGATGACTTATATCGCCCACAACTCACTTGTGTTCTACTCGTGCATATGACATCAACGCATAAAACCAGGCTCGATACCCATTGTTGGGGGCGTAGTAATTTCAAAAAATTCCTACGTACCGCAAGACCATGGTGATGGCATAGCAGCGAGAGGAGAGTGTCGTCCACGTACCCTCGTGAACCGAAGCGGGCGTTATAACGCGCGGTTGATGTAGTCGTGCGTCTTCACGATCCGACCGATCAAGCACGAGCGTCACGGCACCTCCGAGTTCGCACACGTTCACGCCGCCGTCAGGTCGACGGAACTCATCCCCGACACTTTGCTGGATCGGAGTCCGGGATCGCCATCGAAGCTGAACGATGTGCGTAACTCGGAGGTGCCGTGACGCTCGGTGCTTGGATCGGTCGGATCGTGAAGACGCACGACTACATCAACCGCGTTGTTATAACGCTCGCTTTCGGGTTCACGAGGGTACGTGGATGTACACTCTCCTCTCGCTGTTATGCCATCACCATGGTCTTGCGGTAACGAGGAAATTTTTGAAATTACTACGCTCCCCAACACAAATGTAGGCTTCAATATATCAATCTTTATGTCTCGACCATTTCGAGACTCCTCGTCATGTCCGTGATCACATCCGGGACTCCGAACTACCTTCGGTACATCAATACTTATAAACTCATAATGAACTGTCATCGAAACGTTAAGCGTGCGGACCCTATGGGTTCGAGAACTATGTAGACATGACCTAGAACCATTCTCGGTCAATAACCAATAGCGGAACCTGGATGCCCATATTGGTTCCTACATATTGTACGAAGATCTTTATCGGTCAAACCGCATAAAGATATACGTTGTTCCTTTTGTCATCGGTATGTTACTTACCCGAGATTCGATCGTCGGTATCCAATACCTAGTTCAATCTCGTTACCGGTAAGTCTCTTTACTCGTTCCGTAATACATCATCTCACAACTAACTCATTAGTTGCAATGCTTGCAAGGCTTATGTGATGTGTATTACCGAGAAGGCCCAGAGATACCTCTCCGATAATCGGAGTGACAAAACCTAATCTCGATTCATGCCAACTCAACATATACTTTTGGAGACACCTGTAGAGTACCTTTATAATCACCCAGTTACGTTGTGACGTTTGGTAGCACACAAAGTGTTCCTCCGGTAAACAGGAGTTGCATAATCTCATAGTTGCAGGAACTTTGTATAAGTCATGAAGAAAGCATAAGCAACATACTAAACG
Organism: Aegilops longissima; assembly: GCA_021605205.1. NCBI lineage: Eukaryota > Viridiplantae > Streptophyta > Magnoliopsida > Poales > Poaceae > Aegilops > Aegilops longissima. The sequence goes on from CM038676.1 coordinate 647,285,953, forward strand.
ATCAAGTGCTAAGCTAACGAAATGGGTCATGTCAATCACATCATTCTCCTAATGATGTGATCCCACTAATCAAATGACAACACATGTCTATGGTTAGGAAACATAACCTCTTCGATCAATGAGCTAGTCTTGTAGAGGCATACTAGTGACTATCTGTTTGTCTATGTATTCACACATGTATTAAGTTTCCGGTTAATACAATTCTAGCATGAATAATAAACATTTATCATGATATAAGGAAATAAATAATAACTTTATTATTGCCTCTAGGGCATATTTCCTTCACTACCTTCCAAAGGTGTACGGGGCAACTCCTTAGTGAAAGCAAATGCTCCATTCTTTTCAGTGAGGCATGCCCGGAGGCAATTAGGGATGGCATTAAAAATATCCTGGGAGTACAAGCAGACACTTTTGAAAGCAAGTACCTAGGTTTGCCGACGCCGGAAGGGAGAATGAAGGATGACCAATTTCAGCCGATTCTGGACAGATTTGGGAAAAGATGCAATGATTGGTCGGAAAGGTTTATGTCTTATTCAGCAAAAGAGGTCCATGTTAAATCTGTAGTTCAGGGACTCCCCACGTATACAACGAGTGTGTTTATGCTCTCCAAAGGGTTTTGTGATAAGTACGAGTGAATGATAAGAGATTTCTGGTGGGGAGATGAGGAAGGACACAGGAAGGTCCACTGGATGTCGTGGGATCGTATGACTAAACCGAAAAGGGATGGGGGTATTGGCTTCAGAGATATGCATCTTTTTAATCAGGCACTCCTCGCAAAGCAAGGGTGGAGATTGATTCAGAACCCTGACAGCCTCTGCGCAAGAGTGCTTAAGTCAAAGTACTACCCTAATGGAAATGTCCTAGACACCGTCTATGCATCAGATGTGTCACCGGTGTGGAGGGGCATCGAGTTTGGATTGCAACTCTTGAAAAAGGGGATAATCTGGAGGGTTGGAGATGGAAAAAGCATACAAATACAGCGAGATCAGTGGCTGCCTAGAAGGGAGGGTCTCATGACGGCTGCATTCATAAGGAGGTCCAGGCTCCGTTGGGTAAATCAACTTATGATCCCGGAGAGGAATGAGTGGAACGTAGACCTCATCCGCCAGATTTTCTACCCTTCGATGCCGACGAGATTTGCAAAATCCCGATCCCAAGCTCAAATGTGAGCGACCAACACTGGCATTATGAACGGAATGGTGCCTTCTCAGTTAAAAGCGCGTACAAGCTAGCTGCAAAACTTGCTCAACAGGAGGCCCCTCCGACCAGCTCTACTAGGGACGCCGCTGATAGGAGCATATGGGACTTGATTTGGAAGGCCAAAGTGCCGGGTAAAGTGCGGATTTTCGGGTGGCGAGTGGCTACCAAGGCGCTAGCCACAAAAGAAAATAAGCACAAAAGAACTCTTGAAACAGATGCAACATGTAGCATTTGTGGTCGTGGGGTGGAGAATGAGTACCACGCAGTTGTGGAGTGTACAAAAAGCCGAGGCTTGAGAAGGGCCATGAGGGAAGTATGGGTACTCCCGCCGGAGAAGAAGTTCAGATACACGGGGGAGGACTGGCTGCAAGTTCTGCTTGACTCTGAGAATGAGGACACACGAACAAAAATGTTGCTTCTACTGTGGCGCTGCTGGCACCTCCGGGAGGACTGCGTGCGCAGCGAAGGGAGACAAACAATCAACTCGTCAAGCCAATTTTTAGAGAAATATGAGGAAGAAATCAGACTGGCGAGTTCAGAGGTGTCCAAGGGACCGGATGGGAATTCCGCCATCGGAGGCAGGGCTCCTGACCCAACTCCTGGAGTGAATCTAAACAAGTGTTGGGATCCGCCTGTACATGGCACAGTAAAATTGAACACGGATGCAGCGTTCGAGAGCGAATCTGGAGTGTGTGCTGCAGGAGTTGTTGCCAGAGACGAGACAGGCAGAGTGATCTTCTCTGAATCAAAAGGATTGCCCAACAGCAGTGGTGTGGACGAGGCTGAAGCCAGAGCAGCTCTGACCGGGTTGCTCTCTCTTGCTGGTCGGTACAATGGGCGGGTGATACTAGAAATGGACAACCAAGCGATAGTTAAGGAAGTAGAAGCACATACCCAACCACGGTCTACTTGCTATGGACTGATAATGGACATCAGAAGGGCAATGGGTAGTTTCTCTGACTGCAAGATCAAGCATGTGAAGCGATGTAGCAATGCCTTGGCTCATAGGCTGGCTGCCCTTCACAGAAGCTCGGGCGATCAGAGACTTGATTCGGGCGTCCCTCCTAGCCTACATAACCTGATGTACTTTGAATGTGTCTCCTCTTAGAGTAGTTTGAGCTGCTCTAGTTCTCAAAAAAAAAAAAAAAAGAATGCGTTTAGTCAATTTCGAGGGAGATCTTGTTTCTTGATCGGTCCGGTTTACACAAGAGAAAAAAAATACTTGTGAAACCATCAATGCAATGTTGCTTCGGATAAGTATTTCCGGACGGAGGGAGTACATCGGACGGCTACAAACTGAGCGCCCTCAAACCGCCGTCTTCCCGCCGTCTCCTCCAACCGCCGGCGGGAGTGCGGCCGTACGCGAACCGCCACGTCCGCTCCAACCGTCGCGTCCCAAGCCCAACTCGTACAACCGCCGCGCGCCCCTTGGCGCCGCATATATACCTCCTCCGCGCGCTGTAACTGCACACCACACATACCAACTGAGTCCACGACACCGCCATCATCCCGCCGGCGACTTCACTCACGTACGTCTCCGTTCGCCACTCCATCGATCGAGCCTCCATGGCCGGCGAGCCCTACACCGAGGACGAGGTCACCCGCTTTCTCGAGCATGGCCCGACCGTCCCGGCCGCTGAGCAACAGCAGCAGGCTCCGGCGGCTCACGTCGGCGTCCAGCCCGCCTATCCGGCGGCCGCCGCGGCGGACGCGCAGCACATCATCTGTGATGAGCAGATGATAGCCGACTCGCCGTCGGCGTCGGCGATGCAACTCGAACTCCAGCAGGCGCCTCCCATGATCAGCGTGCAGCACCCTCAACCGGAGGCGCCGATGCCACTCTATGATCAACGGATGCCTGGCGTATCGCGGGCGACGATGCCGCTCCACCCTGGCGATCACATGGTGAACGAGTTGATGCCGGTAGTGCAACAAAAGCTTGGCGAATCGCCGGCAATAACGCCGCCACTTTTTGAAGGCCAGGGCCAGCACATGGTGGGCGAGTCACCGTCGGCGATGGCACTCCCTCACCAGCAGATGCTGAGCGACACGCCTGCCACAATGCCACTGCCACGCCATGCTCACTCTCACATGATCAACGAGTTGTTGCAGGTATTGGAACAAAGGCTTGGCGAAACGACGGCAGCAATGCCGCAAGATGACGGACATGGCGAGCACACGATGGGCGAGCCGGCGGTAAGGATTCCACTCCAGTACCAGCAGATGATGGTGGACCATCCGCCCGTGGCCTACGGCTTCACAGACCTAGACGGCGATCTGGATCTCCATGGGCTTTTCCTGGAAAACGAAGAACACCTCCCTGGCGGCAATGGCGTCACTGGCACGCCGGAACCGCCCGCGGTGCCTTCAGTCGTGCCCCTGGCACCAGCGCCAGAGCAACAACGACCATCATGCCAAGACTGTCATGTCGTCCAACTGGCCAGGAGCCACAACGGTAAGCATGCAGCATGGAAACCCTACCTACGTTATACACTACTAGTTTCAATCAATCGCTATGCATGATCCTTACCTGTGATATATTTTTCTGCAGCGGCGATAGGAATGGTGACGACCTTGTCCCTGCACCGCGCGTCCGACGGAACATACACGCACACAGTCCTCGAAAGCACCAGCGCCCAAGGGCCAAACTCCCGCAGCGAACTAATATACGAGAGGTAAATGTGTCTGGAACACTTTTGTGCGTGTGCACTCGTGCTACAGCAAACATCCACAGCATGATACCACAGGCGATAGGAATGTTGTTTTTTCTCTTTGTTTCAGCCTGCTTGACTCCGCCCAAGAGGATGTGGCTAGGATTGTTGAGTCCTTGATTGGGACGATGAGGAGCATAGTCGGCCCGATGGAAGAGGTCATCATCGCCGAGAGCGGAGCAGCCGCAGCCGCAGAGGTAGCCATGAGCTCTGGCATGGTGGACGCCGCCGCCGGTCCGTCCAGCGCTCCAGAGATGGACACGCTGCGCGGTACATTTTCTATCCTAATTAATCTCTACCACCTCCGTTAACCGTCAGTAAATTAACCAATCTCTGCACACACGTGTTTAGTGAAACTAATCCAAACTTCCTCCACGTACGCATCGATTCGTGCAGCTGCGCCGGTTGTGCCACCGCCTCCACCGACACACAGGCAGTGGCCGCAGCAACCGGCGAGGGTGTTGAGCCCTGCGGAGCAACAGGACGAGGAGACCCGGCAGTACTTACACCACGCCCGAGAGCAGGCCGAGAAGGAGATGAGCTCGCTGCCACTCGCGCTCAAGCGATTCTGCCGCGACACAAAAAATCCAGACAAACGCAACCTGATCTTACGCCGGGTAACCAAGTTTTTTTAGACTGCACTTGTTGTCATTTTGGGTTGGTTATGTAATTCCGACTAATGATCCTATGTAGAGTAATTCATCATTCATTTATACTGCTGAAATCACTTCGGTAACCAACAGGGAAAATGTGATTATATGGATATAGTTCCCTAATCTTATAATCAACTAATACATTAAGAATATGTAAAATAGAAAACGGCTGAATTCCCGTATCTCAGGTGTCATTTCCATAACAAATACTATGTGTTATTAAACAGGTATAGTAAAAATAGGATTGTTTACAAACATTTTTCTTAGTGATGATCACCATCTTGCTTAAACTTATGGTATTGGTCAATATTATTTTACGCATATTATACTTCTTTATATATTCAATTGATAATGATTTATTTCAAGTGTCATTTGGGTTTTGGTGTAGATAAAAGTACTCAATAACAAGATCAAGGACTCTCAGAAGGAGGGCTGGCGTGTGGGGAGTGAATTGACCAAGATCAGAAGGTGGGTGGATGGTTTAGTGACAGAGAAAACACGGCTGTACGCTACTCTTATGGAGCTGATGGAGAAGGAAGGCAAAAGCTGCCATGTTGTCCCTCCCCGCCGAGACGACGATGAAGTCGGTGGCAGTGGCGGTGCCGCTGGTGCTGCTGTGTCATAAGATTGTAGTATATGTGATGTAATCGTATGTAGTGGGACATTTTACTTATATTTCCACCGATGTGTGCATGGTGTGCTCTATTTATGTGTATGTAATAAACATATATATTTGTTGGTGTGGTTGTCACTAGCTAGGTATGTAGAATCGAACAATTTGTGTAATAAACATATATGCTGCTAGTGTGGTTGTAAAATAATCAGGTAGGTACGCAGAATTCAAGTGTTGGATGTATTGTAGGCCATGCAATGGCATCAAAGTGCATGGCCTAGCAAAGTTAAGATGTTCGTTTGGAGAGTACAACTCGAGTCACTGTCTCTTTGGACAAATCTGATCAGAAGAGGTATGAAGTTGGATGATGTGAAATGCCTACTTTGTGGTAGGGCTGACAAAGATGATGGCCACTTATTTGTCAAGTGCAAAGCTGTGAAGGTGATCTGGAGAGGTCTTGACCTTGAGGAGAGTCGATAGAAATTGGAAAATATTGGATCATCACATCAAATGCTAGACCAGATTTGGTCTCTTCATAAGAGAAGAGTGACGATACTCACCTTCTGGTGGCAATGGTGGTCCATGAGGAAGAAACTCCGGAAAGGAGAAATTCCAATGAGTGTTGACGAGCTGATACAGAGCGCGAAATCTCACGCCATAGAGCATCTTGCGAACTTCAGTCCCAAGGAGAAGAGGAGGATAGCAAACAAATGGCCGCCGCTTGGACAGAACATGATCAAGCTGCACTACTGGGCTCTTTGCAGAGAACCAAATCACAGGCACTCGGCAAAGCGAAATACGCTCAAAGGGAGACTCGGTAATAGCTGTGGCACGGCAAACACAGGTATTTGCCGATACAATGCGAAAAAAAAACACTTGGCAAACGATCTGTTTGCCGAAAGCCGAGCGGTGACCACACAGCAGAGTGGAGCCACGTGGCAAGTCCGGAAGTGGTTAACGGCTCGGTGACTGTGGCACTGCTTTGCCGTGAGATTGACTTAGCTCTCCGCAAAGCGTTGTTTCCTCGCCTTATTAATTTGGACCTTTTCATCTAAGTGGGAGCTGAGGTTAGTCCCACCTCGCTAAAGGACGAGCGTCAAGACCGGCTTAAATAGTCTGATAGTCCAGATGTAGTAAGCTCCGGTCTTCATTACACTCTCGTAAATAAGATGGAATATTACTATGAATATCCACATGTTCTGGGCAGAGAAGAATCACAGTGACAATCCATCTTCCTAATGATGGATGACGGCTCTTTTTATTAATTCAATTAATTGTTTTCGTCTGTGTGAGATCAATGATCCATGGACTTTTTAAATCAATGGTTTGTGAAAGAAGTGCGGGTCACTTGGCCCCTGTAGGGTGTGGTAAAAGTTTGGGTATGTGGTGAATACGCCTCATCAAAGGCTGCTTGTAAACTTTTGGGTACGTCTTCGAGTTAGTCTTTGGGTATCGAGAGGAAACGTGTCCGGTTTATGAAGGAAGTGTGGGTCTTGTTGCTATGTTAGCCTCGAAACTTAAAGTGCCCTCAAAGGAGGCCATTGCATGACACGTCTCAAGCCCCCGCACTTTTTGGACACACGTGCAATATTTGACATTTATTGCACTGGTAGGGTTATAGCGCCGGAAAATTACAGCTGCAATGTGGCACATGAAATCATGCCCAAAAGCGAAATGGAAAATCCTACGCGATGTCTTTGCGACATGCGTAGGCCTTGTGTAGGCGAGGGAGGGGCAAGCCCCACCACTGGGGGTGAAATTACCTCGAGAACATGCCTGATCCAACTGTTTAAATCCTCGAAGAAATCGTACGATGCCGAAAATCATCGGGAGCTAGCATGGTGTCACACAGCCCCTATAGGGTGTGGTAAAAGTTTGGGCTCGTTTCAAATAAGCCTCATCTGAGGCCGCTTGTAAAATTGCACCATCTCTGAGCTAGTCTACGATGAAGTGGTATGCGGTGTACAGAGGTAGGTGTCCAAGAGTCTATGGTTTGTGGTCCGCATGTAATGAATAAGTGCTTCGTTACAAAGGCAGCTCCTACGATCCGTTCAATAATAGAGAGGAGGAAGAGATGAAGGAAATATTCCCTAGAGGCAATAATAAAGTTATCATTTATATTTCCTTATAACATGATAAATGTTTATTATTCATGCTAGAATTGTATTAACCAGAAACTTAGTACATGTGTGAATACATAGACAAACAGAGTGTCCCTAGTTATGAGCATCCAGGTTATGTTTCCTGACCATAGACATGTGTTGTCATTTTACGAACGGGATCAAAGATGGTTATGTTTCCTGACCATAGACATGTGTTGTCATTTTACGAACGGGATCACATCTTTAGAGAATGATGTGATGGACAAGACCCATCCATTAGCTTAGCATAATGATCGTTAAGTTTTATTCTATTGCTTTCTTCATGACTTATACATATTCCTCTAACTATGAGATTATGCAACTCCTAAATACCGAAGGAACACCTTGTGTGCTATCAAACGTCACAACGTAACTGGATGATTATAAAGATGCTCTACAGATGTCTCCAAAGGTGTTTGTTGAGTTGGCATAGATCAAGATTAGGATTTGTCACTCCGAGTATCGGAGAGGTATCTTTGGGCCCTCTCGGTAATGCACATCACTATAAGCCTTGCAAGCAATGTGACTAATGAGTTAGTTACGGGATGATGCATTATGTAACAAGTAAAGTGACTTGCCGGTAACGAGGTTGAACTAGGTATGAGGATACCGATGATGAAATCTCGGGCAAATAACATACCGATGACAAAGGGAATGACGTATGTTGTTATGCGGTTTGACCGATAAAGATCTTCGTAGAATATGTAGGAACCAATATGAGCATCCAGGTTCCTCTGTTGGCTATTGACTGGAGATGTGTCTCGGTTATGTCTACATAGTTCTCGAACCCGTAGGGTCCACACGCTTAATGTTCGATGACGATTTGTATTATGAGTTATGTGTTTTGGTGACCGAAGTTTGTTTGGAGTCCCGGATGAGATCAAGGACATGACGAGGAGTCTCGAAATGGTCGAGAGGTAAAGGTTCATATATTAGAAGATAGTATTCGGACATCGGAATGGTTTCGAGTGGTTCGGGTATTTTTCGAAGTACCGAGGGGTTACCGGAACCCCCTGGAGGAAATATTGGGCCTTAGTGGGCCTTAGTGGAGAGAGAGGAGGGCCGCAAGGGGTGCCCCCCCCCCCCCATGGCAGTCTGAATTTTGGACTAGGGGAGGGGGCGGCGCCCCCTTTCCCTTTCCCTCTCCCTCTCCCTCTCCTTCTTTTTCCCTCCGGTGGAGAAAGGAAAAGGGGGGGGGGTGCGAATCCTACTAAGACTAGGAGTCCTAGTATGACTCCCCCCTTGGCGCGCCCCCTCTAGGCCGGCCGCCTCCTCCTCTCCCCTTTATATACGGGGGCGGGGGGCACCCCAAAGGCACAACAGTTATTCTCTTAGCGTGTGCGTACCCCCTCCACAGTTTACGCCTCCGGTCATAGCGTCGTAGTGCTCAGACAAAGCCCTGCGCGGATCACATCACCATCACCGTCACCACGCCGTCATGCTGACGGAACTCTCCCTCGACCCTATGTTGGATCGAGAGTTCGAGGGACGTCATCGAGCTGAATGTGTGCTGAACACGGAGGCGCCGTACGTTCGGTACTAAGATCGGTTGGATCATGAAGACGTTCGACTACATCAACCGCGTTAACATAACGCTTCCGCTTTCGGTCTACGAGGGTACGTGGACACACTCTCCCCCTCTCGTTGCTATGCATCTCCTAGATAGATCTTGCGTGATCGTAGGAATTTTTCTGAAATTCCATGCTACATTCCCCAACAGTAGAATCATTACAATCCGTATGCACTTGATCAGAAGAGAAATACTGAATTAGGCAATGGTGCACGCCAGCTTATCGGGCTGACTGAATTGAAGAACTTGATAATCCTTTTTCAGTTCGCCCTAATCGTGGTGTTGCTTTTACTATGTGGTCGTATATAGACATGCATTGACCATTTTGTTGTTTATTGAGATGGCACTTGTGCTAAATAATTACTTTTGTGACTTCATACAAAGCTTGTGTGAACCATATATAATACCTTCTTCGTGAGTTTGTTGCTATGTGTGTGATCCTTATATAATATACAAAGTTGTCATAGTGGATATTCTTTTTGTTTCTATTTTTGCTGCAGCGTCACATGAAAAAGAGGCAAAAACCCTGTTGACGGTGCATATTTGCCGAGAGCTACACTCGGCAAAAACTATTGAAATTACATTTTTTGAGAACTGCGCTCCGCAGAAGGAGTGTTGCTGGAGCTGCTCGTTTTAGTAAGCCGAGGGTTTCTAGCACTTGACAATGTGCAAGAGTTTTCTGAGTGTTGGTTCTTGGCAAAGACCTGACGATCCAGCAGCTGTGAACTCACTTTATTTTGACCCGCAAAAAAAAAAAAGAACTCACTTTATTTTGCTGAGACTCGTTGTTTGGCTCTTGGCAAACTGTTTGCTAAGTGCCCGACATTTGGTTCTCGACAAAGTTATGTTTGCCTGAGAGGTGTACGTCGGGTACTCTTTGCCGCAAAGATTTTCCGAGTTTATTTGGCCCTTTGCCGAGTATTTCTGGCACTCGACGTAGGGTGTAACTCTAGTAGTGTTGAATCTTGATAGCGCTTTTACTCCTGGTGATCTCATTTGCAAGATGGGGCATTGTCGCTAGAGACGCAGGGCGAGATGTGACCCATGCCCGTGACAGGAGATGCAACAACCACCTCCATCATCCACCGTCATCATCATCCATCTCCATTTCCATGTAATTCAGAACTCTTTGTGGATCATTATGTGTACTACTAGTTTGTTTTGTCCATGTTTACCACGGCAATTCATATGATCTTTGTCATTTTCATGTGCAATTAGGCCCCCTAGTTCTCTGGGATATAGATGAACCTTGGTATGTATATGTGCTTAAAACGTTAATAAGGACATTAGATCCTCTGTTGAATGTTTGGTTTAATAGCATTCGTGAATGTTGTGATGGGTTCCCACTCATCATTTCCGCCACGAGGCCACGAAGCATAGTATTGTCGTTGTAAAGGTTAGGATGTCGAGGTAATTAGAGGTGACAGTAAAAGTCTCCATTCTCCTCATTTGCAACTGATAGGGAAATAACAGAGAACCCTTGGCGAGGCCGCGTCCACGGGGAAACCCTTAATTATCATAGTGATAACCTGCACGGGGAAGATACGGTGGTGACGTGTGTGGTACGAAGTCTATCTGGAGTAGAACATATTTTGTATCCGGATCCACCCAAATCAAACGTCAAATGTGGCACAAGTATCCAACTAGTACTATGCTAGTGCATAAGTCACAATAGACACATACCTATGAGAATTTTACCTCTCTGAGAATGCTTCAATTCTCTGCTAGTTCCAGCGTGTTACTTGTTCCGCTGCTCTCGTTTATTTCTGTTGATGCTATTTTCTTTTCGTTCACAACCTACTCAAAATCATTATTCACTTCCGCCCTTATTTTGCTCCGAGTTAATCATTGAATAACAACGGCAATGAATGTATGGTGGGGTCACAGTATCCTGGGACGCAGCCGACTATAGGATCCTGTCTTGGTGATGGCCGATTGCAAGACCATGTCCGTCAGGGCGTATACGATCCGACTGTAGTCACTTGGCTTGCTGGTGAAAATACCTTGGTTGCCGATGCCTTGGGCTGTAACTTTAATAGGCCTTACATGTTGCCCCTTGGCGCATCATTTTCTGGACTGTATCTCTGATTGGCTTGGGCCTTTGGCTGGGGCATATATACATTTAGGCCTACTACCTAGGTATAACTTGTCATTTAGTTACAGCAAACATTTCATTAAAATAAAAGTACTGGTGTTATTGGTACCAAACTAAGATGGTGTTTGGTTACAGGGACTTAAAAAAGTCCCTTTAAGTCCCATCTAAACCAAACAGGGAGGACTTACAGGGACTTAAAGTGGGCATTTGGGACTTATGAAATAAAACTCTTAAGGAGGGACTTATAGGGACTTATAGTTGTAATATAGTTTTTTAGTCCATGTTAAGTCTCAGGAACCAAACAGATAGGGACTTTTTAGGGACTTGTGATTTATAAGTTGGGACTAAGAAAAGTCCTAAGACTTATGATCCAAACAGGGCCTAAACTTGGAACACGTTATGCTCACAAGTGATCACAAGCTTTGATAAGTCTGATTCTCTTGATATGGAAGGACACACAACTACAGTTATTATTATTATTATTATTATTATTATTATTATTATTATTATTATTATTATTATTTATTATCGTTCAACTAAAATATATTAATACTGTATGTCGGCTTAGTATATCTTATATAAATAAATTTTAAAATCATTTTTATTTGATGTAAAACTAAGCATATCGGCATTAGTTGTACGTGGCATTGGCATGTGGTAGCACATACACGCATCTCAATCAGGTCTCCTCGAAGTCTCTGAGCTTCCAGTGACCATGGGAGTCCCTCACCATGGACTTGTTGTTGATGACATGCCAGTTGGGCGGCACTGGGTACTTATCCTTGAGCGCGTCAGCACCCTTGTTCACCAGGGCCACGTCGCGGTCCACCTCAAGCTTGAACCCGCCGCCGGCACCCTGAAACCCGGCGACGCCGTGCAGGTAGCACTCAAGGTTGTGGCGCGTCTGCACGGTGCCCGGCTGCTTCAGGTACGGCGACCGGCCAGTGTCCACGGGCAGCACCGCCGTCGCCACATCCACGTACCCGATCGGCGGGTATAGGGGCACCACGTCGCCGGCGTTCCTAACATGAAGCGCACGGAGATATGAGAACGAAGCGAAGGCCGACTTGAAGCTGTCGTCGCCTACGTGCGGGCTCGCAAAGAGGATTGCCGTCACCGGGCACGGCGGCTGCTGCTGTGGTGAGGAGGGCGGCACGTTCACGCCGTGGGAGACCATGTCGACTGCGTTGAGGGTCGCCAGCGACGCGCCGAGGCTGTGGCCCGTGACGGTGATGCTGGTCACCTCCTCCTTGTGCGCCTCCATCAGCCTCCGCACCTCCTCCATGACCTGCATGTGGCATCCATGCGTGCACGCTTGATCAACAAGTATTCAAGTATTTAATCTTGCTCTAGATAGCTGACTTAAATTGCAGAATTAAAGCAACAGCACACGCTGCTTTCATGTGTGTGTCGCTCGGTACAACAAACTTTGAACGTTCGGAGATCCAATTCTTCAAGAAATCTACATACGACACGTTGCCGGAGCTTGTCGTTGGTGGGGCCGTCTCAGATCGAGCTTCGCATCATACTACACTGTCAATCACTTCTAATTGTGCTGGCATTTCAACAAAAAATCCATCTCTTCTATAGCAAACCTACCTTTCAACTTTCAAGTGTTAAATGCAGCTGCCTACCGATATGTAAGACCCTCATCAATATTAAAACACTTCAGTTCCTAAGAAAAAAATGGAAATGATAAACACCTTACAAATGTGTTACTATATATGTGTAATGCATCTGTATTCCTATGTGTTGAGTACACGCTAGAGGTGAGAAAAATTGTGGAGCGCCACTGCCAATGGGATATAGAAAGATCAAGATACTTAGCGACAGTATGGCAAGCTTAATAATTACTTAATTAGCCCATACCGCCAAACTAAACAAACTACCAGTTGCTTTAATTAGATCAATTTCTTTACTCTTAGAAATATCTGAATTTTAATTAGCTAGTTTATGTAAAATTTCAAGTCCATATCATAAGATAACTGGTGCTAACTGCTAATAAATATGGTGAAAGAAATTACTTATAGAGATAAAACTTATCGTTCAGCCTTAGAGCACTCTAACCGATCCATTATAGCTTAGGCCCCTATATATATGGGCTCCTATCCTTTAACTCCTTATATTTGCTCCTCTAGAAAAGTGTGGTTCCTAGCAAAAACAAAAAAAAATACTCCTCTAACAATTTTCAGGGATCGGTTAGAGATGTTTCAGCACCTAAATTATGAGTATTAGCAATGCAGGTGCTCTATGCTCAAACAACCTTTATACATAAATAATTTGATTTTATACACCTTTTTTCTGGGTTATCATTCCATAGCATTCTTGCATAAAATGGGTTTTTACTACTCCCTCCGATCCAAATTAATTATGGCAGCCTTGGTACAACTTTGTACTTAAAAAATATTAAAGGTTGGCTTTTCTTCACCTTTCTGAAAGTTCTAGAAGACAAAACCACTTTCAGAAATTGATCCTGTGATTATTTGATAATGTCTAGAATACAAATAGATTTATTTTTCTTCTGAAATTAAGTACAACGAATTTCTTATTCGCAAAAATGGTACAACCAATTTTGTTTCCATAGATGCATGCACATGCATGCTTGCTTGACTCGTGGTGGATCGCCTCTTCCGGCAATCAAGCCTAGAAAGAAAAGCAAGTAACGCTCACCTGATCTCTGGCACTCTGCTGGTTGAACTTGGAGTCCTCGTCGCTGGACGTGTACACCGACAGGAACCCATGATGCACGACGGCGGAGTCGAAATCACCCGCCGCGGGACCGAGCACCGGCGCGGCGGACGCCGGCGTGAAGTCCAGGTCGTTGACCCACTCCAGGCTCTCCACGGTGCCGCGCCACACGACTACGATGTCGCGCCGGCCGAGCGCCGCCACGCCCTCATCGGTGGCCACGGCCACGTACCCCATCCAGTTGGACTCCCGGCACCAGGGCTCCTCCAGCAGCGACGGCAGCGGCAGCACGAAGAAGGCGTCGGGCACGGACCTCCCCGTCGTGGGCGCCAGGAATAACCCGCTGGTGGCGTAGATGAACTTGGTGACGGAGTAGTAGCCCGCGCGGGACACCCCGGCGGCGGCGAGCAGGTCGGCATGGCCGTAGAAGCACGCGCCGGCGTGCGGCGAGCGGCGCTGCGAGTTGAACCCGTCGTAGGTGGCCTCCGCCAGCTCGCCGTACGCGATGATGGAGGCGCGCAGGTCCTTGTCCAGCGGATCCAGCAGCCCCTCCCACGACCCCGCGCCCTGCAGCTCGCGCCACCGGGTCGCGATGCTCCCGGGCTCCGGCGACGACATGGCGTGCGTGGGTTCGCCTCGATCGATCGGCAGAGCTATATGGTTGCTAGTTCTACTACTTTCTACTCCGTACTAGCTAGTGTTTGGCTTGTTTGGATCATCTTGGGTGTGTATTTATATCCTTGCTAGCATGCACTTCGGCTTTGTGATGCCTTCCGATAGTGGCATCATTGTGATTGTGAAGAATCCAGCTTTGCAACGGTACGTCCGACCATGCCGCCGTTAGCTGGCTGGTCTTCATCTGCGTGCGAGCGCTCTTTGGTTACTTGCGTGCAAGCTTCAGTTGCTTGCACCCACCAACGTCTGACCACCTAGTACTTGAGTACGTAGTATTTCATCGTGTTCTTCATGTGCCGTACCCGTACGTGGAGGAAAATTAACTTGGTCACTGGTTGATCCGGCTGAGAAATTAGCCCATCAATATCAAGAACGACAGTGCCATGACGTGCCGTCGTGTAGCGCGGCAAGGTGTTCCTTGTACTGCCCTGGAAGAAAATGCAGTCTGTGGAGCAGGGCCTTGTGGTGGGTGAAATCGGGATAGGATAAGTTGTGCCGCCGTCGTCGTCCGTGCGGTCCATCAAGTTATCGGATCAGCCGGCGGTAGGTTTAAGATGGCATTGGTGTTTTTCATGTGCCGTGTGGTACTACAATTTATCGTGTTCTTCATGCGCCGTGTGGAGTGGATAGGCACGGAGGAAAATTCAAATGAACGCATGGAGGAAACGAGTGACTGCATGATCAGCCTGGGCATGCAACAATTTCAAGGGGCATCTCTAACCAGGATTATCAAACGGACGCCCCTAGATACCCAGGCATCTCCAACGCAGATTACGAATGCCCTCGAATATTTGTGGACATGTCTAGACATTTCTGCGGATATTCGGTCGGGAGCCGGCCATACAATGATATTCCTCATAAACAAGATGAACACTAATCCATGCAACTTTGATACATACTAGTTCATAGATTTGTACAAGTCTAACGAGCTCTAATAAACTAGAGAAAACTACTTCCAATCCTACCCGACCATGCGGGCGCTCTGCATGGACGCGAAGAGTGTCTAGTTCTTGAAGGCAAGTTCTGGGTCCGCGAGGAGTGCCGCCATGTATGCAGCATCCGCATGATCCGCCTCCAATTGTGTCTTAGTTGTGCTCCTCCTCCAGTATCGCGGGGGCGAATTGCTCCTCCACCTCCAGCATGGAGAAGACTGTCTTCCCTGCCGACAGCGGCGTCAACGGCCATAGCTTCCTCCTCATCAGCGAGTGTCATGGTGTATGAGTCTAGGTTGAGTCCGAGCATCGGTGCGTTGCCGCGTTCGTGTCTAGTGCGAGTCGAGCCGGTTGTGGCTAGGCCTGCGATCGTATGTCAACGGAGGTATAGGATCAGCGGGCGCAGCGGAAGCGAGGTGGCGTCCAGGTCGTGCGTGCGCGGGCGCTGGAGATCGTAGGCTGTTGCTGGTGTGGTGCGTCCAGGTTGTTAGCGTACGTGCGGGCGGTCGTATACCTAGGAGTTAGTGGTTAGTGCATGCGTGGAGTTAGTGCCCATCTGGCCGTGTGTGGGTCTCCTGTATATAACACACTGTACTCATGTTTGGTTTTGTGCCAGCTAGTTGGATAATGGAAAACGGCGTCTGTGCGCCGGGAAAATCCATTGATGTCTCCTCTTTCTTCTACCTTCGTTCGTGCGAGTGAGAGAGAGCGAGAGGGAGCTGGGCACCGGCGCAAGGAGCAAGCTAGGGCTCGGCGCCAACATCATTATCATCCTAGACCTCCCGCCAACACCATATGTCCCCCCCCCCTCCCCCCGGAAAAGTTTGGAGGTTGGCCCACTGCAAAGCCTCACGCAACCTCTGGCACGATGGCGCTCCGGCATAAAAATAGTGTACCATGTGATCTTCGAGCAGATCATGGCAATGGCGGACCTCGTGAAGGTGGATGGGGGTGGAGGGCTCTGCTCCAGTCGACAACAGCTCGAATGGATGGAAATGAAATAAATGGTCGTGGCTAGGTTGGGGGTTAGGGGGGTCACCGGCTGGCTCTTAATTGCTGTGTAGGTGTAGTCGTGTAGGTTCCTCGGGTGGCACACTGACCGACCATGCGTGAATGCGTGTAGGCCAGAGGCCGTTGAGCCTCCATTTGTGTGAAATATGTGTGTGACTGTTGGGCTTTCAGTGGATCTAGGATGTTGGAGTCCAAGTAAAGGACGCCGTACTTTCCTAGGCGGTCTCCCTATATGGAGTGACCTGAGGGGTTTCAAAGATACTAAATGGTCCTGACCTAAAATGAATGACCGCATTGAAAGCCTAAGTGTGTTTGGATAGTCCGATCCAAACATATACACGCTCCATTTTTATTTACTCTGGATATTAGAGTTGATTGCATTCAAATTTCGTCTAGTTTGACCAAGTTTACATAAAATAGTATAAATACTTACCATAACAAATCTATATGATGTGAAACTACATTCAATAATGAATCTAATGATATTAATTGTTATTGTATATGTTAATGTTTTGATCTATTAACTTTATAAAAGTTTACAAAGCTTGATTTTGATCAAAACTAATATATGAAGTAAATAAAAACAAAGGGAGTAGAAAAGGTTCAGCCGTTCGTGTTGGAGATGCCCTAATCGCGGATACAGAACGACAGCTCCTTTGGTTTTGACTTGCCGACGTATCGCGCAGCTCGAGCAGAGCAAGGGTGTTCCTCGTACGGAAATGTTATCCGGAACCATGGTTCAGTCGAACCTACGCTCGACACGATTCATTTCTAGACACTATTCATAAGGATCGATGCATGATTGATTAAAAAATGCAGTTGTCATGCATGTCTATTCATGAGGATCCATGCATGGTTGATTAAAAAATGCAGTTGACATGCATGTCACAGATCCACATGTAGTAGGATGTTAAATCGTACGGCATGGACTATAGGTTCGGCTGAACCATGATCCTGAATCACGTCTCTCGTTCCTCGTACCGCCTTGAAAATCTGTGGAGCAGGGCGTCGTGTCGGGGCGTAGTAAGTTAGTTCGGGACAAATTATGATGCGTCGTCGTCGGTGTCTGTGTGATCCACCCTGTTATCACATCAGCCAGCGGCGGGTTGGAGACGGAACTGGTTGGTTATTTTCTTCCGCGACATCAGCATCTTATGGCAGCATGTTTCGTCTTCGGCGAGTCCATTCGCAACATGTGTGCTCCTGAATGTTTCCCAAGAGAGGAAGGTATGAATGAAAGTCTTAAAGAGACAGCGACAACAGCTTGTCCTCTTTTCTGGGTCGAAATCCAACAGCGTGCGTAGCTACCTTTTCCAGTACGTCCCGCGGCAGAGTACACGGACGGATTGACTCCAACCTCGCTCGCAGAGCCGTCCACTTCCAAGCATTACTTTGCATTACCACCTGTTTGCACCCTTCACAACGTGAAACGTCACGTCCATCGTACACTAAACATGATTGGTAAACGATTATTTACTGCTCGGCTTCATCATTCATTGGTTAAAGGGGGCACCTACATTTAACAGATGACTGAAAAACAATCAAGTCAGTCAATTTTCTAGAGCATTCGATCAGCATCCAACGGTCGTTGCACGTGTGACACTGTTCTTCTTCTTCCTCGGCTTTCTTCTTCCGCTTGCGCGCTCACCAGGGGACCCGGCCTATCCCTCCCTCCGGTTACTAACAACGGCAACGACCCATGCACCCCTCCTCCCCGCCCTGACCCGTACCGGTCCAGCTTCCTTGCCACCGCCTAAGACGACGCTACAAGCGGCAGCCTGGCTCGGCCTCGCCGGGGTTGATGCTTGTTGCTACTGCTCTGCACGTTGGCCCCGTCCCCAAAATCGTTTGAATCTAGAAAGAAAATCATGTACTCCCTCCGATCCATCCATATTAATTGTCGCTGATTTAATATAATTTTATACTACACGGAGGGAGTAGGTGATGACTAGCAAGCACGCTGCCTAAAACGTGTGGCACAAGCTTGTGCTCTTCGTCTTCGGATAAATAGGTAGATGGATAGAGACCCAACCGTGTAGGCATATCCATCTATCGATGGATCTGCTGGCAGCTGTCTGCTTCGGTCATGCTGTGCTGACCTAAAATCTCTGGTCGTCTCCAGTCATCCATGTCCAAGATTGGTAGTGCACGCCATGTCCACAGTTTCATGCTCCAGGATCCAACTGACTACCAGAAAAGGCAGAGACCCAATTCATTAGTAGTATATAATACTGTCAGTGTCTCTTGCTTCCACACTTGGGGCTAGTAGCTCGCACTGGTCCTACGCGTCACGCATCATTCAATAACTGATATCTCAATAGTGCCTAACAAACTCCAACCGCTCTGAATCTCCAGAAAGCACACATCGATTGCAGGTTAACAGAGGCACCGGTGTTTGCTGTTTCAGGTACTTCGACACCTCGATGGCCCGCGCGGCGCGCCATAAGCAATTATAAATACGATTCCGATTTGTTGTATTTGTTTAATCAAAAGAGAAGCACCAGCCTCTACATGAACCAGCACCCAAAGGCCATAAACGTCAACACGCCGCAGTGATATATGATTGCATACAAGTTATCAACATAGCTCTAGAGATAACCCGTAGAAAAGTAAGGGATGAATGATCTGTTAAACGCCCTCATTCCGGTAATCACAAAGTGTTCAAAGAACAGCACAAACTCCCACATGGATTTGGTCTTTCGGATTATGATGAATGCCAACCCAGTTTCTAAAAAGATTCGGTACGCTTATCGGTAGTGGTAAATTGTATGTAACATGAGTTGTGCATCAAATCAAGGTAGTGAATGGACATGACAAAAATAAATGATGAATTGTTTTCCCTTAATTAAAAACATCATTTTTTTTCACAACCCCTAAAAAATAAAATGTGACAACACGTGCAGGTGCAGTGGATAGGCACGGAGGAGAATTTAATGTGAGGCTTGCCGTCGGAGGAAGCGGGTGATTGATGGTCAAGCAAACAGTAGCATCACCGAGAGGTACAATAGCTAACACAACTTGGGAGAAATCTCCTGCGGGATGGGCGAAGCTCAACGTGGATGGATCATACATCCATGGCGAGGATACAGGGGTTGCGGGCATGGTACTAAGGGACGACACCGGGGCCATCAGCTTCTCTTCGTGTTGCTTTCTTCGATCATGTTGCTCCCCGATGGAGGCGGAAATGGCAGCATGTTTCGAGGGCACGTCCCTGGCGTTGCAGCGAACGGAGAAGCTATTGATCATTGAGTTAGATTGCAAGGAGGGAGTGGACGCCCTGATGAATAGCAGCGCCAACATATCTTCACTGTCGAGCTGGGTGGAGGAGACGAAGAGGGCCGTGCATGGGATCCAGAGGCATAGTTTTGGCCACGTCCGGAGATCAGCCAACAGTGCCGCCCATTGTCTAGCTCATAGGAGACGCATCACCCAGCGTCCCAGCGTACGATGGTTTGGCTCCGCTCCGGGCCTGATGATCTTTCTCATATTTGTGAAAATGAGGGTAACATCTTTTCTTAATTAATACAATCTCGTTTCACACGCAAAAAAAAAAAAACTGCTGTCCTGTCGTGTCGTATCGTGTGGTGTGGCTCTCGTGGAGCAAGGGTGCTCCTCAGGGGCGGAGACAGGGGGGCGAGCAGGGCTAGACCCCCCCAATGGCTCGCCTCCCCTGAAGTTTTCTGGTATACGTATGTGTACTACACGTGCTAATGGACGAATAATGACATAATTAGTTATAGCCCAGCTTTTAATCATGGAATCAGTACGCATCAAACTCGGCCCACTAAGCCCATGTGCCATCGTGGCCTCCCCCATCCACGTAACTGTTTTGCGAAGGCCAGGTCTTATCCTAATGCCATCGATCAGATCAATCGATTGACCTCTCTATACGTACGTCTCGCTGCTAGGGTTTGCCGCCGCCGTCGCCGTCACTCGCCGCGACGCCATATACTGCTAGGCGCCGGGAGGCTACCATATGGATACAAGCAGGTACTTGTTCCAAAAGTGGCTATTAGCTAGTATTATACAGTAAAGAAATTTATGAATCAGAACCTTAGTCTGAATGTTAGTATGTTTGTTTTGATTTCTTGGATCGCCGCTGCATGCGCTTAGGGCGTGTGCGCATTGCCGTCAGGCACCTCAAGGAAGCGTTGAGCGTTGGTCGTCGAGTCCCTAGCTAGCATCAACTGCACATGTTCATCCGAATGAATCAGTTGTCGGCTCGTCACTTGTTGGTCAGTAACAAATTCTATACCATCATCCCACAGCTCATGCGGTCACAGTCACAGCTAGACCAAAAATCTCAAGGTATATCCAACATGTAATGTTATTGTTACATTGGTTACTACAAATTCTGAAATTATATACTAGTAGTATGTCGGGATAATAACTGAAAGTCTGTGTTTGCTATGTTTCGAGAATGATATATTTGACTTGTTTGATAGGTTTAGTGCAGTCTAGAGTTATATTTGAACTAACAAAAGTGTTAGTTTCTTCTGAATTATGAAATACATATCCTGGTGATATATACAAAAGACTTCTATAGTCGTCTTTTATACGTTATATACGATGGCTATGTATGTTGCTTCTTCGCCCTCCTCATGCTCAAATCCTGGCTCCGCCCCTGGTGCTCCTCGTGCCATCCTGAAAACGAAGTCTGTGGAGCGGGGCGTTGTGCCGGGGCGGGTCGGGTCGCGATGGTGTCCGTGTGATGGTCTCAGCGGTGGTAGGTTTGAGATGGCATCTGTTGATCATCTTCTTGGGCGACGGCCGGTGCCGTCTCCTCTCGGCTTCTGTCAGCCTTAGAAGAGACGGTGTCTGTCAACAGCTTACTTATCTTCTTTTTGTGGGGGAGAAATCCAGCAGCATACGCAGCTACCCAAAGAGTTCACAAATTGACGTCCTGCCTGCCAGAGCCCAGACCCATTGCCACTCCCAAGCATAGCTCTCTTCAGTTAGCAGCTGCTTATATTACAACTTCATCACAAGGTTAAACGTCCTTCACGCACTCAGCCTGATGGGATTGGCACGAGGAATCCACTCCATGATTGGCTAAAACGTGTGTGGCACAAGCTTGTGCTCCGTCTTTAGTTTAGAACCAAAATAATCAACACCCTTCCACGGAGCCGTTGGGTTCTTCAGCTAAGATAGAGACCCAACTGTATAGACAGCCGTTGGTCATGCTGTGCTGACCTAAAATCTCTGGTCGTCTCCGGTCATCCATGTCCAAGATTGGTGGTGCACTCAACACGCCATGTCCACAGTTTCATGCTCCAGGATCCAACTGACCAGAAAAGGCAGAGACCCAATTCATTAGCATACTGTCAGTGTCTCTTGCTTCCACACTTGGGGTTGGCAGCTCGCGCTGATCCTACGCGTCACGCATCATTCAATAACCGACATCTCAATACTGCCTAACCACTGCTCTGAATCTCTAGGGAAGCACACATCGATAGCACAGGTTAACAGTGGCACCGGCGTTTGCTGTTTCTGGTACTTCAAGTTAGAGCAACTCCAGCTGTTCGGGCCCAAGCACAGCGGCTGGTGCTATTTCGGGCCATCGCCCGGCGCTTTTTAGGCACTGGGGTGAACTAGGTCCCAGTCACGGCCCCAGGGCCGGCCCCAAGCCGTTTAAATTCAAACGCGACATTTCCCGCTATTAGAAAAACGCCTCAAGTGCGGCGATCAGCGCCACAAAGTCCGGCGATCACCATGCCACATGTCGGCGATCAAATAACTTGAAAGTTTGGCGTTCAAAAAGAAGGACGTGTAGGTGATGCATGAAACGGCGGCGCCGTCCTCCGGCGTCGGACTGGCGGGGGTCGGCGTGCGCGAGTTGGTCGGCGTTGGTGCGACTTCTATGTTGGGCGTCGTGGAGGCGCTGGTCGGCGACGGCGCGGCTTCTATGTTGGGCGCCGTGGAGGCGTTGCTCGGGCTTGGCGTTGCCATTGACGGGATCTGGTTCAGGATGAGGCCACGCTCCACCATGAACCACGCCTTGACCTGCTCGTCCATCGCCGCCATGCCCCCCCCCCCCATCAGGAATGCCAGGTCGATGTTCCTCTTCTTCGCAGCGACATTGGTCCGGAGCAGGTCGAGCTTGACGGCGCTGTTCTCCATCAACGCCGACCATCGAGTCGCGGTTTTCTCTTCCCTCTGGGCAGCGGGTCGTGGCGTCAGCGATGTAGTGTTCTATGGACTCTTGCAGACGCGTCGTAGTCGGCGCCGCTGCCTTCGCCGCCTTGGCTCCTTTGTTTCCGTCTGGGCGCGCTTCTGCCGCGTCCGGCTTGTACGTCTCCTTGGCCTTGGCAAGGGTGCACCGCACGTCCGCCCACTTCTCGCACTTTTCGATCCGGGAGAACACGTGGAGGTACTTGAAATCTTGGTCGGAGCTACTGTCCTGGCGATACATGGGGAACATCCGGACCATCTGCACCGAGGAACAGATGAGGCCGGCGATGCACACGACGAAAAATGACGTGAGACCGGCGACGACATACCTGACTCTCGTAGCTGGTGCCGCTCACTGGGTGAGCCGCGACCTCCTCGATGATCCCATGCCATTTGTTGCACGCCGTTTGGATGAGCGCCCAATGCTTGGACATGGCCTTGGAGCCGCGGTCCATGTGTGTCGGCGTTCTGGGAACGGGGGTCCCCAGACTTGCCTGCCTGCGGCCTGCAGCGTGACTCACCAGTGGCCCAGTACGGCCCTTCTTCATCAACCCAAGTTCAAGACCCTCGCGAGGGGCCAAGCCTCGCGGGGCGGAAGATGCAAAGCCTCCTCAGGGGCGGCCTCACCAAGCAGGCTCGCGAGGAGGCCGAGAGATCAAGGCAAGGGGTACCTCGCGAGGTGCTCGTGACGCAAGCTATGACGATTAAGACCAGGCGGGTGCCCGCCTGCGCAGTGTCCTCGTTTCCTCTTTGGTGCAAAGGGGGCAAGTGCAGGCGCGGATGATACGTCCATTTTGCATCATGCTTTTATATCAATATTTATTGCATTATGTGCTGTCATTACACATTATATCTCAATACTTATGGCTATTCTCTCTTATTTTACAAGGTTGTTTACCATGAAGAGGGGGATGTTAGGGAACGTAGTAATTTCAGAAAATTTCCTACGCACACGCAAGATCATGGTGATGGCATAGCAACGAGAGGGGAGAGTATTGTCCACGTACCCTTGTAGACCGTAAGCGGAAGCGTTATGACAACGCGGTTGATGTAGTCATACGTCTTCACGATCCGACCGATCCAAGCACCGAACGTACGGCACCTCCGAGTTCAGCACACGTTCAACTCGATGACGATCCCTGGACTCCGATCCAGCAAAGTGTCGGGGATGAGTTCCGTCAGCACAACGGTGTGGTGACGATGATGATGCTCTACCGGCGCAGGGCTTCGCCTAAACTCCGCGACGATATGACCGAGGTGGAATATGCTGGAGGGGGGCACCGCACACGGCTAAGAGATCCAAGGGATCAATTGTTGTATCTTTGGTGCTAGCCCTGCCCCTCTATTTATATGTTGAGCCCCGGGGTCGAAACTTGGAGAAAAAGCCTCCTCAAAGTCGGTTTTGCCCGAAAGGCAAGAGTCCCACTCGGACTCCAGGACCAAACGCCACAATCCTTGGCGTCTGGCCCAAACGCCATGGGCCTCGGCGTCCGGCCCAGGGCCAGACGCCAGGGTCTCCGGCGTTTGGCCCCCTGGCCTCCGCAAAACTCCTTTTGCACCGACCTAAAGCCTCATGGGCTTGACCCCTTGGCCTAAACATATCATCCAATATATGAATCTTTATGTCTCGACCATTTCGAGACTCCTCGTCATGTCCCCGATCTCATCCGGGACTCCGAGCTCCTTCGGTACATCAAAACATGTAAACTCATAATATAACTGTCATCGAAACCTTAAGCGTGCGGACCCTACGGGTTCGAGAACTATGTAGACATGACCGAGAACTATTCTTGGTCAATAACCAATAGCGGAACCTGGATGCCCATATTGGTTCCTACATATTCTACGAAGATCTTTATCGGTCAAACCGCATAACGACATACGTTGTTCCCTTTGTCATCGGTATGTTACTTGCCCGAGATTCGATCGTCGGTATCCAATACCTAGTTCAATCTCGTTACCGGCAAGTCTCTTTACTCGTTCCGTAATACATCATCTCGCAACTAACTTATTAGTTGCAATGCTTGCAAGCCTTATGTGATGTGTATTACCGAGAGGGCCCAGAGATACCTCTCCGACAATCGGAGTGACAAAACCTAATCTCGAAATACTTCAACCCAACATGTACCTTTGGAGACACCTGTAGTACTCCTTTATAATCACCCAGTTACGTTGTGAAGTTTGGTAGTACCCAAAGTGTTCCTCCGGTAAACGGGAGTTGCATAATCTCATAGTTACCGGAACATGTATAAGTCATGAAGAAAGCAATACCAATATACTAAACGATCAAGTGCTAGGCTAACGGAATGGGTCATGCCAATCACATCATTCTCCTGATGATGTGATCCCATTAATCAAATAACAACACATGTCTATGGTTAGGAAACATAACCATCTTTGATTAATGAGCTAGTCAAGTAGAGGCATACTAGTGACTATATGTTTGTCTATGTATTCACACATGTATCATGTTTCCGGTTAATACAATTCTAGCATGAATAATAAACACTTATCATGATATGAGGAAATAAATAATAACTTTATTATTCCCTCTAGGGCATATTTCCTTCAGTCTCCCACTTGCACTAGAGTCAATAATCTAGTTCACATCATCATGTGATTCAACACTAATATTCACATATGTATGTGATTAACACCCATAGTTCACATCGTCATGTGACCAACACCCAAAGGGTTTACTAGAGTCAATAGTCTAGTTCACATCGCTATGTGATTAACACCCAAAGAGTACTAAGGTATGATCATGTTTTACTCGTGAGAGAAGCTTAGTCAACGGGTCTGTCATATTCAGAGTCGTATGTATTTTGCAAATATTCTATGTCTACAATGCTCTGCACGGAGCTACTCTAGCTAATTGCTCCCACTTTCAATATGTATCCAGATTGAGACTTAGAGTCATCTGGATCAGTGTAAAAAGCTTGCATCGATGTAACTCTTTACGACGGGCTCTTTTATCACCTCCATAATCGAGAAATATTTCCTTAGTCCTCACTAAGGATGTTCTTGACCAATGTCCAGTTATCTACTCCTAGATCACTATTGTACTCCTTGCCAAATTCAGAGCAAGTTATACAATAGGTCTGGTACATAGCATAGCATACTTTATAGAACCTATGACTGAGGCATAGGGAATGACTTCCATTCTCTTTTCTATTTTCTGCCGTGGTCGGGATTTGAGTCTTACTCAATTTCACACGTTTGCAACACAGGCAAGAACTTTTCTTTGACTGTTCCATTTTGAACTACTTCAAAATCTTGACAAGGTATGTACTTATTGAAAAACTTATCAAGCGTCTTGATCTATCTCAATAGATCTTGATGCTCAATATGTAAGTAGCTTTACCGAGGTCCTTCTTTTGAAAAACTCCTTTCAAATACTCCTTTATGCTTTGCAGAATAATTCTACATTATTTCCGATCAACAATACGTCATTCGCTTATACTTATCAGAAATGTTGTAGTGCTCCCACTCACTTTCTTGTAAATACAGGCTTCTCCAAAAGTCTGTATAAAACCATATGCTTTGATCAACTCATCAAAGCATATATTCCAACTCCGAGATGCTTGCTCCAGTCCATTGATGGATCGCTGGAGTTTGCACATTTTGTTAGCTCCTTTAGGATTGACAAAAACTTCTGGTTGCATCATATACAACTCTTCTTTAATAAATCCATTAAAGAATGTAGTTTTGACATCCATTTGCCAGATTTCATAAAATGTGGCAATTGCTACCATGATTCGGACAGACTTAAGCATCGCTACAGTTGAGAAAATCTCATTGTAGTCAACACCTTGAACTTGTCGAAAACCTTTTTGTGACAAGTCGAGCTTTGTAGATAGTAACACTACTATCATTGTCCGTCTTCCTCTTGAAGATCCATTTATTTAACATGGCTTGCTGATCATCGAGCAAGTCAATCAAAGTCCATACTTTGTTCTCATACATGGATCCTATCTCAGATTTCATGGCCTCAAGCCATTTCGCGGAATCTGGGCTCATCATCGCTTCCTCATAGTTCGTAGGTTCATCATGGTCTATTAACATGACTTCCAGAACATGATTACCGTACCACTCTGGTGCGGATCTTACTCTGGAAGACCTACGAGGTTTGGTAGGAACTTGATCTGAAGTTTTATGATCATCATCATTAACTTCCTCACTAATTGGTATAGGAATCACTGGAACTGATTTCTGTGATAAACTACTTTCCAATAAGGGAGAAGGTACAATTACCTCATCAAGTTCTACTTTCCTCCCACTCACTTCTTTCGAGAGAAACTCCTTCTCTAGAAAGGATCCATTCTTGGCAACGAATGTCTTGCCTTTCGGATCTGTGATAGAAGGTGGACCCAACATTTTGGGTATCCTATGAAGACGCACTTTTCCAATTTGGGTTCAAGCTTATCATGTTGAAACCTTTTCACATAAGCATCGCAACCCAAACTTTAAGAAACGACAACTTTGGTTTCTTGCTAAACCATAGTTCATACGGTGTCGTCTCAACGGATTTATATGGTGCCCTATTAAACGTGAATGCAGTTGTCTCTAATGCATAACCCCAAAACGATAGTGGTAAATCGGTAAGATACATCATAGATCGCACCATATCCAATAAAGTGCGGTTACGACGTTCGGACACACCATTATGTTGTGGTGTTCCATGTGGCGTGAGCTGTGAAACTATTCCACTTTGTTTTAATTGAAGACGAAACTCGTAACTCAAATATTCATCTCCACGATCAGATCGCAGAAACTTTATTTTCTTGTTACGATGATTTTCCACTTCACTCTGAAATTCTTTGAACCTTTCAACTATTTCAGACTTATGTTTCATCAAGTAGATATACCCATATCTGCTCAAATAATCTTGTGAAGGTCAGAAAATAACGATACTTGCCACGAGCATCAACACTCATTGGATCGCATACATCGGTATGTATTATTTCCAATAAGTCAGTAGCTTGTTCCATTGTTCCGGAGAACGGAGTTTTAGTCATCTTGCCCAAACGGCACGGTTCACAAGCATCAAATGATTCATAACCAAGTGATTCCGAAAGTCCATCAGCATGGAGTTTCTTCATGCGCTTCACACCAATATGACCTAAACGGCAGTGCCACAAATAAGTTGCACTATCATTATTAACTTTGCATCTTTTGGCATCAATATTATGAATATGTGTATCACTACGATCGAGATCCAACAAACTATTTTCATTGGGTGCATAACCATCGAAGGACTTATTCATGTAAACAGAATAACAATTATTCTTTAACTTCAAATGAATAACCGTATCGCAAAAAACATGATCAAATCATATTCATGCTCAACGCAAACGCTAAATAACATTTATTTGGCTTTTAACACTAATCTCGAAAATATAGGGAGTGTGTGATGATAATCATATCAATCTTGGAACTATTTCCAACACTCATCGTCACTTCCCCTTCAACTAGTTTCTGTTCATTCTGCAACTCCCGTTTCGAGTTACTACTCTTAGCAACTGAACCAGTATCAAATACCGAGGGGTTGCTACGAACACTAGTAAAATACACATCAATGATCTGTATATCAAATATACCTTTGTTCACTTTGCCATCCTTCTTATCCGCCAAATACTTGGGGTAGTTCCGCTTCCAGTGACCAGTTCCATTGCAGCAAAAGCACTTAGTCTCAGGCTTAGGTCCAGACTTGGGCTTCTTCACTTGAGAAGCAACTTGCTTGCCGTTCTTCTTGAAGTTCCCCTTCTTCCCTTTGCCCTTTTCCTTGAGACTAGTGGTCTTTTCAACCATAAACACTTGATGTTTTTCTTGATTTCTACCTTCGCCGATTTTAGCAACGCGAAGAGCTTGGGAATTGTTTTCGTCATCCCTTGCATACTATAGTTCATCACGAAGTTCTAGTAACTTAGTGATGGTGACTAGAGAATTCTGTCAATCACTATCTTATCTGGAAGATTAACTCCCACTTGATTCAAGCGATTGAAGTACCCAGACAATCTGAGCACATGCTCACTAGTTGAGCGATTCTCCTCCATCTTTTAGCTATAGAACTTGTTGCAGACTTCATATCTCTCAACTCGGGTATTTGCTTGAAATATTAACTTCAATTCCTGGAACATCTCATATGTTCCATGACGTTCAAAACGTCTTTGAAGTCCCGATTCTAAGCCGTTAAGCATGGTGCACTAAACTATCAAGTAGTCATCATATTGAGCTAGCCAAACGTTCATAACGTCTGCATCTACTCCTGCAATAGGTCTATCACCTAGCGGTGCATCAAGGACATAATTCTTCTGTGCAGCAATGAGGATAAACCTCAGATCACGGATCCAATCCGCATCATTGCTACTAACATCTTTCAACACAGTTTCTCTAGGAACATATCAAAACAAACATATGAAAGCAACAACGCGAGCTATTGATCTACAACATAATTTGCAAAATACTACCAGGACTAAGTTCATGATAAATTAAAGTTCAATTAATCATATTACTTAAGAACTCCCACTTAGATAGACATCCCTCTAGTCATCTAAGTGATCACGTGATCCAAATCAACTAAACCATAACCGATCGTCACGTGAGATGGAGTAGTTTTCAATGGTGAACATCACTATGTTGATCATATCTACTATATGATTCACACTCGACCTTTCGGTCTCCGTGTTCCGAGGCCATATCTGCATATGCTAGGCTCGTCAAGCTTAACCTGAGTATTCCGCGTGTGCAAAACTTGCCTGCACCCGTTGTAGATGGACATAGAGCTTATCACACCCGATCATCACGTGGTGTCTGGGCACGACGAACTTTGGCAACGGTGCATACTCAGGGAGAACACTTCTTGATAATTTTAGTGAGAGATCATCTTAAAATGCTACCGTCAATCAAAGCAAGATAAGATGCATAAAGGATAAACATCACATGCAATCAATATAAGTGATATGATATGGCCATCATCATCTTGTGCTTGTGATCTCCATCTCCGAAGCATCGTCGTGATCACCATCGTCACCGGCGCGACACCTTGATCTCCATCGTAGCATCGTTGTCATCTCACCAACTATTGCTTCTCGACTATCGCTACCGCTTAGTGATAAAGTAAAGCAATTACATGGCGTTGCATTTCATACAATAAAGCGACAACCATATGGCTCTGCCAGATTGTCGATAACTCGGTTACAAAACATGATCATCTCATACAATAAAATATAGCATCACGTCTTGACCATATCACATCACAACATGCCCTGCAAAAACAAGTTAGGCGTCCTCTACTTTGTTGTTGCAAGTTTTACGTGGCTGCTATGGGCTGAGCAAGAACCGTTCTTACCTACGCATCAAAACCACAACGATAGTTTGTCAAGTTGGTGTTGTTTTAACCTTCGCAAGGACCGGGCGTAGCTACACTCGGTTCAACTAAAGTGAGAGAGACAGACACCCGCCAGTCACCTTTAAGCAACGAGTGCTCGCAGCGGTGAAACCAGTCTCGCGTAAGCGTACGCGTAATGTCGGTCCGGCCGCTTCATCTCACAATACCGCCGAACCAAAGTATGACATCTGGTAAGCAAGATGACTTGTATCGCCCACAACTCACTTGTGTTCTACTCGTGCATATAACATCAACGCATAAAACCAGGCTCGATACCATGTTGGGGAACGAGTAATTTCAAAAAATTCCCACGCACACGCAAGATCATGGTGATGGCATAGCAACGAGAGGGGAGAGTATTTTCCACGCACTCGTGAGACCGTAAGCGAAGCGTTATGACAACGCTGTTGATGTAGTCGCACGTATTCACGATCCGACCGATCCAAGCACCGAACGTACGGCACCTCCGAGTTCAGCACACGTTCAGCTCGATGACGATCCCCGGACTCCGATCCAGCAAAGTGTCGGGGATGAGTTCCGTCAGCACGACGGCGTGGTGACGATGATGATGCTCTACCGGCGCAGGGCTTCGCCTAAACTCCGCGACGATATGACCGAGGTGGAATATGGTGGAGGGGGGCACCGCACACGCTTAAGAGATCCAAGGGATCAATTGTTGTATCTTTGGTGCTAGCCCTGCCCCTCTATTTATATGTTGAGCCCCGGGGTCGAAACTTGGAGCAAAAGCCTCCTCAAAGTCGGTTTTTCCCGAAAGGCAAGAGTCCCGCTCGGACTCCGGACCAAACGCCACAATCCTTGGCGTCGCCCAGACGCCATGGGCCTCGGCGTCCGCCCAGACGCCATGGGCCTCGGCGTCGCCCAGGGACGCCAGGTCTCCGGCGTTTGGCCCTCGGCCTCCATAAAACTCCTTTTGCACCGACCTAAAGCCTCATGGGCTTGACCCCTTGGCCTAAACATATCATCCAATACATGAATCTTTATGTCTCGACCATTTCGAGACTCCTCGTCATGTCCCCGATCTCATCCGGGACTCCGAACTCCTTCGGTACATCAAAACATGTAAACTCATAATATAAGCATCATCGAAACCTTAAGCGTGCGGACCATACGGGTTCGAGAACTATGTAGACATGACCGAGAACTATTCTTGGTCAATAACCAATAGCGGAACCTGGATGCCCATATTGGTTCCTACATATTCTACGAAGATCTTTATCGGTCAAACCGCATAACGACATCGTTGTTCCCTTTGTCATCGGTATGTTACTTGCCCGAGATTCGATCGTCGGTATCCAATACCTAGTTCAATCTCGTTATCGCAAGTCTCTTTACTCGTTCCGTAATACATCATCTCGCAACTAACTTATTAGTTGCAATGCTTGCAAGGCTTATGTGATGTGTATTACCGAGAGGGCCAGAGATACCTCTCCGACAATCGGAGTGACAAAACCTAATCTCAAATACGCCAACCCAACATGTACCTTTGGAGACACCTGTAGTACTCCTTTATAATCACCTAGTTACGCCAGGACGTTTGGTAGTACCAAAGTGTTCCTCCGTAAACGGAGTTGCATAATCTCATAGTTACGGAACATGTATAAGTCATGAAGAAAGCTATAGCAATATACTAAACGATCAAGTGCTAGGCTAACGGAATGGGTCATGTCAATCACATCATTCTCCTGATGATGTGATCCCATTAATCAAATAACAACACATGTCTATGGTTAGGAAACATAACCATCTTTGATTAATGAGCTAGTCAAGTAGAGGCATACTAGTGACTATATGTTTGTCTATGTATTCACACATGTATCATGTTTCCGGTTAATACAATTCTAGCATGAATAATAAACATTTATCATGATATGAGGAAATAAATAATAACTTTATTATTGCCTCTAGGGCATATTTCCTTCAGGGGAATGCCAGCAGCTGGAATTCTAGCTGGAAAAGGAGCAAATGTTGGAAACCTATTCTGCACAACTCCAAAAGTCCTGAAACTCCACGAAACAACTTTTTGGATTTATTAAGAATTTATGAGCGAAAGAAATAGGCCAGGGGGCCCACACCCTGTCCAGGAGACAGGGCGCCCCCCCTGTAGGGCGCGGCCCCTGTCTCCTGGCCCCCCTGGTGGGCCTCCGGCGTCCATCTTCTGCTATATCATCACTTTTACCCTGGAAAAAATCGGGGGCAAGCTTACGGGACAAAACTCCGCCGCCACGAGGCGGAATCAATCTAGGGCCCTGGCGGAGCTGTTCTGCCGGGGATACTTCCCTCCGGGAGGGGGAAATCATCACCAACGATCCTCTCATCAGGAGGGGGTCAATCTCCATCAACATCTTCACCATCACCATCTCCTCTCAAAACCCTAGTTCATCTCTTGTATCCAATCTTGTATCAAAACCACAAATTGGTACCTGTGGGTTGCTAGTAGTGTTGATTACTCCTTGTAGTTGATGCTAATTGGTTTACTTGGTGGAAGATCATATGTTCAGATCCTTTATGCATATTATTACTCCTCTGATTATGAACATGAATATGCTTTGTGAGTAGTTACGTTTGTTCCTGAGGACATGGGTGAAGTCTTGCTATTAGTAGTCAAGTGAGTTTGGTATTCGTTCGATATTTTGATGAGATGTATGTTGTCTTTCCTCTAGTGGTGTTATGTGAACGTCGACTACATGACACTTCACCATTATTTGGGCCTAGAGGAAGGCATAGGGAAGTAATAAGTAGATGATGGGTTTCTAGAGTGACAGAAGCTTAAACCCCAGTTTATGCGTTGCTTCGTTAGGGGTTGATATGGACCCATATGTTTAATGATGTGGTTAGGTTTACCTTAATATTCCTTTTCGTAGTTGCGGATGCTTGCAATAGGGGTTAATCATAAGTGGGATGCTTGTCCAAGTTAGAGCAGTATCCAAGTGCCGGTCCACCCACATATCAAATTATCAAAGTACCGAACGCGAATTTTACGAACGTGATGAAAACTAGCTTGACGATAATTCCCAATGTGTCCTTGGGAGCTCCTTCCTCATTATTAGAATTTGTCCAGGCTTATCCTTTGCTACATAAAGGATTGGGCCACCTTGCTGCACTTTATTTACTTTATTTACTTTTTGCTCATTACTATTTATCTTATCACCAAACTGTCTATCACCTATTATTTCAGTGCTTGCAGAGAAAACCTTACTGAAAACCACTTATCATTTCCTTCTGCTCCTCATTGGGTTCGACACTCTTACTTATCAGAAGGACTACGATAGATCCCCTACACTTGTGGGTCATCAAGACTCTTTTCTGGCGCCGTTGCCGGCGAGTGTAGCGCTTTTGGTGAGTGAAACTTGGTAAGGAAACATTTATATAGTGTGCTGAAATTTTCTGTTACTTGTCACTATGGAAACTAATCCTTTGAGGAGCTTGTTTGGGGTATCTTCACCCCAACCAGAAGAGGAAAGAGATGCTCCTCAACCTACTGAACCTTATGAAAATATTCACTTTGAGATTCCTTTGGGTATGATAGAAAAACTGGTAGCTAATCCTTTTGCAGGAGACGGAACATTGCATCCCGACTTACACCTTATCTTTGTGGATGAAGTTTGTGGATTATTTAAGATTGCAGGTATCCCCGATGATGTTGTCAAAAGGAAGGTCTTCCCTTTATCTTTGAAGGGAGATGCAATAACATGGTATAGGCTATGTGATGATACGAGATTTTGGAATTATAAGCGACTGAAGTTGGAATTTCACCAGAAGTTCTATCCTATGCATCTTGTTCATCGCGATCGTAATTACATATATAATTGCTGGCCTCGCGAAGAAGAAAGCATCGCTCAAGCTTGGGGGAGGCTTAAGTCAATGTTATATTCATGCCCCAATCATGAGCTCTCTCGGGAAATGATTATTCAGAATTTTATGCACGGCTTTCTCTTGATAATCGCAACCTGCTCGATACTTCTTGTGTTGGTTCCTATATGCTGAAGACTATTGATTTCAAATGGTACTTATTGGAAATAATTAAACTCAACTCTGAAGATTGGGGTTCCAACGATGGTAAGGAGTCAGGTATGACACCTAAGTTCTATTGTGTTAAATCTTTTATGGATACCGATGCTTTCCGTGGATTTAGCTCTAAGTATGGACTTGACTCTGAGATAATAGCTACTTTTTGTGAAACTTTTGCTACTCACGTTGATCTCCCTAAAGAGAAGTGGTTTAAATATAATCCTCCTGTTGAAGTGAAAGTAGTTGCACCTATTACATTCGAAGAAAAGACTATTACATATAGTGATTCTATTATTCCTACTGCTTATGTCAAAAAACCTCCTTTTCCTGTTAGGATAAAAGATCATGTTAAAGCTTCGACTGTTGTTCGTAAGAGTAATACTAGGACCTATACACCTCCTGAGCAAATTAATGTTGAACCTGGTATTGCTATGATTAAAGATCTCTTGGATGAGGACTTAGATGGGCATGTTATCTATTTCTTGGGTGAAACTGCTAATATTGCTAGACCCGATACTAAGACACGTAGACCTGTTGTAGGCACGCCTGTTATTTCTGTTAAAATAGGAGATCATAGTTATCATGGCTTATGTGATATGGGTGCTAGTGCTAATGCGATACATTATGATCTTTATAAAGAAATTATGCACGATATTGCACCTGTTGAATTAGAAGACATTGATTTTACTATTAAGCTTGCTAATAGGGATACCATTAAACCTATTGGGATTGTTAGAGATGTTGAAGTCTTGTGTGGGAAGATTAAATACCCTGCTGATTTTCTCGTTCTTGGTTCCCCACAAGATGATTTTTGTCCCATTATTTTTGGTAGACCCTTCTTGAACACTGCTAGTGCTAAGATTAATTGTGAAAAGAATATTGTCACTGTTGGCTTAGATGGTATGTATCATGAGTTTAATTTCGCTAAGTTTAGTAGACAACCTCGTGAAAGGGAACCACCTAGTAAGGATGAAATTATTGGTCTTGCTTCCATTGTTGTTCCTCCAACTGATCCGTTAGAACAATATTTGTTAGACCATGAAAACGGTATGTTTATGAAGGAAAGGGAAGAAATAGATGAAGTTTTCCTTAAACAAGAACCTATGCTAAAACATAACCTTCCCGTTGAAATTCTTGGGGATCCTCCTCCACCCAAGGGTAATCCTGTGTTCGAACTCAAACCCTTACCTGATAATCTCAAGTATGTTTATCTCGATGAAAAAGAAATATATCCTATTATTATTAGTGCTAACCTTTCAGAGAAAGAAGAACAAAGATTATTGAAAACTCTGAAGAAGCACCGAGCTGCTATTGGATATACTCTGGACGATCTTAAGGGCATTAGTCCCACATTATGTCAACACAAAATTTCAGTGGAGAAAGATGCCAAACTAGTTAGAGATCCTCAAAGACGATTAAACCCCAAAATGAAGGAAGTGGTAAGAAAGGAGATTCCAAAACTCCTTGAGGCAGGTATTATTTATCCCGTTGCTGATAGTGAATGGGTAAGCCATGTCCATTGTGTCCCTAAAAAGGGAGGTATTACCGTTGTTCCTAATGATAAAGATGAATTGATCCCGTAAAGAATTATTACATGCTATAGGATGGTAATTGATTTCCGTAAGTTAAATAAAGCTACTAAGAAAGATCATTACCCTTTACCTTTTATTGATCAAATGCTAGAAAGTCTATCCAAACACACACATTTTTTCTTTCTAGATGGTTATTCTGGCTTCTCTCAAATACCTGTGTCCGCGAAGGATCAATCTAAAACTACTTTTACTTGCCCTTTTGGTACTTTTGCTTATAGACATATGCCTTTTGGTTTATGTAATGCACCTGCTACCTTTCAAAGATGCATGATGGCTATATTTTTATGATTTTTGTGAAAAGATTTGTGAGGTATTCATGGATGACTTCTCCGTCTATGGATCCTCTTTTGATGATTGTTTGAGCAACCTTGATCGAGTTTTGCAGAGATGCGAAGACACTAGTCTCGTCCTGAATTGGGAAAAGTGTCACTTTATGGTTAATGAAGGCATTGTCTTGGGGCACAAGATCTCCGAGAGAGGTATTGAAGTTGATAAAGCCAAAGTTGATGCTATTGAAAAGATGCCATGTCCCAAGGACATAAAAGTTATAAGAAGTTTACTTGTTCATGCCGGCTTATATAGGAGGTTCATTAAGGACTTTTCTAAAATCTCTAGGTCTCTGACTAATTTATTGCAAAAAGATATTCCTTTTGTCTTTGATGATGATTGTGTAGAAACATTTGAAACACTTAAGAAAGCTTTGATCACTGCACCTATTGTTCAACCACCTGATTGGAGTTTACCTTTTGAAATTATGTGCGATGCTAGTGATTATGCTGTAGGTGTTGTTTTAGGGCAAAGAGTCGATAGGAAATTGAATGTTATCCAGTATGCTATTAAGACTCTTGATACCACCCAGAGAAATTATGCTACTACTGAAAAAGAGTTCTTAGCAGTTGTGTTTGCATGTGATAAGTTTAGACCTTATATTGTTGATTCCAAAGTTACTATTCACACTGATCATGCTGCTATTAAATATCTTATGGAAAAGAAAGATGCTAAGCCTAGACTCATTAGATGGGTTCTCTTGCTCCAAGATTTTGACTTGCATATTATTGATTGAAAGGGAGCTGAGAACCCCGTTGCAGACAACTTTTCTAGGTTAGAGAATGTTCTTGATGACCCACTGCCTATTAATGATAGTTTTCCTGATGAACAATTAACGGTTGTCAATGCTTCTCGTACTGCTCCTTGGTATGCTGATTATGCTAATTACATTGTTGCTAAATATATACCGCCTAGTTTCACATACCAGCAAAAGAAAAAGTTATTTTATGATTTAAGACATTACTTCTGGGATGATCCACACCTTTATAAAGAAGGAGTAGATGGTATTATTAGACGTTGTGTGCCTGAGCATGAACAGGAACAAATCCTACGCAAGTGTCACTCTGAATCTTATGGGGGACACCATGCTGGAGATAGAACTGCACACAAGGTACTACAATCTGGTTTTTATTGGCCTACTCTCTTCAAAGATGCTCATAAGTTTGTCTTATCTTGTGATGAATGTCAAAGAATAGGTAACATTAGTAGACGTCAAGAAATGCCTATGAATTATTCTCTTTTTATTGAACCGTTTGATGTTTGGCGCTTTGATTATATGGGACCTTTTCCTGCCTCAAGTGGTTATACACATATTTTAGTTGTTGTTGATTACGTTACTAAGTGGGTAGAAGCTATTCCAACTAGTAGTGCTGATCATAACACTTCTATTAAAATGCTTAAAGAAGTTATTTTTCCGAGGTTTGGAGTCCCTAGATATCTTATGACTGATGGTGGTTCACACTTTATTCATGGTGCTTTCCGTAAGATGCTTGCTAAGTATGATGTCAATTATAGAATCGCATCTCCTTATCACCCGCGGTCTAGTGGTTAAGTAGAGTTGAGCAATAGAGAGCTGAAATTAATTTTGCAAAAGACTGTGAATAGATCTAGAAAGAATTGGTCCAAAAATCTTGATGATGCATTATGGGCCTATAGAACTGCATACAAAAATCATATGGGTATGTATCCGTATAAGATGGTTTATGGAAAAGCATGTCATTTACCTCTTGAACTTGAACATAAAGCGTATTGGGCTATTAAAGAGCTCAATTATGACTTCAAACTTGCCGGTGAGAAGAGGTTGTTTGATATTAGCTCACTTGATGAATGGAGAACCCAAGCATATGAGAATGCCAAGCTTTTCAAAGAAAAAGTCACTACTAGAAAAAGGGCTATAGATGGGATTGACACTAATGGCGCACCAGACAATGGGTGCGCCATTAGTATATACTAATGGCGCACCACCTGTTGATACGCCATTAGAGTTGAAACTACTAATGGCGCACCGGGCCCAAGGTGTGCCATTAGTATTAAAAAAAATTGAACTAGTGCGCCTGTCCAAACATACTAATGGCGCATCCAGACAAAGTGCGTCATTACTAGTTGTAACTAGTAATGGCGCACCCGTCCGAAAGTGCGCCACTAATGTTGTTTTTTTTATTATATTTTTTATTCCTTTTTGTAATACTACTAATGGCGATCGATCAACCGTGCGCCATTACTAGTTTAAACTAGTAATGGCGCATTGTGGATCGATCGCCATTAGTTTTTTTTTTTGTAAGACTACTAATGGCGCACCGCCAGAAGGTGCGCCATTAGTAACCTGGATTACTAATGGCGCATTTAGTGCTGGTGCGCCATTAGTAAGTGGGCAGCAACAAGATATTTTGGACAGCCTCTCCTACCGACACTCACTTTCTCCCCACTTCATTCTCTCCACCTCCTCCTTGTCTCGGGTGCCTCCTCTTTTTCACCTCATTTCCATCATAGATTCATTCAAATTAAGTGGTTAAATAACCTTGTTTTAATAGGTAAGTAAGGGGGGAAACTATATTTATGTTGTTCTCCCTACAACAATGTGCACATGCACTTTTTATGGCCTAGCTAGATCTATGTATGTTCCTGGTGTTGCATATGTTTGTGGTGTTGCATATGTGTTTGTGTTTGGAGGTGTACCGGTACTTGAAATGCGATAGTTGCCAATATTTTGCCGGAATGTTGATTCATTTCCGTTTAGCAGAATTTTGGCATTAAGCATTCTTTTGGTCCTATTTTTAGGAAGTCATGCCAAATTCTTTCTTGGTTCTAAAATATCGTTTTGCTCTACCCGCAGGCGACCATGGTCCGCACGATGACCGAAGGCATCGTGAATAGGTTTTGAGGTCCGCGAAGGCGAGATGCTTCAAAAGAACGAGACGGAGATAAGATGTCCGTGTCGAAGATGCAAGTGAAGAGCCTTATTGCGGACCCGGATTCGGCAGGTGCGGGACCACCTGCTCTTGCGTGGTTTCATGGATGGCTATCGGTGGCAAGTTGATGAAGATGACTACGAAGTCGCCCATGGGGGCCGGAAAGAAATGAGGAAGGGCAGCAAGACAACCACCGCGGCTCGGGCGGCGAGAAGACGAAGAATCCCTGGAGATGATCACGACGGTGATCTTGTACACAGTCATCATGTAGAAGATGCAGGACATGATGATGAGGAAGATGCCGGAGCAGACGACGGGCATGATCATGAAGATGATGATGCGGCGGAGCGCATTTACGCTGGACCATCGATGGGCTGGGTGCAGGACCCTCATATTCAAGAGCTGCTTCTCAAGCAGACAGATAATGCAAGAGCTGCCGCTCGAGAGAAAGCCAAGATGGATCAACTTGAGTTAGACGCGGTTACTCCATTGTATGAAGGATGCAGGCCCGAGGATACCCGCCTGAAAGTAACGCTCATGGCTCTGGAGATGAAGGTAAAACACAAAATGACCGACGCATGTTTCGACGAGGACATGTCGTTCTGGCACGAAAGTCTTCCCAAGGGGAACAAGTGCCCGACCAGTTTGGAGGAGGCGAAGAAAATCGTGTGTCCTCTGGATTTACCGCACGTGAAATACCATGTGTGCATGAACAATTGCATCATTTATCGGGACGAGCACGCGGAGTCTACCATATGTCCGGTGTGCGGCGTCACTCGATACAAGAAGAGGAAGAAAGCTCCTCGAAAAGTGGTGTGGTACTTTCTGATCACTCCTTGTCTGCAGCGGTATTTCGCGGACCCTAAGGTAGCAAAGCTCCTGCGTTGGCACGCGGATAGGGAGGAGAAGAAGCGAGAAGATGACGCAAATGATCCGGAGATAGATAAAAAAGACAAGATGCTGAGTCACCCTAAGGATGCGAGCTGGCAAGCGTTGAACTTCAAGACTCGGAATTTGGGAACGATCCAAGGAACATCGTCTTTGGGCGCGAGCACCGATGGACTCAATCCGTTTGGCAGCCGAGAAGCACACATAGCACCTGGCCTGTGTTTGTGTGGATGTACAACCTTCCCCTGGTTGTGCATGAAGAGGAAGTACATTCACATGAGTATGCTAATTGAAGGGCGAAACAACCAGGAACGACATCAATCAGATCTGGGGCTGCTGAAGAGGAGCTTGACACGCTGTGGAAAACGCCAGCCAATACGTGGGACGCCGCAGAGAAAGAATATTTCCCTATGAGAGCCGTGACCGCTCACGACGGTGCACGACTATCTCGATTACGGATATCTCGCGGGGCAGGTAGTCCACGGATTTTACGGATCGTAAGGTGCATGGATGACACAACGTATCGCCAGCTAGATAGAGATCCGGGTCTTGAAAACCGTGTTCATGGGACATCGAAGGTGGCTTCGCGACGATGACCCGTGGAGGAAACGCAAGGATCTGTTCGATGGTGAAACCGAACCCGTAAAGCGCCTGTACGAGGGCGGCGAGGAAATAGACAAGTTGTTGAAAAATTGGAAAGACTGCCCACCGCCGAAAGAAGCAAAAGGCGCCAGCGCCGAAAGAAGCGAAGGCGCCAGAGCAGCTGCTGAAGGTATGGAACACGAGGTCTGTTTTTCGGGACTTGCCATATGGAAGATCCACCGTGTGCCTCACAGCCTTGATGTCATGCATATCACGAAGAACGTGTGCGAGAGTCCGCTTGGTACCCTGCTCAACATGCCGAGAGGACCAAAGATGGGCGAAAGCAAGGGAAGACTTGAAATCAATGGGCATCGGCAGGAGCTTCACGCTAATGATGATGATGATGATGATGATGATGATGATGAGGCGAAGGGACACGTAAAGTCGTCGCAAAGGCAAAA
This sequence comes from Aegilops longissima, assembly GCA_021605205.1. NCBI lineage: Eukaryota > Viridiplantae > Streptophyta > Magnoliopsida > Poales > Poaceae > Aegilops > Aegilops longissima. The sequence continues at coordinate 647,326,591 of CM038676.1, forward strand.
GGCCAAGAAGACCGGAAATGACTACCCTCCCGTGCTTCACTCTAAGTCGGGAGGAGATCGAGCAGTTTTCACCTGCCTCCTAGGAGTAAAACTTCCTTACGATTCGCTGGGAAGATAAGCAGATACCTAGACCCAGTAAGCGAAGTTCAGCGGATGAAGTCTCACGGTATCACGTCTTGATGACGCAGATACTTCCGATTGCAATCCGTGGGATCATGGACGCGCACGTCCGTGAAACGCTATTTGGCCTATGCAACTTTTTCGACGTCATCTCGGAAGTCGATTGGCGTGAGGCAACTCGAAGGCTACGAGGAAGAGATCGTGGTGATACTATGCGAGCTTGAGATGTACTTCCGCCCGCATTCTTGACGTTATGGTGCATCTGCTGGTCCATATCGTGGAGGATATCATCCAACTCGTGCCGACGTTCCTGCACAGCATGATGCCGTTCGAAAGGATGAATGGTGTCATCAAAGGATACGTTCGAACATGTCACGCCGAGAGGGAAGTATAGCCGGGGCTTTTCGATCAAGAGTGCATCTCCTACTGCACGAATTATCTAGGCATCGAGAACCCCGTTGGTCTGCCCGTCAACAGGCACCTCGGCAGGCTCGCTGGATGGGGTCACCGTGAGGGTCGCCGCGAAATGCATGTCGATTTCGAGGGTCGACTCGCCGACTTTGAAAGAGCAAACCTAGTCGCGCTACAACACATAGACGTGGTCGATCCTTGGGTGGTAGAGCACAAAACCTTTATTGAGAAGACGACAATGACCGAGGCCAACAGAGGACGGACGGAGATATACTCAAAGAGCACAACTCATGTTTCACGCGTTGGTTCAAGCAGAAGCTTCGTCGTACCCTTTACATGAAGATTGTTCGCAGAAGAACAACTCATATTCACCTTGTCACAGTATGCCGAGCACAACCTCGATGACCTATGAGGCGTCACGATATCAACGGCTACACATTCTACACCGAGGACAAGGACATGAAGAGCGATGGTTATCGAACTTGGGTAACGATGGAAACCTACACGGTAAGGATAAGGAAAGATACTACGGAAGGATCGAGGAGATCTGGGAGCTGAGCTGTTGGAGAGAAGGTGCCGATGTTCCGTGTCGATGGGCCAAGAGCGTCCTAAAAGAAGACCGATATTTCACCACCATGGTTATACGAAGCCAAATCCAAGATCATGGGCATAAGCGTCACCGCGAAAAATGAGCCATGGGTACTGGCTTCCCAAGTGGACCAATGCTTCTTCATTACCGATCCGCCAAAGCCCGATCGTGTTGTCGTGAGGAGAGGCAAAAGGAAGATCATCGGAATGGATGGAGTAGCCAATGAGCAAGACTTGACAGGCACGGCGACCGAGGATTGAACATGACGACGATGATGAAGTAGCAGCATACACCACAAGAAGAAGCAGGACCACCCTACCTAAAGGACGTCCGTTCCACAGAAGAACTCCATTTGCGAAAAAGAAGGGCAAGAAGATTGTGAACAGATAGCTAGCTAAGATCGATTGTATTTAAATCGTAGCCTTCATTTCTCGATTGTATTTCATGGGCACTTTTGAACTATCATGAATATTTTAAATTTCATGGACACTCAATCTCGATCCCCTCCATCTCGATCGCTATCCCACCTCGCCAGATCCGCCCCCTCGCCGAAAGCACCCCAGTCCACCGGCATTGTCGCCGACCCCGCACCCTCGATTCCCTACTCAACCGCCACGACCCCCGCACACGATTCCCTACTCAACCGCCACGACCCCCGCACACCCTCCCTACTCAACCGCCGCCGCCGACCCCAAGACACCCTCCCTACTCAACCGCCGCCGCCGACCCCCGCACTTCGCACCTCCCGCTCCACCGGCATTACTGTTTGATGATATTTAAAAAAAATTATTACTGTCTTATAAAAAAATATTACTGTTATGATTTAAACAAGTTTGAACATATTTAAACACAAATAATTATCACACAGCATTTTAAATGCAAGACTTCGACAAGTACGGCGACCCGAGGATTGAACATGACGACGATGATGAAGTAGCAGCATACACCACAAGAAGAAGCAGGACCACCCTACCTAAAGGACGTCCGTTCCACGTAAGAACTCCATTTGCGACAAAGAAGGGCAAGAAGATTGTGAGCAGATAGCTAGCTAAGATCGATTGTATTTAAATCGTAGCCTTCATTTCTCGATTGTATTTCATGGGCACTTTTGAACTATCATGAATATTTTAAATTTCATGGACACTCGATCTCGATCCCCTCCATCTCGATCGCTATCCCACCTCGCCAGATCCGCCCCTCGCGCCGAGCACCCCAGTCCACCGGCCGCCGTCGCCGACCCCCACACCTCGATTCCCTACTCAACCGCCACGCCGACCCCCGCACACGATTCCCTACTCAACCGCCACCGCCGACCCCCGCACACCCTCCCTACTCAACCGCCCCCGCCGACCCCCGCACACCTCCCTACTCAACCGCCCCGACCCCCGCACCTCCACACCTCCCCGCTCCACCGGCATTACTGTTTGATGATATTTTAAAAAATTATTACTGTCTTATAAAAAATATTACTGTTATGATTTAAACAAGTTTGAACATATTTAAACACAAATAATTATCACACAGCATTTTAAATGCATAAAAAATTGTGGAGCACAGGAATCGAACCAGAGATCTCTGGTGTGAGAACTGGCTGCTGACAGTCAAGCTAGTAGAGGAACTTGGTGTGGATCAGGTCAGTGGGAGATAACTGTTGGCTCGGCAGAAATCAAAAAAAATACTAATGGCGCACTGTGGTGAGGTGCGCCATTAGAATGGATGTACTTATGGCGCACCGATGGGTGGTGCGCCATTAGTATTGTGTCGCCCCCCCGGCGGCCCAAACCTATCCCTCTCTCTCCCTCGCCCTCGCCTCGATCCCTTCCCTCTCCTCTCCAGACGCGCTGCCCCGCCGCCTCTACGCCGCCCACGCCTTGACGCCCGCCCGTCGTCCTCGTCTCCGCCCGACGCCCGACGCCGCGACGCTGCCCTCTCCTCTCCCGACGCCGCCGCCCCGCCGCTTTCCCCGCGGAGAAGGAGGAGGAAGAGGGGGCGCTCACCGTTGACCTCGCCCGGCCGACTCCGGCAGGAGGAAAACGCAGGCCCGCCAGGGGATCCGCCCCGCCGCCCACCTCGTTGGACGCCATCGCCCGCCGCCCTCATCGCGGTGGCGGACGCCGCCCGCCCACACCACCGCCGCCGAGCACCACCACCACCGGACCTCGCCGCCCCACCTCGTCGCCCGTCACACAACCGCCCCGCTGAAGGAGAAAAAGACCAGCTCGGAAAGCCCGGTAGCGAGGTTCAAGAACTCAAGGCACAGGTGGCGCGGATTCGAGAGATTGTCCGAGAGCAAGTGCAACAACAACTCGGAGCGGCGATCACCGCCATTGTGCCTACATTGATCCGGGGTTGAGTGCGTGGATTGCGGGCGCCAACGAGGGCCGCCCGATTCCTAGCTTCACGGCCAGCAACTTCGCAGAATGCGATGGCGGGCCATTGGTGTCTCCGGCGGGCGGCATTGGTGTCTCCGACGCCGCACGGAGCTTAATGTACCGGGTGTACGCCGGCCGGCACCTCTGCAGCAAGCGGCCCCTCCGTCAACTGCACGCCCGCCGTTGGCGGTGCCTCGACATTAGCCGAGCTCGATGCCATCATCACAGTAACTAATTAAGCCTCTTTCGGTCGAGGACTTCATCGTCTTGCCTTTGACTGGGCATCCCTGACGCCCTACATGTTTTCGCAGGGCGCCGCCGACGTTCCATGCACTCTCCTGCACTTCGTGAACAACGAGTTGGTCGATGTTGCCAAGGGCAAAATCGTTCAACCGGGCAACCCCTTGTTCCACGGTACCCAGATGCCACCCAATTTGTTTAGGGTTGAACTGGTTCGGGTGCTGCCAGGCTGCGACGAGTTGTTACCTCCGATTCGACCCGTCGGGGCCGACGATGATGACGTGATGACCCTCAGCGCCTGCCTGAGCTGGCACCTGCTTTGGCCGAAGAGCCAGATTTGTTTGGGGGCGGGGGACACCACCCCAAAGACAACACCGCCAGACGTGTCGTCGCCAAGTCGGCCCCATGGCAAGACCGCCGCAACGGTGCGGACATCCCTATGCCACTGGATCCAAACATGCATATGGCACAGGATCAGAACGACGACGACGACGATACATTTGCCAACGTTGATCAGTACTTTGCCGATCATGGGTACTGTGGCGACTTCATGGGGCCTCCTTCTCAAGAACCCAACCCAACAAAAGACGTGCGCGATCTAGCTGGTACCGCGGAGAAGCCAAGTTGCAACAGGTGTCGTCTACCGTTCAGCTCTCAGGAGATGCCTCCAGCTGCCGACTTCACCGAGCCTCAGATAGGCGAGGTGCGAAATATTATCAGCCCCAACACACTCAAGAAGGCGGTGCAGTGAGCAGAACTCGGTCCCATTACAGAGAAGAAGAAGGCACGCAAAAGAAAGACTAACAAGGGTGCGGGCCAGCGGCACCGAGTACGATCCGTGCTCAGGACGGGCCACCTTCACCTGAGGATATCTCGAGGAGGGTGCATGTGGCGGGTAGGGCGATGCTACCGACAAATATGGTCAATGCTGCAACCGGTGCTATGCGGAGTCTGCATGACAGTGTTCTTTCTTTGGAGAAGCGGCATCTCAGAGAGAAGGATGTGGCATACCCGGTTTTCGTGGCCAAGGTGCGGAGGGCAAGGGCTTTGTGGATAACTCCATCGGGCGTACGATCGTCCTGCGGTTTGATGACATCCACGCTATGTTGAACCTTCATCCGCTGGACTACACCTTCGTTCAGCTATTTTCGCTGAGTATGGAGGTGCGGATCATTCGCGACAAGACCCTGGACATCGTGATAGTCGACCCCTTCTACATGCGTGCCAAGATCTTGGGCAGCGCTGGGACCGCAAGTCGCGAGTTCTTACTCAAGGCGTCATTCGCAAACCAAGATAAGGATAACTTCCTCGTGCCTTACTTTCCCGAGTAAGTCCTCCCTCAACCGCCCGTAACATATGAATTCTTAGATTTCGATCGTTTTCTTTTAACATTCCGTGTTTTCTGCGGTGACACATTGCACGCCATCCTCCTAAGCCCCAAATATTCCATGGCCACGTATTTCGACCCGGACCGTCGATCGAACGTAGACTACACAAATGTCAAGAAGGTTCTTGATGATGTTCTCCCTGCCACGCCCAATCTGGAGGCACCTTCACCAGGCCTATTCGTAAGCACGGCAAGCACGTGTTCTCCCACAATCTGACGTTCGCTGCGTCAAGCAGCCACCTGGCGGTCGAAGGGTGCCTACTACGCCATCCATCACATGCGGCGATCGACGGGACCATCATCAACTTCGCTACCGAGTAAACTCAAAGATTGGGCCGCGGCGTGTCGGTAATCCAGGGCGGACATCGACAAGAATTCTTTCGCATCCAAATGGAGTTTGCGGAAATCATCCATCAAGATGTCCGCCGCACCTCGGGCAGTTCTACCTCGAAATCAACCTTCCAACAGTGACATCGACACAATGCTACAAATGCAGGCTGACAACGCCCGTTCTTTCATGACTCCCACGATAGACAACGGCTTCATCCACGCTCCGGTCCCTTAAGTCGAGTCGAAAGCAGTGATGCTGTGTCTAGTTCTGAAACATCAATTGGCTCATGTTGTAATTAAACTTTAATGAACTTGTAGTATGTCTCTTTGGTTTCGAGAATCGTTCAACTTAGATGTAATCGATGCTATTAATGTCTTGCTTTTCTCTTCCGATCGTTCTGTTGCATACTTATATATTGCTTATGTATTGTCTGTGAATTGGTACTAACGTTTCGTTTGGCTAGTGCATAGCGATGCCGTCGTATGTCGTGTACAAGGTAAGGTTCCCGGAGTCACGACGATCGGGAGGAGTGTCGGAGACAGGTTCACCGATTCAGCGGTAACAGTTACAAAGGGTACACCACTAGGGCTGAGGCCGAATCTAGATCGCCCGCTATCTAGCGGGAGGGAGGGAGGGCGTTGGAGGAACCGGATGAAGGCGAGTTTCATCATGATGATGCTCATCATGATGACCGCAGCTCTCTTCTATGTGATGGTAGTTTAGATGATCGATATCGACTTGTAATGTGAAGACAAACTCGCTACTCGCGGTCTCGAGACTTGTAATATAATGTTCTATCTTTGTTCGGTCTTTTCAATTCGGAGACTAATATGATGAATTGTATTCAGAGACTAATATGATGAATTGTATTCAGAGACTAATCTTCTATTGTATTCGATGAATCTGTTGTTGATGTGTGTTGTCTATATTTTGTCCAATTATACATTTTGTAACCTGTGCAAAAAACAGAAAATAAAAAAATAAAAAAATACCTAATATTCATACTAATGGGGCATCACATCACAGTGCGCCATTAGTATGCCAAAGGATACTAATGGCGATCATTAAACAGGCGCCATTAGTATGCCAAGTTACTAATGGCGATCTTGCCGTTAGCGCCATTAGTATGCCAAAGCACTGGTATACATGGCCCTCAGGAGGCATACTAATGGCGCACTGTTGTATATACTAATGGCGCATCCAGTGGTGCGCCATTAGTATACCAGTGGTGCGCCATTAGTAAAATATACTAATGGCGTGGCACTAATGGCGCACCACTAATGCGCCATTAATGGCCAAATTAGGTGCGCCATTAGTAGGCCTTTTCCCAGTAGTGAGTCAAACGCTGGCATGATAAGAGGATACAAAAGCGTGAGTTTAACGTAGGAGATTAGGTGTTATTATTCAACTCTCGTTTAAGATTTTTTGCAGGAAAACTTCTCTCAAAATAGAAAGGTCCCTACGTTATCGAGAAGGTCTATCGTTCTGGTGCTATAAAAATCAACAACTTCGAAGGCACAAATCCGAGGGTGGTTAACGGTCAAAGAATTAAACATTATATTTCAGGTAATCCTATCAATGTTGAAACTAATATTATTGAAACCATAACCCCCGACGAATACATAAGAGACACTTTCGTAACGTCCTGCACTCGAAAAGGCATAGGTAGTGCATTAATGCGGTAAGTAAACCGACTCCAAAACAACTCTAATGGAAATTTTAATCAGTTTTGGATTATTTAAGAATTTTAGGAAGAAAGAAGTAGTCCAAAGGGACACGAGGCTCCCACGAGAAGGCCCCCCTTAGGGCGCGCCCCCTGTCTCGTGGGCACCTCGTGTGCCTCCCGGACTCCGTTTTCTTGTATGTTACGTATTTTGGTCGATAAAAATTCATTATATATACTCCCGAAGGTTTTGACCACCGTATCACGCAAATATCTTTTGTTTTCGTTTCGAGCTGTTCCTGTTGCAGAATAAAGCAAGATGTCTTCTCAGGAATCAGTTGGGGAGAGCCGGGTGTCTCACCCAACACCAGGTCCAGGAGCAAATGGCGATGCCTATCACTTTGGACCATCAACGGAGGATGAGATGGAGGCTGATTTGAAAAGGATAGATGCCATGGAGGAAGATCAAGAAGTTACCTCTCGCCTCCAAGCAGAATTCACTATGGGGGAACTACCTAGCCTGGTTGTCCCTGCTTCGGTCATCCCTTCCAACTCTAGATTTCTTTCTTATGAAAATATGAAAAAGAGTTTCACGTGTTCTCCAGAAGCTATGCAGCATCCTTGGGTAAAAGGAGCTTTGGCCGTTACGGGCAAGCTCCGTAAAGAAATTATGGACCTCAAACAACAAGTCAATAAGCTCGAGGAGGAGAACCGTATCCTGAAGGGCATCATTGCCAAGAAGATCATAACACCAACCGTGAAGAAGGAGAAATAATCACATGGGTATGGGCACTCCCCTTGGCAACTGCCAAGCTTGGGGGAGGTGCCCCGGTATCGTATCACCATCACACTCCTACCTTTACCGCTTTATTTAGTTCGATCCTTTTAGTAGTATCTTGATCTAGTAGATTGAAGTTTTGATATCAAGTAGTTTTGAGTTTTGCATTGTGATCTCTTTATGTAAGCGAGTCCGTGTGCTATCTATAATAAAGATTAGTGTTGAGTCAAGGGCTTTGCTATGTTGCTATGATCTTGAGAAAGTAGAAAGAACAAAAGAGTTCATATTGATCTTATGGATAGTGATAACTTCACGCATAGAAAGTATGAGGCATAAAAATTGTTGAGAGTTGATGAACATAGCCTTGGTCATCGTTGCAATTAATAGGAAGTGATAAGGAAAGAGGGATTCACATATAGATATATTATCTTGGACATCTTTTATGATTGTGAAGCACTCATTAAGTATGACATGCTAAAAGAGTTGATGTTGGACAAGGAAGACAACGTAATGGTTTATGTTTTCTGACATCTCAGTTAAAGTATATTGTCATTGACCTTCCAAACATGTTGAGCTTGCCTTTCCCCCTCTTGCTAGCCAAATTCCTGGCACCAAGTAGAGATACTACTTGTGCTTCCAAATATCCTCAAACCCAGTTTTGCCATGAGAGTCCACCATACCTACCTATGGATTGAGTAAGATACTTCAAGTAAGTTGTCATTGGTGCAAGCAATAAAAATTTCTCTCTAAATATGTATGACTTATTAGTGCAGAGAAAATAAGCTTTGTACGAACTTGTTGTGGAAGTAATAAAAGCGACGGATTGCATAATAAAGGTCCACATACAAGGGGAAATATAAATTGACGTTCTTTTGCATTAAGATTTCGTGCATCAACCCTAAACGCGCATAACAACCTCTGCTTCCCTCTGCGAAGGGCCTATCTTTTACTTTATGTTTTTACTTTATGCTTGAGTCAAGGTGATCCTAACCTTTCCCCTTTTTCATTTTATCCTTTGGCAAGCTCCTCGTGTTCGAAAGATCATGATACATATATCCAATTGGATGTAAGTTGGCATAGGCTATTATTGTTGACATCACCTAAAGGTGAATACGTTGGGAGGCAGCACAATAAGCCCCTATCTTTCTCAGTGTCCGGCTGAAACTCTATAACCACAAGTATTGCGTGAGTGTTAGCAATTATGGGAGACTACGAGATAGTTGAGTATGTGAGCTTGTTGAAAAGCTCTATTATTGACTCTTTCTGATGTTACGATAAATTGCAGTTGCTTTAATGACTAAGATTATAGTTTGTTAGTTCCCAATGAAGTTTATGAACCATACTTAACATTGTGAATTGCTTATTACTTGAGCATAGGAAATCATATGACAAAGTCTATATATGTTACTGTTATTAGAATGATCATGATGCCCTCATGTCCGTATTTTATTTTTATCGACACCTCTATCTCTAAACATGTGGACATATTTTTCAATTCCGGCTTCTGCTTGAGGACAAGCGAGGTCTAAGCTTGGGGGAGTTGATACGTCCATTTTGCATCATGCTGTTATATCAATATTTATTGCATTACGGGCTGTCATTACACATTATATCTCAATACTTATGGCTATTCTCTCTTATTTTACAAGGTTTACCATGAAGAGGGGGAATGCAGCTGGAATGGAATTTGCCGAAAAGGAGCAAATGTTGAAACCTATTCGCACAACTCCAAAAGTCATGAAACTCCACGAAACAACTTTTGGATTTATTAAGAATTTATGAGCGAAAGAAATAGGCCGGGGCCCACACCTGTCCAGAGGCAGGGCGCCCCACAGGGCGCGACCCCCTATCTCCTAGGCCACCTGGTGGGCCTCCGCCGTCCATCTTCTGCTATATCATCACTTTTGCCCTGGAAAAAATCAGGGGCAAGCTAACGGGACGAAACTCCGCCGCCACGAGGCGGAACCTCAGCGGAATCAATCTAGGGCTCTGGCGGAGCTGTTCTGCTGGGACACTTCCCTCGGGGGGGAAATCATCACCAACGATCCTCTCATCGGTGGGGGTCAATGTCCATCAACATCTTCACCAGCACCATCTCCTCTCAAAACCCTAGTTCATCTCTTGTATCCAATCTTGTATCAAAACCACAAATTGGTACCGTGGGTTGCTAGTAGTGTTGATTACTCCTTGTAGTTGATGCTAATTGGTTTACTGGGTGGAAGATCATATGTTCAGATCCTTTATGCATATTATTACTCCTCTGATTATGAACATGAATATGCTTTGTGAGTAGTTACGTTTGTTCCTGAGGACATGGGTGAAGTCTTGCTATTAGTAGTCATGTGAATTTGGTATTCGTTCGATATTTTGATGAGATGTATGTTGTCTTTCCTCTAGTGGTGTTATGTGAACGTCGACTACATGACACTTCACCATTATTTGGGCCTAGAGGAAGGCATAGGGAAGTAATAAGTAGATGATGGGTTGCTAGAGTGACAGAAGCTTAAACCCTAGTTTATGTGTTGCTTCGTTAGGGGTTGATATGGACCCATATGTTTAATGATGTGGTTAGGTTTACCTTAATACTCTTTTTTGTAGTTGTGGATGCTTGCAATAGGGGTTAATCATAAGTGGGATGCTTGTCCAAGTTAGGGCAGTACCCAAGTCCCGGTCGACCCACATATCAAATTATCAAAGTACCGAACGCGAATCTTACGAACGTGATGAAAACTAGCTTGACGATAATTCCCAATGTGTCCTCGGGAGCTCCTTCCTCATTATTAGAATTTTTCCAGGCTTATCCTTTGCTACATAAAGGATTGGGCCAATTTGCTGCACTTTATTTACTTTTTTACTTTTTGCTAATTACTATTTATCTTATCACCAAACTATCTATCACCTATTATTTCAGTGCTTGCAGAGAAAACCTTACTGAAAACCGCTTATCATTTCCTTCTGCTCGTCGTTGGGTTCGACACTCTTACTTATCGAAAGGACTATGATAGATCCCCTACACTTGTGGGTCATCAGCGGAGTACCGACGCATCAGGCAAAGGTTTCCATATCGGTGCAATGAGACCAAGACCAGCAGAGCGGCAGGGCGGAGGTCACCGTGGAGCCCAAGACGGCGTCATCGCAGTGCCTTTGGCAGTCGAAAACCACCTTCAGTCAGGATAGCTTGTAATAGTCGTCCCCTTTCGAAATGGCCGTTGTTGGCTCCCTTCCCGCTCAATATTTGGGAAGAGGACCAGGGCCCCTATAAATAGAGATAGCCACCACAGTAGAAGAAGGAGGTTCATCCACACCGCCACCACAAGAACACCCCTCGCGAGGCTGTTCTTCCTCTGTACTGTTCATCATCAGCCCGAGAGGCAATCCACCACACCACACACAGGAGTAAGGTATTACACCACGACGGTGGCCTGAACCTGTATAAATCTGTGTCTCTTGCGTTGTTCATCATGCTAGCTAGAATCGCGGCGAGGTTTTGGGGCGTGTATCGGTAGGGAGAAGATCTTTGTGCGCACCCCAGAGTTCGAACCATAAGGGTTTTGCCGGAACCCGATATCCGACATTTGGCGCACCAGGTAGGGGTGCGCCGAAATCTTCTGTCCGCTTATCTGCGTTTCGTCGCTTCGTCACATCCATGGCAGATGCTCGCCGAGCCTGCGCCGAGCGCCGGGCTACTCTCGCCGCCCGCGTCGCCCAGACGGCTCCTATCGGTGGGCCTCCTCATCGTTCTTCGCCGCTTGCCGCCAACGCCGCCACCGGCCCGGCGGGGAACGAGCAGCAAGCATGTTCGCTGTACCTTTCGGTACGGCGGGGAGGTCGCACTGCCACTCCGTCGCTGACTCCAGCTGGTTCGTCGTCTCACGCTCGTCGCGCCCCCACGGATGCGCAGGCCGTGTTGCTCTTGGAATGTGAGCTCCTGCACTACCGCCCCGTCGACGACCAATTCGAGGAGTGGCTCGCTCGCATCACCGAGCTCGTCAGCGCCGCAGGGGCTCTCCTGCGCCGTCTCTCTCGCTGCCTCGCCCTCCATCATGCATGGGCGACGCGGCTCAAGGGGTGTCTCCTCCATCTCCTCCCCAAGAAGGTGCCTTGGCTCCAAGGCGCGCAGCCCCTGGACGAGACCCACCACGTCCAGCGCCCACGCGACAAGAGAGAAGCTGCCAAGAAATCCCTCGGCCTCAAGAAGGCGCTAACGTGCTCCCTGCTCCATGCTACGTCTTGAGCTAGCGTTGGTTTTCCCCGAAGAGGAGAGGGTGATGCAGCAAGTGTAGTGTAAGTATTTCCCTCAGTTTTGAGAACCAGGTATCAATCCAGAGGAGGCTCCTCAAAAGTCCCACGCACCTACACAAACAAACCGAGAACTCGCAACCAACGCAATAAAGGGGTTGTCAATCCTCCATGCCACTTCATGTAAAGTGAGATCTAATAAAGATAGTAAGATAAGATAAATATATTTTTGGTATTTTATAATATAGATGCAAAAAGTAAAGATGCAAATAAAGTAGATTGAAAGCAAATATGATAAGAGATAGACCCGGGGCCATAGGTTTCACTAGAGGCTTCTCTCAAGATAGCATAAGTATTACGGTGGGTGAACAAATTACTGTCGAGCAATTGATAGAAAAGCGCATAGTTATGAGATTATCTAGGCATGATCATGTATATAGGCATCACGTCCATAACAAGTAGACCGACTCCTGCCTGCATCTACTACTATTACTCCACACATCGACCGACTCCTGCCTGCATCTAGAGTATTAAGTTCATAAGAACAGAGTAACGCATTAAGCAAGATGACATGATGTAGAGGGATAAACTCATGCAATATGATATAAACACCATCTTGTTATCCTCGATGGCAACAATACAATACGTGTCTTGCAACCTGAGGGAGTCCTGGATTAGGGGGTGTCCGGATAGCCGAACTATCACCGTTGGCCGGACTCCTGGACTATGAAGATACAAGATTTAAGACTTCGTCCCGTGTCCGTATGGGACTCTCCTTGGCGTGGAAGGCAAGCTTGGCGATACGGATATGTAGATCTCCTGCCATTGTAACCGACTCTGTATAACCCTAACCTATCCGGTGTCTATATAAACCGGAGGGTTTTAGTCCGTAGGACGAACAACAATCATACCATAGGCTAGCTTCTAGGGTTTAGCCTCCTTGATCTCGTGGTAGATCTACTCTTGTACTACCCATATCATCAATATTAATCAAGCAGGAGTAGGGTATTACCTCCATCGAGAGGGCCCGAACCTGGGTAAAAACATCATGTCCCTTGTCTCCTGTTACCATCCGCCTAGACGCACAGTTCGGGACCCCCTACCCGAGATCCGCCGGTTTGGACACCGACATTGGTGCTTTCATTGAGAGTTCCTCTGTGTCATCACCTATAGGCCCGATGGCTCCTTCGATCATCAACAACGACGCGGTCCAGGGTGAGACTTTTCTCCCCGGACAGATCTTCGTATTCGACGGCTTTGCACTGCGGGCCAATTCACTTGGCCATCTGGAGCAGATCGAAAGCTACGACCCTGGCCATCAGGTCAGATTTGGAAGCTTGAATTATACAGCCGACATCCGCGGAGACTTGATCTTCGAAGGATTCGAGCCACAGCCAAGCGCGCCGCACTGTCTCGATGGGCATGATCTAACTCTGCCACGGACGGTGTCACGGAGGTCCGATTAGTGTCCGCCCGAACATTGATTCGAGCCGATCTCGCCGATCGAGGATGGTTGGTTGGACACCACCCGGGGCTGAAATCTCTCGGCGATTAAGCCGAACACAATCCTGTCCTTGCGAAGATGTGACTCCTGTGTGCGGACTCCTCTCCGGACTCCGAACCCTCCGTTCCCCTGCCAATCGAATCCGATCGGTCTCTGGTCATGAAGTTCACTGCCGCGGACATCTTTCAGCACTCGCCCTTTTGCGACATCCTGAATTCACTAAAGTCTCTCTCTTTATCCGGAGATCCATGGTCGGACTACGGTCAGGAAGGTTGGGATGCGGACGACGAAGAAATTCAACGCCCACCCACCACCCACTTCGTAGCCACTGTCGAAAGCTTACACGACGTGCTCGATTTCGACTCCGAAGACATTGATGGTATGGACGACGATGTAGGAGACAACCATGAACCAGCGCCTATAGGATGCTAGACAACCACCTCATCCCATGATGTATACATGGTGGATACACCTAAAGGAAATGAAGACGAGGACCAATGGGACGCTACGAAGGATAAATCCCTCGAAAAGCAGTCAAAACGGCAACGTAAACGCCGAACCAAGTCCCGCCTCAACAAAGACCCAGCCATAGAGCAGGGCGAACAGGTGGACGACGAACATGCTATCGAGCAATCGTATGAACAAGACAACTTGGATAAACAACCCGTCCCCGGCGAAGATAACAGTCCGGATGATCTCACGCCGGACAAATTGTTGCAGCAGAATAACCTCCACAAAAGGCTCGTCGCCACTGCATGTAGCCTGAAAAAGCAGAAGCGGAAGCTCAAAACAGCGGAAGATGCACTCAGAATCAGATGGAGCAAAGTATTCAACACCGCAGACAAATACGGCGACAGTCGCCGAACAAAGAGCTATCCAAAGGGAAAGCTACTGCCCGAATTTGATGAAGAGGCCATAAAGCCCCCACAATCAAAAAGTAAGAAGGCCACCCGGTCGGATGGACGACCCCACGGCAAAAAGAGAGCGGCAAATGGCGCCGCACACAAGCCGATATGCGATCCGCATAAGGATTCACATCAACTGGATAGCCCAGTTAGGTCCATCTATGGGCCGAGAAAGCAAGCTCTTCAAAGCAATGCAACACGCCAAATATCCGAACATCACGGCACACCCAAATACAGGGGCGCCGCAAATCCCCTATGTTTCACCGATGAGGTGCTGGATCATGAATTTCCAGCGGGATTCAAACCCGTAAACATAGAGGCATATGACGGAACAACAGACCCTTGAGTCTGGATTGAGGATTACATCCTCCACATACACATGGCTAGAGGAGATGATCTCCACGCCATAAAATACTTACCCCTCAAACTCAAAGGGCCAGCTCTGCATTGGCTTAAAAGCCTCCCCGAAAAATACGATTGGAAGCTGGGAAGAGCTCGAGGATGCGTTTCGAGCAAATTTTCAGGGGACCTACGTCCGCCCTCCGGATGCAGACGATCTAAGTCACATAACTCAACAGCCCGGAGAGTCAGCCCGGAAATTCTGGAACAGATTCCTTACTAAAAAGAACCAAATAGTCGACTGCCCGGACGCCGAAGCCTTAGCAGATTTCAAACACAACGTCCGAGACGAATGGCTCTCTAGACACCTCGGCCAAGAAAAGCCGAGAACAATGGCCGCATTAACAAGCCTCATGACCCGCTTTTGCGTAGGAGAGGATAGCTGGCTAGCAAGATGCAGCACCAGCGACCCAAGTACATCCGAAGTCAGGGATGGAAATGGGAAACCACGGCGCAACAAGGACCAGCGCCGGATTAAAGGGAACGGTCCAAAGAGCGCGGCAGTCCCGGATTCAAAAGCTCATGGCAAAACAATAAAAAACTGCCCCTTAAGGACAATAGCGATGAGCTATCCAACCTAAACAAAATCTTGGACAAGATATGTCAAATCCACAGTACTCCCGGGAGGCCTGCAAACCATACCCACAGAAGTTGATGGGTCTTCAAACAGTCTGGCAGACTCAACGCCGAACACAAGGGGCTCGACACACCAAGTGAAGATGATGACGAGCACCACAAGCAGAGCCCCGGAAAACAAAAGAATTTCCCACAAGAGGTTAAAACAGTAAACTCACTTCACGTGATCAAAGGGAAAAACAGAGCAGCGCCCACTAAAATGCGCGTCGCACAAACTACCCTAGCGGAGTACCAACACTGGTTGTCAAAACCAATCACCTTCGACCATCAGGACTATTCCGAAAGTATCCAGAACGCGGGATGGACTTCCTTGATATTGGATCCTATAATTGACGGATTCCAATTTACACAAGTCCTCATGGATGGCGGCAAGTGACATAAACCCGATATATCGAGGACACAATCCATGAGAATGGGGATAGACCCAACCAAAATTCTCCATAGCAACACCTCCTTCAAAGGGGTAATGCCCGCCCGTATGCCCATTATGCGGGCTCCTTTCTACTAGAAGTTGTGTTCGCTCATCCGACAACTTCCGCGCAAAAGTTAACCTTCCACATCGCCCCATTCGAAAAAGTAGCTATCAAGCACTTTGGGCGTGAAGCTTTCGCCGCTTTAACGCAATACCGCATTATGCATCTCTTACACTTAAAATGCCCGGTCCACGCGGCATCATCTCATTAAAAGGGAGTATTAAGTGTTACTCGAGCACGGAGGAACGTGAGACTGCCTTGACAGCCCCACACCTATCCGGCTCCGCTAGTCAAATAACCTGAATAGGTCATTCAAACCTCGGACACGGCTAGACGAGTCCGGCGCCTACTAGCGGCATACCCCCATACAAGGGGCTGCATGCATGTACAACAAGAGACAATAAAGCTCAATTTTATTCACTTCTTCGAATCGTACTCTATTTATTTAATATAAAGTACATCTTTCACACGATCTTTTTTCTTTTAAACTAAGTTCCTCTCTTTTATAGATGAACAACGTGCTACACCCGTCCAGGATACGGCACAACGAAGACACAGGCGCAGACGTGCAGTAGGGACCCGTTGCAAGGATTCTTTTCAGATTAAGACCCTGCGTAAACCTTTTTTACTGTCTCTTGTTGATATACATCCCCGGTTTCTTACTATAACCGAGGAGGAGGCTGGCATTTTGGCATTGGCCGCACCAGAATTTTTGCGCTGCACTGGACACGGGGGCTTAGGGCATTATTCTGCCCGTTTTTATAAAGACCGAATACCTTAGGGAGTGTTCGGCGTCTCGAGTTAGGCCTTATATGCATCAGCTCCGAATCATGTCTTTCGTCAAATGTTGGGTTTGCCCGGCTCCTGTGTTTTGCTGCCTTACGTTCCGTTTTATGGGCTAACGCGGCACCAGGAGAACTACTGCGATTGTGCCCCGGTTTGGCCGGGCGAGCACCTCAGTAGAGAAAGCTGAAAACTGACTGTCATGATATAGCGGACTGGTCAACCACTCGATGACTCACCGGAATGTTTAGAATTCCTCCACATTAACGAAGGACCGTTTTTCGGTCAGGCACATACGCACCTCGAATTCGGGAGAGTGTGGTGCCCCCAGGGGCTATATAGTAGCCCCACCCTCGAACTCCTATGGCTAAGTGAAAGTGATAAAGCATTATAGTCCGGTTGCCTAGTTTGCTACGCTACCACTTCCTTAATAGGACCAAGACGTTGGATTAAGTGTGAAAAAGCGCCTTCTTTGCAAACAGCCCCGCACTATGTGCGTGGGGGCTGAAGCCAAGGACTGCCATCTTTCAGGTTATATATACATATACATCAACGGCCGCACAGGGAGTAGTTTACTACTTGAACGCACAAGTATAAAAGGCTCTTATATTATATTGAAACATTGTTTTCACAAATCATACATGTCATTTAAACATAATATCCTTCGAGCACTGCGTCTCTATTAAACGAGCGCCCTGCAGGACTTCCTCAAAATAGTGCTCGGCAGGTACTCGCCTCTTCGTCCGAATCTTGGGATGCAACGTCGGTGGCCTTCATCTCCGCCAAAGTATGTCTTGACACGGGCGAGCCATACGCGCCCTCAATACACGCCGGCCGCTTCATTGCGTCGTCACGCGGTACCGCACCAAGAAACTGCTGCACTAAACCAAAATAACTCTTGGTGGGGTCCGCTCGCCACAAATGAGTCATGACATGCTTCATGGCAAGTCCGGATAATCGATTCAGCTCGGCCCATTCGCCAACCGATCGGTCAACGGAAGAGGACGCCCGGACTATGGAATTGCGACCAATATAGCTCTTCCCTTCGTGCCCTTCCGGCCTCGGAAGTGCTCAATCGCGTCCGCAGCGCTCGCCGCCAAGTCCAGATAAGCATCCTCCGAACTCCACAACTTGTCCACCTGATCATACCGGATCGTATATTTCCGTAGCGTAAACGGTTTTCCAGCCGCAATAGCCCCGGCCCGACTCAGCTCCTCCTTGGCAGCTCTCAAAGCGGAACAGGCATCCTTGATTCGGCGGTGGCCTTTCTCGAGCCCTCTTGCTCCGCTTTGACGTTCTTTTCAAGAACCTCGCAGCGGTCGGTAGTATTCTTCAACTTTATGTCCATATCGGCCATTTCCTCTTTGCTTCGGCAATGAGCAGCCCGTTCGCTTTTAGCTCTTCGGCCGCCCTTAAAGCGGCCGCATTACTATTTCTAGCTTGCTCTTTCGCTCGGGCAAGTTCCGCCGCAGCTCCTCCACAACAGCGGCACCACCTGCATTAAGCATACAAGTAGTAAGGCATGGGCGTCAAGCTCCCTTACCGGTGTCCGCATAGAAGTCACATACCTTGTGACTCATCAAACCGCTTATTGACCAGCGCGATGTCCGCATCCGCCTCGTCAAGTTGCCGCTTTAGTTCGGCATATTCATCAGTCCGGCTGGCCACCGGACGCCCCGCCACCTATTTAGGAGCGGCGATATGTTATAACTGAGATTATGATCCTCGGCACGCTGTCAATTTTGACAACATACCGAGTCTCAGGGGCTACTATCTATACAGGGCGCATTCTATATGCATAACTGTCAGAAGGTACATCATTTTTGCGTACCTCGAACCCCGTCAGCAAGTTTCTGGCGGCTTCATACAATCCGCTCTCAGCGGATGCACAATCACCGTACCCATTAGAACACGGTGATCTTCTGAGATATCCGCTCGCCCGAGCAGATCCTTCAGCTCCTCCGACCGCACGCCAGCTGGCGCCAGACCTTCCGGCCCCGCCGGACAGAAACCCTCGCGGCGGCACCTCGGGGTCGTGCGCCTCGCATGAGAGTGCGACAGGTGGGCGTTCGCTCTCCATCATCTCCGGAAGAAGATCCCCAAGACGAGCTTTCTTTGAGAAGGGCTGAGATCCGAACTACAAGGTACAATTTGGTTATCTTTAGAAATGAATGCAACGATGTTCCTTATTTACAAGACCCTTACATTTACTTACGGCTCATTGAGGGCTGATCCCCTTGGGGAAATAGTGCGGCGGGGATACTTCCCAGCGCCGGACTCTCGGACGAAGATTTCTTTCCCCTCTTTGAGGCCTTGACCTCCGGTTCTTCCGAAGCGGTCCTCTTCTCTCCTTGGAGGGTGGGACTTTTGATCCATCCTTCCTCAGAAGCCTCCTTCGTGGAGGCAGTTGCTTCCCTGCTCCCCCCTTCGCCTTCTTTAAAAGGCGCGGCCTTCAACATCTTGGTCAGCATGGGATCCGGCGTGGTCTCTGGGAGGGGAGCCGGATACCTTATCAACTTTGCCTTCGCTATCCACTCTTGTTCAAGAAACAGCTCCTTCAAGGGCAAGTTTACGATAAATGAACGGACAGCCTGCTCGGGTACAGGACTACTTACTTGAGTATCTGGGCGATTGCAGCTCAGTCCTGCGTCCTCAGTCAGGTCCGGACACATCTCTTGTGATCCGAAGAACAGTTTATACATCTCCACGGGCGTCGTACCCATAAAATTTTGGAGAGCTCGTGGTCCCTCCGGATTAAATTCCCACAGGCGGAGGGGGCGGCGTTTGCAGGGCAGAAGGCGCCGAATCAACATAACCTGTGCCACTGCAACCAGATTGATCTCTCTTTCTTGGAGGTCTCGACACGGCCTGCAACAAAGGGCGTCCATGGGCGGCCCCAGTCGAGCCCCTTGTTGACCCATGACGACGGCCGCTGTGGTGGACTGGCGGAAGGCGGAAGCGCCACCCATTTGGTGCCCCCAGGAGCGGTGATATAAAACCACTCCGTTGCCACAAACCAAGCTCCTCTTGAAAAGAGCCCTCGGCCACGGAGCATCAGCACATTTGCTTATGACCGCCCCTCCAAGACTTTCTGCTTGTTTCCCTCGATCATCTTTGGCTCAACCTTGAAGGTCTTGAGCCACAATCCAAAGTGAGGGGTAATATGGAGGAAGGCCTCACATACGACAATGAATGGCGAGATATGGAGGATGGAATCCGGATTCATGTCATGGAAATCCAGCCCATAATAAAACATGAGCCCCCGCACAAAGGGATCTGTCGGGAAGCCTAAACCCGAAGGAAGTGAGACACGAACACCATGTTCTCGCCGGGCTCAGAGTGGGAATGACCTGCCTGGAGCAGGCAGCCTATCACGAAATCTCGCCGGTTAGATACTGGCGTCTCGCAGCTTTAGCACATCTTCTTCGTGACGGAAGAAGACATCCATCGGCCGTGCTGGTCGGAGCGGACATCGTCGAAGGTCCAAGCGCCTAAATCTGAAGCTTTGGGTGTTAGAACTCAAGCGAGGCGAACTCGATGGAGGGTGTAAAAAGAAGAGGGCCTTGGTCTCATTATAAAGAGGTTGAATACCAAGAGCCCTCCCGTGGTCGATTAGGACTCGCCTTTGATAGAGGCGTGCCAACGGGCACGGTTGGGTTACCCACGTCCGTATTGATGGGAATCCCGGAATAAGGGGGCGCGATCTACGCTTTGATAAAGACGTGCCAAGGAAACCGCCTCGCTAAACGCGCTAAGGTGGAACAGTAAAAAACGATTCATATAAAGGCTTGGCCGTGGTGTGATGTCACGCCGCGGAATACGTCAGCAGATCTGTGCAAAAATTTATTCTCTCTACGGTGGTATGTGGAACTTGTTTTGCAGAGCCGGACACTATCCTTGTGTTCAATACCTTCCATGAAGTATTCGGAGGAAGAACCCTCCTTGCAATGTCGAAGACAATATGCACGCCGGACTCGTCGTCATTGAAGCCTGGTTCAGGGGCTACTGAGGGAGTCCTGGATTAGGGGGTGTCCGGATAGCCGAACTATCACCATTGGCCGGACTCCTGGACTATGAAGATACAAGATTTAAGACTTCGTCCCGTGTCCGGATGGGACTCTCCTTGGCGTGGAAGGCAAGCTTGGCGATACGGATATGTAGATCTCCTGCCATTGTAACCGACTCTGTGTAACCCTAACCTATCCGGTGTCTATATAAACCGGAGGGTTTTAGTCCGTAGGACGAACAACAATCATACCATAGGCTAGCTTCTAGGGTTTAGCCTCCTTGATCTCGTGGTAGATCTACTCTTGTACTACCCATATCATCAATATTAATCAAGCAGGAGTAGGGTATTACCTCCATCGAGAGGGCCCGGACCTGGGTAAAAACATCGTGTCCCTTGTCTCCTGTTACCATCCGCCTAGACGCACAGTTCGGGACCCCCTAGGTTTTGACACCGACACAACCCTTTCTGTCACTGGGTAAGAACACCGCAAGATTGAACCCAAAGCTAAGCACTTCTCCCATGGCAAGAAAGACCAATCTAGTAGGCCAAACCAAACTGATAATTCGAAGAGACTTGCAAAGATAACTCAATCATACATAAAAGAATTCAGAGAAGATTCAAATATTATTCATAGATAAATCTGATCATAAATCCACAATTCATCGGATCTCGACAAACACACCGCAAAAAGAGATTACATCGAATAGATCTCCACAAGAGAGGGGGAGAACATTGTATTGAGATCCAAAAAGAGAGAAGAAGCCATCTAGCTAATAACTATGGACCCGTAGGTCTGTGGTAAACTACTCACAACTCATCGGAGGGGCAAGGATGTTGATATAGAAGCCCTCCGTGGTCGATTCCCCCTCCGGCAGAGTGCCGGCGAAGGCTCCAAGATGGGATCTCGCGGATACAGAAGGTTACTGCGGTGGAAATTGTGTTTCGTGGTGCTCCTGGATGTTTTCGGGGTACGTAGGTATATATAAGAGGAAGAAGTACGTCGGTGGCCGCCCGAGGGGCCCACGAGACAGGGGGCGCGCCCTGCAGGGGGCGGCGGCCTCCTATCTCGTGGCTTCCTCGGCAGCTTCTTGACTTGCACTCCAAGCTCTCCGGATCACGTTCGTTCCAAAAATCACGCTCTCGAAGGTTTCATTCCATTTGGACTCTGTTTGATATTCCTTTTCTTCATAATACTGAAATAGGCAGAAAAACAGCAATATGGGCTGGGCCTCCGGTTAGTAGATTAGTCCCAAAAATAATATAAATGTGTAAAATAAAGCCCATAAACATCCAAAAGGGGTAATATAATAGCATGGAACAATCAAAAATTATAGATACGTTGGAGATGTATCAAGCATCCCCAAAGCTTAATTACTGCTCGTCCTCGAGTAGGTAAATGATAAAAAGAGAATTTTTGATGTGGAATGCTACCTAGCATAATTCATAATGTAATTTTCTTTATTGTGGCATGAATGTTCAGATCCAAATGAATACAAAATAAAAGTTCATATTGATAAAATAAATAGTAACACTTCAAGCATACTAACTAAAGTAATTATGTCTTCTCAAAATAGCATTGCAAAAGAAAGTTCATCCCTACAAAATCATATAGTTAGGCTATGCTTCATTTTCGTCGCACAAAGATGTTCCCAACTTCTATACCCCCGATGACAAGCCAAGCAATTGTTTCGTACTTAAATAATCTCAAACTTTTTCAACCTTCACGCAATACATGAGCGTGAGCCATGGATATAGCACTATGGGTGGAATAGAATATGATGATGGCGATTGTGTGGAGAAGACAAAAAAGGAGAAAGTCTTACATTGACGAGGATAATCAACGGGCTATGGACATGCCCATCAATTGATGTCAACATGAGGAGTAGGGATTGCCATGCAACAGATGCACTAGGGCTATAAATAAATGCTCAACAAAAGGAAACTAGTGGGTGTGCATCCAACTTGCTTGCTCATGAAGACCTAGGGCATTTGAGGAAGCCCATCGTAGGAATATACAAGCCAAGTTCTATAATGAAAAATTCCCACTAGTATGAAAAAGACAACTTATGAGACTCACTACATGAAGAACAAGGTGCTAATTTGAAGCACCAGTGTGGAAAAGAAATAGTAGCATTGCCCTTTTTATTTATTTATTTATTTATTTCTCTTTTTTATTTTTATTTTATTTCTTCTTCTTTTTTTTGGGCCTTTCTTTTTTTCTTTTGGCCTTTATTATTTTCTTTTTTTTCTTTGGGCAAGGATATAAAAATGATGATCATCACACTTCTATTGGTTACAACATATGAATTACAACTCGAAACTAGAACAAGATATGACTCTATATGAATGCCTCCGGCGGCGTACCGGGATGGTGCAATGAATCAAGAGTGACATGTATGAAAAATAATGCATGGTGGCTTTGCCACAAATACGATGTCAACTACATGATCATGCAATGGCAATATGACAAAAGTAATGTATGTCATGATGATGATAAACGGAATGGTGGAAAGTTGCATGGCAATATATCTCGGAATGGCTATGGAAATGCCATAATAGGTAGGTATGGTGGCTGTTTTGAGGAAGATATAAGGAGGTTTATGTGTGATAGCGCGATCGTATCACGGGGTTTGGATGCACCGCAAAGTTTGCACCAACTCTCAAGGTGAGAAAGGGCAATGCACGGTACCGAAGAGGCTAGCAAAGGCGGAAAGGTAAAAGTGCGTATAATCCATGGACTCAACATTAGTCAAAGGAACTCATATACTAATTGCAAAAATTTAGAAGTCATCAAAAACCAAGTACTACGCGCATGCTCCTAGGGGGTAGATTGGTAGGAAAAGACCATCGCTCGTCCCCGACCGCCACTCATAAGGATGCACAAGCCAGGTACACTTCATGTTTCAAATTTGTTACACAACTATAACCATACGTGCATGCTACGGGACTTGCTAACTTCAACACAAGCATTCTTTAAATTCATAATCACCCAACTAGCATGACTTTAATATCACTACCTCCATATCTCAAAACAATTATCAAGCATCAAGTTGATCATAGCATCCAATTCACTTTCTATGGTAGTTTTTATTATACCCAACTTGGATGCTCATCATTCTAGGACCAACTTTATGATCATAGAAAAAACCATGTTGTTCTAAAAGACTCTCAAAATAATATAAGTGAAGCATGAGAGACTAGCAATTTCTTCAAAATTAAGATACCACCGTGCTCTTAAAGATATAAGTGAAGCACTAGAGCAAAAACTATCAAGCTCAAAAGATATAAGTGAAGCACATCGAGTATTCTAGCAAATTCTAATCAAATAGGCTTCTCCCAAAAGGTGTGTACAGCAAGGATGATTGTGGCAAACTAAAAATCAAATACTAATATAATACATGACTCTCCAAGCAAAACACATATCATGTGGCGAATAAAAATATAGCTCCAAGTAAAGTTACCAATGAACGAAGACGAAAGAGGGGATGCCTTCCCGGGGCATCCCCAAGCTTAGGCTTTTGGATATTCTTGAATATCTTGGGGTTCCTTGGGCATCCCCAAGCTTAGGCTCTTGCCACCCTTTATTCCATAGTCCATAAAAGCTTTACCCAAAACTTGAAAACTTCACAACACAAAACTCAACAGGAAATCTTATAAGCTCCGTTAGTGAAAGAAAACAAAATCACCACATAAGGTACTGCAATGAACTCATTCTTTATTTAATTTGGTGTTAAACCTACTGTATTCCAACTTCCTTATGGTTTATAAACTAATTTACTAGCCATAGATGCATTGAAATAAGCAAACAACACACGAAAAACAGAATCTGTCAAAAACAGAACAGTCTGTAGCAATCTGTAACTAACTCAAACTTCTGGAACTCTAAAAATCCTACCAAAATAGGACGTGCTGGAAAATTTGTTTATTGATAAGCAGCAAAATGAATCAATGCAAAATCCCGTTTCTGTGATTTATTGAATTTTTCTCGTGAGCGCAAAGTTTCTGTTTTTCAGCAAAATCAAATCAACTATCATCATAGTTTATCCTATAGGTTCTACTTGGCACAAACACTAAATAAAACATGAAAACACATCTAAACAGAAAGTAGAAACAAAATTTAACACTAAACAGGAACAAAAATAAAGAACATAAAGAAAAATTGGGTTGCCTCCCAACTAGCGCTATCGTTTAACGCCCCTAGCTAGGCATAAAAGCGAAGATAGATCTAAGTAGTGCCATCTTTGGCACTAAATTCATAAGTAGCACGCATGATAGATTCATAAGGTAATTTGACTTTCTTTCTTGGAAAGTGCTCCATGCCTTTCTTTAAGGTAAATTGGAATCTAATGTTCCCTTCCTTCATATCAATAATCGCACCAATCGTTCTAAGGAAAGGTCTACCAAGAATAACAGGGCAAGAAAGATTGCAATCTATATCAAGAACGATAAAATCTACGGGTACCAAATTTCTATTTGCAACAATAAGAACATCGTTGATCCTCCCCATAGGCTTTTTAATGGTGGAATCCGCAAGGTGCAGATTTAAAGAGCAATCTTCAAGATCATGGAACCCTAGAATATCACATAAAGTTTTCGAAATCGTGGAAACACTAGCACCCAAATCACACAAAGCAAAACACTCATAATCTTTAATTCTAATTTTTATAGTAGGTTGCCACTCATCATTAAGTTTTCTAGGTATAGAAACTTCCAAATTAAATTTTTCATCATAAGATTGCATCAAGGCATCAACAATATGTTTGGTAAAAGCTTTGTTTTGACTATAAGCATGAGGAGAATTAACAAAGGATTGCAACAAGGAAATACAAACTTTTAAAGAGCAATTATCATAATCAAATTCCTTGAAATCCGAGATAGTAGATTCAATGTTATTAGGAGTTGAGGATTCTCCAATCTCACTTTTACCAAATTTAGCATCACGATCTAAAGACTCTGAATTCTTGGGACGCCTTCTAGGCAATGTTGACTCATCATCAGTCCCATAATCATCAAAATTCATATTGCAAAACATAGATCTAATAGGAGATGCATCAATAACTTTAAGATCCTCATCATTATTTTCACGTAAACTAGAAGAACACGCTTTTATAAAGCTATCTTTCTTAGCACGCAATCTAGCGGTTCTTTCCTTGCACTCGTCAATGGAAATTCTCATTACTTTGAGAGACTCATTGATATCATGCTTAGGAGGAGAAGGTCTAAGTTTAATAGAATCAACATCAAGCGAAAGTCTATCAACGTTCCTAGCCAAATCATCAACTTTGAACATTTTTTCTTCAAGCAAAGCATTAAAATTCTTTTGAGAAATCATAAATTCTTTCACACTATTTTCAAAATCAGAGGGCATCTTATTAAAATTACCATAAGAATTATTGTAGGAATTTCCATAATTATTAGAGGAATTACTAGGGAACGGTCTAGTATTAAAATTTCCTCTATAAGCATTGCTTCCAAAACTATTCCTACCAACAAAATTTACATCCATAGATTCATTATTATTCTCAATCAAGGAAGACAAAGGCATATCATTAAGATCAAGAGGAGTATTTTTAGTAGCAAACATCTTCATAGGTTCATCCATCTTTCCACTCAAAACATTGATTTCTTCTATAGCATGCACTTTTTTACTAGAAGATCTTTCGGTGTGCCATTGAGAATAATTATCCATAATATTATCAAGAAGTTTTGTAGCATCTCCTAACGTGATTTCCATAAAGGTGCCTCCCGCGGCCGAATCTAAGAGATTTCTAGAAGCAAAGTTCAAACCGGCATACAAATTTTGTATGATCATCCATAAATTCAAACCATGAGTAGGGCAATTGTGAAGCATCAATTTCATTCTTTCCCAAGATTGGGCAACATGCTCATGATCAAGTTGTTTAAAATTCATAATATCATTCCTAAGAGTGATAATCTTTGCGGGAGGAAAATACTTAGAGATAAAAGCATCTTTGCACTTGTTCCAAGAATCAATACTATTTTTAGGCAAAGACGAAAACCAAACTTTAGCACGATCTCTATGTGAAAACGGAAATAACTTCAATTTGACAATGTTGTTATCCGTATCTTTCTTCTTTTGCATATCACACAAATCAACAAAATTGTTTATATGAGTAGCGGCATCTTCACTAGGAAGGCCGGCGAATTGATCTTTCATAACAAGATTCAGCAAAGCAGCATTGATTTCACAAGACTCAACATCATTAAGAGGAGCAATCGGAGTACTAAGGAAATCATTATTATTGGTATTCGAGAAATCACACAATTTTGTATTATCTTGCGCCATGGCAACAAGTAATCCAACACACAAGCAAGCAGAAAAAACGGCAAGCAAAAAAGAGAGGAGGAGATTGGGAAAGAGAGGGCGAATAAAACGACAAGTGTGAAGTGGGGGAGAGGAAAATGAGAGGCAAATGGCAAATAATGTAAATGCGAGGGATATGGGTTTGTGATGGGTACTTGGTATGTCTTGACTTGAGCAAAGACCTCCCCGGCAACGGCGCCAGAAATCCTTCTTGCTACGTCTTGAGCTAGCGTTGGTTTTCCCCGAAGAGGAGAGGGTGATGCAACAAGTGTAGCGTACGTATTTCCCTCAGTTTTGATAACCAAGGTATCAATCCAGTAGGAGGCTCCTCAAAAGTCCCACGCACCTACACAAACAAACTGAGAACTCGCAACCAACGAATAAAGGGGTTGTCAATCCCTTCACAGCCACTTGCGAAAGTGAGATCTAATAAAGATAGTAAGATAAGATAAATATATTTTTGGTATTTTATAATATAGATGCAAAAAGTAAAGATGCAAATAAAGTAGATTGAAAGCAAATATGATAAGATATAGACCCGGGGGCCATAGGTTTCACTAGAGGCTTCTCTCAAGATAGCATAAGTATTACGGTGGGTGAACAAATTGTTGTCGAGCAATTGATAGAAAAGCGCATAGTTATGAGATTATCTAGGCATGATCATGTATATAGGCATCACGTCCATAACAAGTAGACCGACTCCTGCCTACATCTACTACTATTACTCCACACATCGACCGACTCCTGCCTGCATCTAGAGTATTAAGTTCATAAGAACAGAGTAACGCATTAAGCAAGATGACATGATGTAGAGAGATAAACTCCTGCAATATGATATAAACCCCATATTGTTATCCTCGATGGCAACAATACAATACGTGTCTTGCAACCCTTTCTGTTACTGGGTAAGAACACCGCAAGATTGAACCCAAAGCTAAGCACTTCTCCCATGGCAAGAAAGACCAATCTAGTAGGCCAAACCAAACTCATAATTCAAAGAGACTTGCAAAGATAACTCAATCATACATAAAAGAATTCAGAGAAGATTCAAATATTATTCATAGATAAATCTGATCATAAACCCACAATTCATCGGATCTCGACAAACACACCGCAAAAAGAGATTACATCGAATAGATCTCCACAAGAGAGGGGGAGAACATTGTATTGAGATCCAAAAAGAGAGAAGAAGCCATCTAGCTAATAACTATGGACCCGTAGGTCTGTGGTAAACTACTCACAACTCATCAGAGGGGCAAGGATGTTGATGTAGAAGCCCTCAGTGGTCGATTCCCCCTCCGGCAGAGTGCCGGTGAAGGCTCCAAGATGGGATCCCGCGGATACAGAAGGTTACGGCGGTGGAAATTTTGTTTCATGGTGCTCCTGGATGTTTTCGGGGTACGTAGGTATATATAGGAGGAAGAAGTACGTCGGTGGCCGCCCGAGGAGCCCACGAGACAGGGGGCGCGGCCTCCTATCTCGTGGCTTCCTCGGAAGCTTCTTGACTTGCACTCCAAGCTCTCCGGATCACGTTCGCTCCAAAAATCACGCTCCCGAAGATTTCATTCCGTTTGGACTCCGTTTGATATTCCTTTTCTTCGAAATACTGAAATAGGCAAAAAAAACAGCAATATGGGCTTAGGTTAGTCCCAAAAATAATATAAATGTGTAAAATAAAGCCCATAAACATCCAAAAGGGGTAATATAATAGCATGGAACAATAAAAAATTATAGATATGTTGGAGACGTATCATTCCAGCACGGCAAGACCGCATCCCTGCACTAGCACGCCAAGACCCCGTGTTGCCCCTGGAGGCGGCACGCGGGAACCATCAAGAGCAGGCCCCGCGACTGCAAAGGGCTCCGGTGGCCACCGCAGGCTGCCGCGCCTTCACCACCGAACTACGCAGTGTCGCCTGGCCCGGCAAGTTCAAGCCGGACCTGCCTCGTCGCTACGACGGCACTGCCGACCCCGCGGAGTTCCTGCAGTTCTATGAGCTGGGCCTCGAGGCGGCCAACAGAGACAAAAAGGTCATGGCGAACTAGTTTCGCATGGCGCTCAAGGATTGTGCCCGCACCTGACTCCTGAACCTGCCTCCCGGCCCGATCTCCTCCTGGGACGAGATGCGCAGCCGTTTCATCGCCAACTTCCAGGGCACTCGCGACTGCCCTCCGGTCGTGGCTGACCTGCGCCGCATCAAGCAGCAGCCTGGAGAGCCCCTGCAGAAGTACATCCAGCGTTTCAACAGCGCTCGCCTCAAGATCCCCAAGGTGACTGAGGAGGCCATCATCTCAGCCTTCTTTAATGGCGTCTGTGACGTCAAGATGAAGGAGGAGCTCACTATTCACGAGGATCTTTGCACATCTCTGGAGCTGTTCAACCTGGCGACCAAGTGCGCGCGAGCTTAGGAAGGGCGCCTCTCCCTCCTCGAGCTTCCAGCTACTGACCCAGAAGAGAAGAAAGCCAAGGCCAAGGACGTGAAGCATAAAGGAGCAGCCGTACTCGCGGCAGAACCAAACACGAAGCGCGGCAGGGACCAGCCGGAGTCATCCAAGGGTAGTCGATTCTGCGCCTACCACAACCTCTACACCCACAACACCAACGAATGCCAGGAGCTCAGAGCCGTTCGAGAAGGACGCATCGGTTGACGCCCTGAGCGCAATGACCGGGGCTACGGCCGAGGAGGAGGAAGAGGCGGAGGACGATGGGACGACCGAGGCCCTCGCCAGGAGTGGTGTGACCGACCTCGCGAGGATCACCGGCAGGACCAGCCTCGCAAGGGAGGTTGGAGGGAACGACCTCGCGAGGATCGCCCGCAGGGCAACGCATGCCTTCCCCCTCTGCCGCCACCGCCAAGAAGGAATGATGACCACCACCAAGACGAGGGGGCTGGGGGCTTCCAGGAGCCACATGCTATCGCTTGCATCTTGGGCGGAGCCCAAGCCCCAGCTTCTCAGCGCATCTTCAAGCAGTTCGCTCGCGAGGTGAATGCAGTCCTCCCCAAGCTCGAAGCCACGCGTCCTCTCTGATGGTCCACGTGTGCCATCACTTTCAGCTCAGTAGATCAACTCAAGTGTGCGGCTACAGCTGGCGTCCTCCCAATGCTCTGTTCCTGAGTCATCAGCAATGTGCAAGTTACCAGAACCCTCATCGACGGCGGCGCAGGGCTCAACATCCTGTCCGTCGAAACGTTCAACAACCTTCAAGTGCCATATGATCAACTTCAGCCTACCAAGCCTTTCTCAGGAGTTACTGACGGCTCCACTACTCCGATAGGGCAGGTCCGCCTCCCGGTCACTTTCGGACAGCACGACAACTACCGCACCGAGCTCATCGACTTCGACGTCGCCCACATTCGTCTGCCATACAATGCCATCCTCGGGTATCCAGCCCTGGCCAAGTTCATGGCGGTGACCCACCATGGGTACAACGTCCTCAAGATGCCAGGAAGCGGCGGAATCATCACAGTCCCCTGTGAAGAGAAGGATGCGATGTGCTCCCTCGAGCGCGCCTTCCAAGCTGCATCAATCAAGGACCCAGACAGCAAGAGCGAGAACCCTCCTGAGGTAGTTCCCAAGAAGAAGAATACATCGCCCAGCTCAAGGCCTCAGGAGGTTGGCATCTCCGGAGGTGTCGCATCAGGATCCGCGCCCGTGCAAGGGGCGCCTACCTCCACTGCATAGGAAGGCGCGCCCGGCGCCCTCCTCGGGCAGGGCTCGGGGGCTCTCTTCTGGAGGGCCTCAGACTTTGCCAAGATCACGAGGGAGGCGCTCGGGCACCACTTGGAGGTGTGCTTCGCAGCACGTTTCCCTCAGGAAGGCATGGGGCAAGGAAGGCCCAACCTGCAGGAGTTCATCACCAAGACCACTCAGGAGCTGCAGGAATCAAGAGTCATAAGCGGCGATCGCCGTTTACCTGGCGTAGCTCCCCATCCAGGCGAGGATGGCAGGCTGCGTGTATGCATCGACTACTCAGGGCTCAGCCGAGCCGCGTCTTAGGAGCGCCTCTGGCCTTCGCGCGTGGGACGTTGCGAGGGTCCGCTGCACAGCTACGTTCGCATGCCTTTTGGCCTGCTGAACGCGGCTGCTAGTCACAGCGCCATCTGCAGAGCATTCTGGCGGCTCAGGAGGCCAGGCATCACACGGTCCTGGCAGAGATGGAGATGGTCCTCGAGAAACCGCCTGGACCCCCAGAGCCTCCCGAGGCTCAGGGCTCCGGTGGCTCGTGAGGGTCGGTCTCTTCACTGCGCATCTTCAGCTACTCCAACACCCCCTCTACAATGGTACCAGGTGACATCTTTCGAGTTCATTTCAGCTGGTAGCGCCCTCAGGGCTGCATCATTCCCAGGTCGCGTGGGTCTGTCCCTGCGGCATGTATGCCTTTTGCTTATGTATTTAGTTTACCTTGCTGGGGCGCCCCTCAGGCTACATCATCCCCAAGCCGCTCGGGCCTAACCCAGTGGCGTGTATAATTTCTGCGTTTATCTAAACTGATTTGCCTTCCACGCTTAACATGCCTATGATTATCATCTGCCGCCTACCACGGGCCTTCTCTCCCTCATGCAAATCGCTTGCGCGTTAAAAGGGGGGCTCGTGAGCATCACGACTCAGGAGCTCTTACTGGCTCTCCAGCCCTCACCCCTTGGCCTTGTCCACGGCATCGCGACCTGGCATACCAGCGGCGGCTGAGCTCGCTCGAGGGCCGGGACCTGAGGACGTAGAGCATTTGTATCTAACCATCTCGCATGAACACACAGCCGCCAAGGCTCAAGACCAGGCGCAACCCGCCTTGAGGTAGGGCCTCGTGAGTCCCGCGCTGGCTCATGAGTGCCCAGATACGCCTCTTCTAGCCCTGCCGTGCAAGCCACGTGTCAGGGCGGGGCTGTACACGCCTCGGGGGCTCCTCCCAGAGGGGGGCCCCCTCCCACGTACCAGTGGAAGCACCATGCTCCGTGCTGGCTGACGAAACTGTCGAGGAGCGGCTATGCCCGTACACATACGGAAGCGCTATGCTCCGCGCTGGTGATAAACAACTGAGGGTAGCCCACGGTCGTGTCAACCTCAGGGAGCCCAGAGCTCAGTGTCTGGCCTCATCGCAACGCCTCCCCTCGGGAGCGCCACGCGAGGGGGCTAGACATGGGGGCTGCGCCCGGGTCACGCCCGAGCGCACGCCACCCAGCCAGGTCCCTCGGACCTGGTCGTCGCGCGCCCCTTCCCGAGCGGAGCCAAGGTATGAAGACCGTTTGAACGTCAAGGGGGACTCCTGAGCATCGCGACTCAGGAGCCTAACTAGTCACGTAGCCCCTCACCCCTTAGTTCCGCAAGGCTAACGGCGGTTGAGGTATGCGCGAGGCCGGGCCCTGTCGACGTAGAACGCCGGATCCACCCCTACACTCCCTGCCTATTTGCTGTTTGCGTGTCAAGGGGTACTCCTGAGCATCGCGACTCAGGAGCCTAACTTGTCACGTAGCCCCTCACTCCTTGGTTTCGTCCTGGTGATCCGGTCGGGGCTAACGGCGGCTGAGGTATGCACGGGGCCGGGCCCTGCCGACGTAGAACACAAAGCAAATAGGAAGGAAACCGCAAAATCCAGAAGCAAATATTACAAACCATAATTGTCTTCACGATACCAAATGCAAGTTTAAACGCCTCCACGATGACAGTGCATATTGCAGGAGTTAAAACAGGAAAGAAGCCGCGATCGAGAAGATCACCCTTGGGCAATGCCGTCATACGCCAGGAGCCCCGCCTCCGCGGTGGTGTTGCCTCCGTCAGCTCCACCTCCCGAGGCCGCAGGATCAGCAGTACCTGCCTTGGGCGCAGTGGCAAAGGCGCGGAACTTCGCCAACAGGGCTTCCGCTCGGCCCTTCACGGCTTCAGCAGCAGCAGCGGAGCGCTCATCGTCCACGGGCTCCAGCAGCTCGTCAAGGTTGGCGCCAGGGTCGCGAAGGTAGACGTGGCTGAGGATCTGCGTCAGCGCCGCAGAAGAGAGGACGCGAGCTTCAACCTCGGCCATGGGGCCAACTCCGGTCACGACTTCCTCAAGCGCTTCGACCAAGAAGGGAAGCAGCTAGGCGGGGCCGTCCTTGGCCCTAGCCAGCGGCTTCTCTAGGCCACCATCGTAGAGCATCTTCAGCGCCTTGCGACATCTCTCCTCAAGATCCGCGAAGGCCACGCGAACCTCAGCCAGGACCTTCGCCATGGCATCCAGCTCGACCCTCTCCGTCTTCAGCTTCTGCTCCAGCGTCTTCAGTCGGCCGCGTTCAGCGGCCAGCTCGGCGTCGCGGTCCCCGATGGCATCCTCCCGAGCCTTCATCTCCTCCTCCTTCGCCTGGCGGTCACGGGCTTCTTTGGCGAGCTCATCGCGCAAACCCCGCAGCTCGGCCTCCAACGCCTTGCAGCGGTCCTGGGCGACCGTGGCATCCTTCAGCGCCTCATCGCGGGCGGCTGCGGCCTGGGTGGCGGCTTGCTTCTCCTCCTCAGAAGCTGCCGCAGCCCGGCTCAGTGCCGCTCGGACGGAGGTATCAAAGTGAATCCAGCCAGAGAACAGCTCCAGACGCCCGGCTACCAGGTGGGAGTTGGCGCCCTGGAGGTCTTCTCGCAGCTAGCCCAGCTCAGCAAGGGTGCGGTCCAATACGGCGGAGGAGGCAGAGGAATCCGGAACCAGTGGTGCAGGAGGAGGAGGCGGCAGCGTGATCACGACTTGGGAAACTGGGAGCTCCTGAGTCTTGTCCGCCTCAGCGACAGCATCGGGCACCAGCACCTCCAGAGTGAGCGGGGCCATGGGGGCTGGCACCCCGTTAGAAGCGCTCCTCCTGGCCTCACGAGGATGATCGGGCAGGGGAAGTGCGGACTTCACCGCCTCCCCTTCCCACGGACGAAGGCGCGGCCACGACAGATGAGCCTGCCCCGGGCGGAGCCACCGTGTCCCCCTTCAGCTTCTTCGCCGCAAGCGACGGCCTAACCAAATGATGGAGAACGTCAAGCCCTAACAGCAAAGCAAGAACAAGACGGAGTTCGAGCACTTACTAGTCAATCGCGGCATAGGCTGGCGGCCTCCTACCGAGCTTGAAGCCCGTAAGCCTCTTGGTCTGGGGCAAAGCCTCAAGAGGTCCAGGAGTGGAAGAGGGCATACCAGAAGGGCTGGAGCCGGCTTCGAGTTGTGCCTGGGCCGGAGTAGCTCCTCTGGATATCAGCCCCGACCTGTCTTTCTTTGGGATCACGGGCGGGTCCTCTCCCTCTCGCCTGGCCTCGGCCTCGTCGTCGTCCGGCAGGGTGCGGAGGATGCTGGCCCTGCGCCGGGAGGAAGTCTCCCCCGTTCCCTCCGCAGTCACCTCCGATTCGCGCTCCTCTTCTTCTTCGTCTTCCTCTCCTCCGCCGTGGGAATCATCAGAAGACACCTCCACCGGCACCGTCGCCCCCTTGCCCTTAGGAGGCACCGCCGGCACCAGACCGCGCCCATCAAAGGTGGGCATGGCATCCACCACCTGTTGCCAGTTGTCACGAAGGAACAGGGGGCAGGAGCACCCTCCAGACCTTCCACATCCTCTCCAACCAAGAGGCGGAGAGCTGCGACCAGATCCTCGTCGGCCAGGGCTGCTGAGTTCAAGCGGAGATCGTCGTCTGCGCCCCCAAGCGTCCACAACGGGCGCGAGTGCGCCTGAAGTGGAGCCACCCGCTGCGCTAGGAACTCCCTCAGGAGCGTGGCCCCTATCAGCTTCGCCGCCTTCATGTTTCCTGGCCTCAGGTCGGCGTTCATCTTCTCCAGCACCGACTTCGCCCGACTGTCATCAAGCTTAGCACGAGACCATGCCACGTCGAGCTGGGGCTGGTTCGTTGGCAACACCAACCGAGAGTGGATGCATCCGGCGTCCATCATGGCCCACTTGCTTCGGAAGCCGTCGAACCTCTTCCCGGTCTTCGAGATCGCGTTGGCCTTGGAGTACGCGATGAAGCCAACGCACGCCGAGGTATGACCGCCGATGATTCGGAGGGAGAAGAAGTGGCGCAGCAGAGCCACGGACAGCGTCACACCAACGTGCGCCTCGCAGTAGTAGGCGGAAATTGACAAAAGGAGAACGGAGTTGGAATGGAGATGAAGGGCCTGCAACCTATTATGGCGGAGGACGGCGTAGAAGAACTCAGAGAAGGGAGGAACCAGTCCGGCGATGACGGTGCTCATGAAGAAGGGGTAGAACGTGCTCCCCTTAACCTCCGGCACGGCGGAGCCGGCCCGGAGTTCGGTCCCCCCCATCTCGCTGCCCTGCGTCGTGGTCATCAGGCGCGTAGCAACTAGATTCTTCTCCGTCATGTTGGGGGGATCCAGGGCCGGCGAGTACCAAGCCGGCACAGCCTCAGCCGCGGCTTTGCGGGGCACCATTGCTCGCTGAAAGGGGAAGGATGGAGCGGATCTGGAGATTTCGAAAGCAAGAGAGAAAGGAAGGGGATATGGAGCAAGGCGAATGAGAGCAATGAAGGTAAGCCTAACCCAGGCCAGCCTTTTGTCAGTCGGGCAGTTGCCGAGGCAGCGTGGGGAAGCGAAGACGCCCACGTCTAATCAACCGCCACGCGGCGACCAAGGTCGCAGGCTGTTGGGGCGCGCGACGCTCCGCACTTGCCCTTTGGCTTCGTTGCTAAGCCATGTTCGAGCGCGCCTTGGGCCCGGGGGCTACTGTTAGCGTTCTAGGAATGGGGGTCCCCAGACTTGCCTGCCTGCGGCCTGCATCGTGGCTCACCAGTGGCCCAGTACGGCCCGTCTTCATCAACCCAAGTTCAAGACCCTTGCGAGGGGCCAAGCCTCGCGGGGCGGACGATGCAAAGCCTCCTCAGGGGCGGCCTCACCAGGCAGGCTCACGAGGAGGCGGAGAGATCAAGGCAAGGGGTACCTCGCGAGGTGCTCGTGACGCAAGCCATGACGATCAAGACCAGGCGGGCGCTAGGCGGACGCCCTCCTGCGCAGTGTCCTCGTTTCCTCTTTGGTGCAAAGGGGGCAAGCGCAGGCGCGGAGTACCGAGGCATCAGGCAAAGGTTTCCATATCGGTGCAATGAGACCAAGACCAGCAGAGCGGCAGGACAGAGGTCACCGTGGAGCCCAAGATAGTGTCATCGCCAGTGCCTTTGGCAGTCGAAGACCACCTTTAGTCAGAATAGCTTGTACTGGTTGTCCCCTTTCGAAATGGTCGTTGTTGGCTCCCTTCCCGCTCAATATTTGGGAAGAGGACCAGGGCCCCTATAAATAGAGATAGCAACCACAGTAGAAGAAGGAGGTTCATCCACACCGCCACCACAAGAACACCCCTCGCGAGGTTGTTCTTCCTCTGTACTGTTCATCATCAGCCCGAGAGGCAATCCACCACACCACACACAGGAGTAGGGTATTACACCACGACGGTGGCCCGAACCTGTATAAATCTGTGTCTCTTGCGTTGTTCATCGTGCTAGCTAGAATCGCGGTGAGGTTTTGGGGCGTGTATCGGTAGGAAGAAGATCTTCGTGCGCACCCCAGAGTTCGAACCTTAAGGGTTTTGCCGGAACCCGATATCCGACAATGCGGACGCCGGAGAAGTACGGGTCGACCAACTTGTGCTCATCGAACTCCACCTTGATGCGCTCCCAGTACGTGTCGGTGGTCTGGTTCGTGTCGCTGGTCGGGTCGAGGCGGGCGATCTTCCACGCTTCGGCGAGGCACTCGTCTTCTTCGGCCGCCCACTTGACACGCGGCTCGCCGGTCCTGGCCGCCCACCTCCTCTTCTTTTTCCCTTTCGTCGCCGAAGCAGGCACCGGCTCCTCTGGCTCCTCCTCGCCGTAGTCAAGCCCATCATCCATGCCGCCGTCGAGGTCGACTACATCTTCTTGGGCGTAGAACCCGGGGGAGGCGGCGGCGGTGGCCAAGCCGGACGCGATGTTGTTGTCCATGTCGGCCTCCGTGCCGTCACTGTTGCCAAGGTGCGATGATGATGCTTGCGAGAATGGCAGCATGCAACGGCACAGAGGTGGCGTCGGGGAGGACGCGTAAGCCGGCGGTGAGTAGGTTTAGGGGGGTACTCGACGCCGGTGAACGGGGGAGAGGGTGTGCGTTGGGCTGGGTGGCCATGTAGAAAGGTGACGTTCGGGTTGAACCCGCCATGCGCGTCGCCGTTGGCGTAGCCAGGCGACGGCGCGCACCACCAGGGTTGCATCGATGATTAGAAGCATGCCGGCGACCCGACGCTCTGCTGGCTCCAGGGGATGTGCAGGCCGTGGCCGCCGGGCGGATTCATCATCCCCGCGCGGGACGCCTCTGCTTGCTCCGCCGCGCGTTCTGCCTGATCTGTCGCGGCCGATGCTGCCGCCGCAACCGCCTTGTCACGAGCCTTCTTGGCATTGAGCTTGTTCCGTCGGTAGGTGGTGACAGCCTCCCGGCACTGAACCTTGGCCCTCCAGTCGGCGTTTGTCATGCCAGGGGGCTTGGATGGCGGCGCCCTCGGCTTCCTCTGCTTCGACTGGGTGGTGTCAGCATCGGTAGCTCGGCGAGGGGCGGCGTACTTCTTCGGCGGCATGATGGCCGGATGGATGGGAGAGGGAGGAGAATGGCGGGAGAATGGGGGGGTGGAGGGAAATGAATAGGAAAAGAATGGGATCGGCGGGAAGAAGGGCCTTCTCTCGCCGACAGAGCGGTCCCACGGGCCGTTTCGCTTCAGTCGGCTCCCCCAGGCGATCCCTAGGGGCTTGGGTGCGGCTCGGGTTCGCGGTTGTTATTTCGGCCCAAACCGGCGAAAAACTAGACCACAGGCGCGGTGGGCGTTTTTAGGCGCCAGCGCCAAAAAAGTCGCCTGAGGGGCTGTTGAAGCGGTGGAGATGCTCTTAGTTCACATTGGCGACATCAATTTATTCTCAGAGCACAACGACATCACGATGGCCCGCGCCACAAGCAACTATTAATACGATTCCGACTTTTTTATTATTTTATCAAAAGGGAAGTACCAGCCTCTACAAGCACATAGCCATCTTATATTTTATTTTATTTTGTGAAAAAATATTTAAAAAGTTCACCAAAAGTACAAAGCACGCCAAACTTGATAAAAATCATATCGAGGTCCCTGGACCACTGAACGATCACTACCCCCATCAGAATGAGTTACCGACATGCAGTTATCACCGCTCCCCTACCAAAGCCAGCATGACATTGTTGATAACAGTCAGGAAGTCTTCATGCATGTGTCCCTAAAGACCAGCGCACTGGAGCTGCAGTCTGTCATTGTTGAACCCTTGAATTGTTCCAAAGTGCCTCACATCCGATCTCGCCATTGCACACGCACGACGAGAAACTCTAACCTCTCCGCTCCAATAAGAAAGCATGAAACTCTGCTGGAGCTCTATCACACTACTAGGAAAAGGGCTACTAATGGCGCACTGGTTTTGCCTACTAATGGCGCATTACCAGTGCGCCATTAGTAGCACGCCACTAGTATTTCTTACTAATGGTGCACCACTGGTGCGCCATTAGTATCTGGTATACTAATGGCGCACCAAGCAGTGCGCCATTAGTTTTTCCCACAGTGCGCCACTAGTGTCTTCTATACTAATGGCGCACCACGTTGTAGTGCGCCATTATTAACAATTTTTTTAATATTTTTTTCTTAATCTCAGTTCACTATTTCACCTATGAGATATCCAACACATATATATACGACAAGCATCCATATAACAATCATAGCCAACACACAAGTTCCATCATATATACATACATAGCCAACACACAAGTTCCATCATATATACATACATAGCCAACACATAGTTCTATCGTTACATATTAAAAAAGTTTCACATTGTTCATCCAACACCGTTATCCATCAATTCACAAAAGTTTCACATTGATACAAAATAAAAACACAAATGGAAAATAAGCACTCCATCCATGCAAGCTTCCGTGAATTAAATCAAATCTGCAAAATGATAAACAAGAAGTTAGAAGAAGAAAAAGAAGAAGACTAGAAGAATACTAGAAGAAGAAGAACACTAGAAGAAGAATAAGAAGAATTTTGGAAAATAAGAAGAATAAGAAGAAGACTATAAGCTTATTGTGTAAACTTGATCATTTTGTGCTAACATAAGTTATTTTGGAGCTAACCTATAGGAAACTAAGCATATAAGCTCTAAGTTAGTATATTAGAGCCAACTTAGGTAAAATGAAGCTAACCTATGTCATTTTGGAAAAGAAGAAGAATAAGAAAAGACTATAAGCTTATTATGTAAACTTGATCATTTTGTGCTAACATAAGTTATTTTGGAGCTAACCTATAGGAAACTAAGCATATAAGCTCTAAGTTAGCATATTAGAGCCAACTTAGGTAAAATGAAGCTAACCTATAGGAAACTAAGCATATTAGAGATAACATAGGTAACTAAGTATATATATATCATTTTGGATAACTAACCTATAGGAGATCGACATACGACAAAGTTCAGTTCTCATGCATTGTTCTTCTCCTTCTCCTTCTCCTTCCTCATTTGATCGCCAAGAGCGGCGAGGCGGTGGAGGCGATGGAGGCAGTGGGATGTAGTCTTCTACCACAATTGGCGTGGTCATGTCGCCCAGCTGTGGGATCGCCGGCACCACCACTATCGCGAGGCCACCTTCAGGCACGACCATCGCTAGGTCATCCTCAGCCACCTCCATCTCTTGCCCATGGTCAGCCACCACCATCTCTTGCCCATGGTCAGCCACCACCATCTCTTGCCCTTGGTCAGCCACCACCAGCGCTAGGTCATCCTCAGCCTGATGCCCATCGTTATCCTGCAGCTTCTCAACCCCACTCTGCTCCTCTTCTCCCGCACTCCAGTCCGGATCATCCTTCTTGTTGTCTATCTTCCGACAGAATCGCTGCTGCTTCGCTACTGCCAGAATCGCTGCTGCTTCGCTCTGACCGAATCGCTTCGCCGAGATCGCTGCTGCCGATTCATTGCTGCTGCTCCCATTACCTGTCCAAAATGCAACAATGACCGTTAACAATCGATGTGAGACAAAGCCAAATGTAGAGGAATAAGAAGAGGCGAGCGTCGGCATCATCATCGTCAACGTAGCGCATGCGACACATAGTCGCGTTGAACACCTTCACGATGAGCATGGTGGCGTCGTCGTCGTACCTGAAGAGAAGGAAGTACCCCAGCCGCAGGTCGTAGGCATGGTAGAACTTCTCCCACCCACGAGACAAGTACATGTGGCCCTCCTTGATCACCAACTCTACATCCCACTGCCTGCGAATCCCGCTGCCGGCCTGTCGCAGCTTCACATTATTTGGTGGATCTTCACCCATCAGCATGTTCATAAAACTGTCAGGCAGCCTCTGCAGTTTGGGACAATGAGTGATGTAGCAAACAACAGATATCATAATGAGATGGGTGAAGGGAGATCTCGTTTTATATACTGCGTCATGGATGATCTGAAGTCTCAAGTATGATAGTAAAGAACTCGGAAGCATCCAACTCGTACTGCGATGTCGCAGAGCGACGGTGGCTGCTTCCCGCCATCTCTGATAAGCAGCAGAAGAGACCAATTAGTACCCTTACAACAGATCATAAAACATACATGATAACAGGCATTAGTCGCAAGTACCCCAAATGTCCTATTTTTAGCAAAGTCATGCTAAAATTCACGAAAAATTTTAGCATGACCTTTGCTGAAAATAGGACATATGGAGTACCCGAATTTGCCGGAACGGAAGTTAATCGACATTCCGGCAAACTCAAGGGCCTCTCGGGGTACCTGCAAATTCATCACGACACAATGGTCGGAGACAAAACCCAGCAAACTAGCAAGATGATCATCATCATGCTTAGTTGCATTATGACAGGCAAAGTGTCACGATTCAGACAACAGAGCAGTTAAGCATAGCAAGTGGATAGTTTAGTCAGTATACTAGTACTCTTTAGAAAGCATGAGACATATATTACCTGGAGGAGACTTCGTCGGAGAGTTGCATGTGAATTGAAAATACAACGAGATCAGCAAAGGACAGTAAGATATATACTGAAATTATCATAACAAAATGCCAGCTACTGCCATGGTCAAAGAATAGATTATGATAGTTGGGCAAGTACAGGTCAAACTAGATAATTTTCAGAACCGGTTTAACCACCGCAGGATAAAACAATGCATCCAAGACTGGGCTTAGACTAATATCCTCATAGCATAATCTGACATCAAGCACATATTATAAGAACAGTGAAAATGTATGTTCACTACAAATGAATATGGACCAAGTGTTCTCATTAACTACTTAAAGAATTAGTTCCATATTGTTGCATGAGAATTGTAGAGAGAAAAGATACATGGTTCTACTTCTGGGAATGGTTACATCTCTTATTGTTCACATTCTTGTCAAAGGACTTTAACCATTAATTATCAGAAGAACTAATGCACATTTAAACACCCTGAATCCGGAAGAAGTAATACAACACTACATAGTACCTCTGTAGTTTCCATGCCAAACTTGCCAATAATGTTCATCTACTCATTTGTAACCCCTCCTGGTAACAAATATTCATCTACTCATTTGTAGATACCTAGGAGTAACAAGACTGCACTTGCCAATAATGTTTTATTTATGCTTCCCAAGGACCAACTCCTAAACTGAACACAAAAAACTGTGTGCACATCTGCAAGTTGTAGAAGGAAAAGGTGCAACACTAAAAAAACTATCAAACTAACAGATCCATTAATCAATTATGGACTTCTTACATGTTACATCTATCATTAGTGGCCAGAAAGAATAGTAATTAATGTTTCATATTGTTGCATGAATCCAAACTCACTGGAAAATTCACTAATTGAGCCTAGCTACTTAAAGAAAGAATCTCTAGGCGGATGCTTAGTTGAGACTAGTATCCTCTAAAATGCATCTAAATGCAAGCTCGGAGATTTGAACATTTGGAAAACCCTGAAGGTGGAAGAAAAGAAGACCAATGATGCAAAAATAACCCAAACTTCTCTATTCTGCAAAAAGACTGACAGTAGCAGAGGCTTGGCTACGAATGGTTCTTGCAGGTTGCAGCTAGCACAGCCTCCTATTCGAACATCTAGCGTAAGCTCGAGATTTGAACATTTGGCAAACCCTAGCTACTTAATTCTCCAACCCCCTTCCTTGTCCAAATTTCTCCAACCCCCAACCCTAGAACACATCAGAAGGAAATAAAGAGGGGGAAGAGGGGAAGCGGCTCGGTGCTCACTTGGGTGGTCGAGGCGACTCGGGGCAGCCGGAGCTAGTCGAGGCGGCGCGGTCAGGCGTCGAGCGGTGGCGGTCCTCTGGGCAGGCAGCCTGGTCGAGGGCGTCGAGCGGTGGCGGTCCTCCTGGCGCCCGAGCTCGTCCGAGTCCTCGTAGTCGAAGAGGAAGACAGCGGCGGTCCTCTGGGCAGGCAGCGGTGTTGGAAAGCGAGCACGTCGAGGCGCAGGCGGGCCGCTGGGGGGGGGCGCTTAGGCGGGAGGACGTCGAGGCACTCGGCTCGGGACGGCGAGGGAGGCGGCGCTCGGCTCGGGGACGGCGAGGGAGGCGGCGCTCGGCTCGAGGACGGCGAAGGAGGCAAGGGGGCGGCGAGGGGGACGGCGAACACAGGGGGCAGCGGGTGAGATCGATGAGGCAGGGGAGAGATTAGAGAGATTGGGGATTTAGTGT
Organism: Aegilops longissima; assembly: GCA_021605205.1. Taxonomy (NCBI): domain Eukaryota; kingdom Viridiplantae; phylum Streptophyta; class Magnoliopsida; order Poales; family Poaceae; genus Aegilops; species Aegilops longissima. Next base: position 647,369,405 of record CM038676.1, read on the forward strand.
GGGGGGAAGCTTTCTAATGGCGCACCGCCCCCACGTGCGCCATAAGTACGACTATTCTAATGGCGCACCACCCCTCGGTGCGCCATTAGAATTTTTCTTAATCTAGCCCACTAGCCCTATCTACAACCTAACCCTATCTACAACAGAACCCACCCACTAGCCTGACTGGTCAAGACGCAGACACACACCAGGAGGTCCAGGTTCGATTCCTGTGCTCCCAATATTTTTTATGCATTTTAAATGTTGTTTTTATATTTATTTGTGTTTAAATATGTTCAAACTTGTTTAAATCATAACAGTAATATTTTTATAAAAACAGTAATATTTTTTAAAATATGTTCAAATTTGTTACTTGAAAATATCATCGTGGCAGCGGTGGAGCGGGGGAGGGTGCGGGGCCGGGTGCTCGTCAGCGGCGGTGGAGCGGGGGAGGGTTGTGGTGGGTCGTCGGCGGCGGTGGAGCTAGCGGGGGAGGGTGCGTGTGGGATCGAGATGGAGGGGGGTCAAGATCGATATGGAGGGGGATCGAGATCAAGTGTCCTCATGAATTCAAAAAGTGCCCATGGAATTCAAAAAAATTCATGATATCAAAAAGCGCCCATGAAATACAATCGAGAAATGAAGACTGCGATTGAAATACAATCGATCTTAGCTAGCTATCTGTTCACAATCTTCTTGCCCTTCTTTTTCGCAAATGGAGTTCTTCTGTGGAACGGACGTCCTTTAGGTAGGGTGGTCCTGCTTCTTCTTGTGGTGTGTGCTGCTACTTCATAAATCGTCGTCATGTTCGATCTTGGTCGCCGTACTTGTCGAAGTCTTGCTCATTGGCTACTCCATCCATTCCGATGATCTTCCTTTTGCCTCTCCTCACGACAACACGACTGGGCTTTGACGGGTCCGGAGTTCTGATAACCATCGCTCTTCATGTCCTTGTTCTCGGTGTAGAATGTGTAGCCGTTGATATCGTACGCCTCATAGGTCATCGGTGGGGGGGTGTCGGCGGCGGTGGAGCGGGCCGGGGAGGTGCGGGTGTTGGCGGCGGTGGAGCGGGGAGGTGCGGTGGTTTGTCGGCGATGGAGCGGGGAGGTGTGCGGGGCGCCGGCGGCGGTGGAGCGGGGAGGTGCGGGGGTGCTCGGCTGCGAGGGGATCTGGCGAGGGATTTCTATCGAGAGGAGGGGATCGAGATCAAGTGCCATTAGTAGTTTTGCAAAAAAAAATATATCTGATGGCAAGCACTCCTGAGACAAGCGCCATTACTAGTTAGAACTAGTAATGGCGCACCGGTCTAAGAGTGCGCCATTAGTATGTATGTAAAAATGAAAAAAAAATTATCACTAGTGGCGCACCGTTTGTCTGATGCGCCATTAGTGTCTTCCACACTAATGGCGCATCACAAACCGGTGCGCCATTAGTATATAGTAGTGGCGCACTGCTTCCCTCGTGCGTCATTAGTGTCAATCATATCTATAGCCCTTTTCCTAGTAGTGTCAGTTCTGTCCTGACAAACGAACTTGAAGAGGATTGGATCCTCTATGACCAACTCGAAGAAGTGCTGCCATTCGCCTGCACACAACCCCTGCGAAGACTAAAATCCATAAACTAAACTACTAGCAGGACCTGCGGCACTGGAATTCTCCTCCTTGCCGTTGGCCGCCAAAGCGATAGACAGATGGGAGACGAATCCACGGACTCACTGGAGTTATTTGGAGGGAAGGTGTAACCTAGCCACCCCTAGGGCCTAGGGAAAAAGAACGCTTCGTGTCGATACATCCATTTCATTAATGGTAGTGATGGTGTACTGGATAATGGGGTGCTAACCATATTGGCTACTAGAGGAAGTGGGTTGGGTTAGGGGCGGAGCTAGGATTGGGCCAAGCACCGGGCCCCAGGCCTGCTACAGTGTGCAACAGTGTCACTACAGTGCCTGAGATGCTACAGTCAAGATTGTGATTATTCTTCACGCCCAGGGCCCCCCCCCCTCCCGATCTGGGTCCTGGATCCTCCACTGGGCTGGGTCAAGGACCCCCAAAACAACCAACTAGTGGGTCACATTCGTTAGGCTCCCGGAGGAATCAAGATGAGATCTTCTAAAGACTTGGCGCACACTCGAATGCACGAATACAATCTTCGGCATGTTTATTCTTAGATGTAACTGACCTATGTATAACCCGAGGTACTCACGGTGTCTATACAAGCCGAAGGGTGTAGACCGTAACGGTCAACTCATTCATACATGATTCCGTGTTTGATCAACATGTACTTTGTATCCCATTCATCTATACAATCAAAGCAGGACGTAGGATGTTGTCTCCTAGAGAGAGCCCGAACCTGGGTAAAATCATGTGTCTCTGTTATCATCGTCTCAAGACTATCAGCCGGATTCAACTCCATCACGTAGCACGAGTTCAAGTCACCGGGTATCGAATGAAAAATAAAATTAAAACACGACCACGACTAGTTAGAAACGAGACTACATAGCTCAATGACATAATGTACTACTCTCACCGTCACCGGCCATACATACGGTTGAACAAACCAGCACCCAAAGGCCATAACGTCAACACGCTGCAGTGATGACTGCATATAAATTGACGACATGGCTCTAAAGATAACCTGTAAAAAGTTAGGAACAGATGATCTGTTAAACGTATTAATTCTGGTAATTACAAATTGTCTATAGAACGGAAGAAACTCCCACATGGATTTGGTCTTTCAGATTATGATGAATGCCACCAACCCAGTTTCTAAGAAGATTCGGTACGCTTGTCGGCAGTGGTAAATAGCAGTAGGTAGCATGAGTTGTGCGTCAAATCAAGGTAGTGAACGGACATGACAAAAATAAATGATGAACTGTTTTTCCTTGATTAAAAACATTATTTTTTCACAGCCCCTAAAAAAAATTGGTGACAAGGACGTACAGTGGATAGGCAGGGAGGAGAACTAAATGTGCGGCTTGGCGTCGGAGGAAGCGGGTGACAGACGAGCTTTGCTACACGCACGGAGATATGCCAACGGGCTTTTACAGGGAGTGTTTTATCCTACATTTTGATTGGAAGAAAAAAGAATGATGATGAAGCTTACACCCCCGAAAATCGGGGAGAAGATTAGTTAAGGAAGAGACCCCGTAATAGGCCCGTAATAGTCCGTTGATTTAGAATTTTCGGGTGACAGACTGATCCGGCTGAGAAATTAACCCGATGTATGCCCTGTCTTGTCGTGTGGTGTGGCTGGTGTGGAGCAAGGGTGCTCCTCGTACCGTCCTGAAAACGAAGTCTGTGGAGCCTGGCGTCGAGGCGATCCATCGAGCTACCGTGTCAGCCGTGGGTCATCTTCTTCTTCGAAAACAGACGCTTTATCACTTAAAAGATTTAAGCAGTATGTTATCTTCTTTGGTTTTCTGCGGTGCGGTGCCGTCCCAGTCCCAGTCCCAGTGCGTCGTGAGGCAGAAATCCAGCAGCATACGCAGCTACCCAAGGAGCTCACAAATTGACGCCCTGCCTGCCAGGGCCCAGACCCATTGCCACTCCCAAGCATAGGTTTCTTCCGTCAGCAGCTGCTTACAACTTCATCACAAGGTTAAACGTCGCGTCCTTCACACACTCAACCTGATGGAATCCACTCCATGATTGGCTGAAACGTGTGCGACACACACAAGCTCATGCTCCATCTTCAGAACCAAACATAACTAACGCCCTTCCCTTCCGGCACGGGGCCGTTGGGTTATTCGGCTAAGATAGAGACCCAACCGTGTAGGCATATATCTATCTCATGCTGACCCAGAAAAGTTTTGGTCATCAAAATGCCCAGTATCGCGTGTGCATTCATCACTCTCGCCGTGCTCCCTCCCTCATGTTCATGTGCTGCCACAGTAGATATTGGTCAGTTGCCTCCTCCAAGCTCCACCTGACCAGAAAAGGCACAAACCCAATTCATCACCATACCATTTTATCAGTGTCTATTGCTTCCACACTTGAATTGGCAGTTTAGTTGGCACTGCTCTCCTCCTACGCGACCCGCATCATTCGATAACCCAAAACGAGCTGCTCAGCTCCCAACAGTGCGTCCCAAACCCACCCCAACTGCTACTGGATCTCCAAAGAAGCACGCATCGACAGATAGCAGGTTAACAAACGGCGTCGACAATTCTTCAACAGAGGAACGACGACAAACCCGCCCCTGCACGTACAACGCAAGGGGCCGATCGGCACAAATATAATGTCCACGGAATCTTCGGTTCCGCGTCATGATCTCGGGTACGAATGCTACAAACACATAGGCACCGGTGTCTGCTGTTTCTGGTACACTACGGGTTCAGTTCAGTCTGGCGACATCAAAGCCAGTAGTACATTTTATTGTGGAGCACGACGACGCCTCGATGCCCTGCGGCACAACCGGGTTGGGGGCAACGGAAGCGGCCGAACAAAAATTGCATGAGTTTCAAGTGTGAACCGTTCGATATAGGCTGAGCAGGTCGCCGCCTAGCTCTCCTGCGCGAACTTGACCCCCTTCTCGATGGAAGACAGCAGCTCGCCCTTGAGGCTCTCCAGCCCCTCCTTCTCCAACGCCGACAGCTCGCCCAGCCCCATCACTTCCTCCACTCCGCTCTTGCCCAGCCTCACCTGCGATGCCAAAGGAAGGAAATACTGTTCAGCACACCAAGTCTCCATCTTCTCACGGGAGTTAGCAAGTTGTGGAGTGCAACTGGTAGTAAGCGCACGGGCATTTCTCCCAGGCTTGTGACAGACAACACGATTAAACTCAAAAGAGAAACCTACACTTTGGATACCTGCTTACAAAGTCAAAAACATAACGACACAATTAGGAATAAGCATGCAACCAAAATTCATGTGAAACGTTGGTAACCTGTTTAAGAACTTAATAAGATGATAAAAGAAAGAGAGTGAGGATTATGAAGGTTTTCTCTTGACAAATAATCTGCAGGGACATGATTGTGTACTATAACAGGGACAATAGGATTTATTTATGCATTGACAAGGGGGGAACAGGAAATCACCTTGGAGGCAAAGAATGGCAGCTCTGTTACGGTTGATTGGACAAAAGAGCACTCTACGATGTCAGGAACACCGTTGAGCCCCTTCAAGCATGCATCTCCAAAAACTGCACCAGCATATCTGGAAAAACAGAAGATAAAATACTGTCAGCGAAAACCAAATAATGCAAAACAGTCCAGTCTAAGATCAGCAATGTGATACTACAAAACAAGAGATTGCTACGGAATTCATCTACATGGATCAAAATGGTCATGTCTCATTTCAGATGGTAATTTCCAGCTAAAATGTGCAGAAGAGAGCAATATGTTGGACATAACTGAATTGAGTATGCATTCACACGAAAGCAAAGGCAGAAGATTAATAGTGGGATGAAAAAACTATTTAGTACAGAATATTATCTACAATTACTACGTAGGTCCGTACTCCAAAAAAATCAGGAATCCAGGGTGCAATATGATTTACGCAACCAGATGTTTTAGTTTCACGCTGAAGAAAAACATTAAACAGAAGGCCCAAATAAAATGAACACCTAAGAAAAAAAGGTCGCTTATACAATGAATGAACATGTAACTACTGATAAACAGAATGGAAAACACATTCACATATGTACATATTTGGCTACGAAGATACAATCATTTGGATACAAGAACTACTCCCTCCGTAAAGAAATATAAGAGCGTTTAGATCACGAAAGTAGTGATCTAAACACTCTTATATTTGTTTAAAGAGGGAGTACAATACAGTAGTTAGTCAGTGCAAATAGGTTATGAATACTGAAGTTGGTCATATGCTGATTGCAGAGTATAAACACTAATATGCTGCTTTGATATTCCATAAAAACCATGGATATGTTCAGTCAAAAAAAAAACATGGATACATAGGGATAATAGCATGTTATTTTCAAGAGCATAAAACTAGCAGAAAGAGGACATGCTTAGGAAAGTCTCTGTGCGTGTTCATAGACTTACGCCATCGACAATGTTGCTGAGCCCTTTCCAGCCTTCGCTTCAACAACTTCCGTCCCACCATCTTGTGTCCTCTTCGTGAGGGCGACAAGGTCCTCATGGGACAGTGCATTACTTGCAGGAGTAGCCTATATCAAATATAAAGAATTGAGTTGTTAACTTGAGATGTTGGCGGTAAAACATATGGCAGATATAGCATAAAATTAAAACAGCATTAGTTGCATAGTGTTTCGGTGATTGACAGATGAAAGATAAGCAGCACTAGAGAGGCATACTGTTGATTCTTATCCAAAACATAGATTTTATTAGCTAAAACGACTTGCCAACAGCATTCAGAATAGTTTTATACAACTATGCAATGAAGTTTTGTTATCAGTATGTGTTTACAATTTCGCTAGATTTGCACATCAATTTGTGTTGCTATTGAATGAAATGAAAGAAAACAAGTTAAGCCGGTAAGATGCCAGACCTGCGAGAACAGTGGCAGGATAGTGATTCCAGCATGGCCACCAACAACAGGAACATTCACCCCTGCAAAAGATCACAGCAACAACTCAGATTGAAAGGACAGAGGCATAAAATCCAACAACATAATCTCAATTTTCCCTATAATTAAGTGAAATGTCATCTTAATACCAGTAACTGGCACGTTCGCCTTTCCAGCATAGAATGTTTTAGCACGAACAACATCAAGAGTGGTCACACCAAACAGCTTCTTCTCATCATAGGTACCAGCCTTCTTGAACACCTCAGCTGCAATTGGGACAGTCGAGTTGACAGGGTTGCTGATCATATTGACGAGAGCCTGAACAAGCATAATTTTGACAATTCCACAATCAGGTTTTTACATAAATACTGTATAATTTAAAACATTACTTCATAAACGACAGTTGACATCTTGACATACAGTAGCGCACACATGAGCATGCTTAAACTACACAATGATGTCATGCCAGGCCTCCGGAGCCAATGGCTGGATAGTGTTAGTGTTAGAGTAGCTTTCCTTGCTTCTTTTGCTTTTTTCTTTTATCTAATTTCAGTTAGCAGTTTTACGCCGAGTTGCACAGAGTTTCTTTGCATCGCAGTCATGCGAGTTCTGCAGCTTCTTGGTTTTCTTCCAATACAAAAACACATGCATTTTGATGTGAATGCGTGTTTGAGTGGGAAAAAAGAACTACCCATGGATGCCACACCTTGGCCACTGCAGTATACAATGTGTGCAATAGGATGGAGACAAGAGAGATGAAGCCCAAAATGCAAAACAATGTCTGAAGCAAATTTGCCTCCTAGCAAACAGCCTACAACATTTGGGCAGCAAAGCTTGTAGAATTTTACTACCTACAACAATCATATGCAGCAATGTGACTGCACGGCCCCAGAACATAAATCGTAAAACAAGGCCTGAAGCAAGCATGCTGTCTATAAACAGCCTAAACAGTGAGGCAGGAAAGAAACACCTGACATGGTAGTGGCAGTTGGGTTCATTTTGGGCAAACAACTCTTGTAGACTACTACTAGTACAGAGCAATCCTATGCAACAAATCTGACTGCTCTGTCCCTACGCCCCAGATCAGAAACGAACGGAAAACATACTACAACCGTCAGCAAGTAGTAGAAGCAATTCCGAGCAGGGAAACGTTGGATTACCGCATCTGGCAACCAAATCTAGCCATGTCGCCTCCGCTGAACTGCAGATCTTGTCTACAGAGGTAGCAGAGTGGGTGATAAGGGGGCTTACGTTGGGGCAGTGCGTGGCGATGGCGGTGCAGAGGCCCTTGACGATGCCGGCGTTGATCTTGAAGAGGTCGTCCCTGGTCATGCCGGGCTTGCGGGGCACCCCGGCGGGGATGATGACGAGGTCGGCGCCCTCCAGCGCCTCCCCGAGCTGGTCGTCCCCGACGAAGCCCTTCACCTGCAGGCAGATTTCCAGAGCCATGAAGCAGATTAGCGCGCAGATCCAGGCAGCCGAAGTGGAGCTAGCCGGCGGGGAAGGAAGGGAGGGGGAGTACGGACGGACCAGCGCACGGGTGTTGATGTGGGAGACGTCGGCGGCGACGCCGGGCGTGGCGGCGATGTCGTAGAGGGAGAGGGAGGAGACGAGCGGGTTGAGCTTCATGAGCAGCGCCAGCGGCTGGCCGATGCCGCCCGCCGCGCCGAGGATGGCCACCTTGCGGTCCGGCGAGGCGGCGGCGGAGGAGTAGTCGCGGCGGCGGCGGCGCAGGTGCTGCGACGCGGATCTCAGCAGCGACATCCTCATCTTTTCCTCGCGCTCGCCTCCGCTCCAAGCTCTAGCGAATGAACCCTGGTGTGTGCGCGTGGGCGTGTGGGCGGTAGTGCGGTTAAGGGAGAGGGGGACGGCGGCTCGGCTTTAAAGAGCAGAGGAGAAGGGGTGGATGGGATCCAAAGTGTTGACGTCTCCGCCGATGCGGTGCGGTGCGATGAGAGATGCCTTGTTTCGCCCGTGTGGTGGTGGGTTTTGCTCTGCTTCGCCAACGCTGGCCGAGGTACGTTGTACGTACCACCTGCGCACCACGGACGTTGTTCACGGCGAGCGACCTGCACGATGGCATCCAGCGCCATTGACAGTCACCACCACTACTGGTAGGTATCCGGCGCACGGCTGCAAGGGGGATGAGCAGATTTGTTTACATTTTCCCCAGCCCATCACACAGCACAGCACGGTGGAGATATCCATCTCAGCTCCGTCACAAGATAAGGCTGGTGCCAACGCGGGCGGCAGCGCGGGCGATACCGCCCACCGGGAGGCGAGAGCGGGGCGGTAGCGAGGCGAGACGGCAGCGCGGGGCGGTGGATCCACCGCCCGGCAGAAGGCCTGCCTTCCGCCGGCCGCCATTATTGGCCGAGAGGAGGTAGAGGGCGAGAGGGGCGAGAGCGAGGTTGGCAAGGGTCGAGGCGAGAGCGGGAGAGGAGAGAGCAGCTAGGCGACGTGGCGCGATCTGATTCGGCCCACGCCGCCTAGCCGCTGATGTATCCGTTAGAGCTCTAAAAATTTAAAAAATTCCAAAAAATTCCAAATTTCATCCCCAACCCCTATAAATACCCCCACACCGGGTTCACTCATTCCACACCCCATTTCATCTCATTTCTCTCCTCTACTCTACCAAATATTCTCCACCATGTCGGATTGGTCTCCAGATCTCACCCAATTCACCGATCTTTTGCAGTCCGACGGGGCACCAGTCATTCCCCAAGCTGATTTCTCTCCGACACATCGTCGCTCCAAGTCTGATTTTATTACTTATTATGTAATCAGTATGTAATCAGTAAAAAATTTAGAATGTATTATTTTTTAAATTATGTAATTTTTTATTTATTATGCAATTTTATTACTTATTTTTGTAATCAGTAAAAAATTTAGTTGAATAAATTTATTTTCTTGCATTATTTATAATGTCTCAAGAAATGCGAGTGAAATAACTAAATCGAGAGAGAGAATCGACGTGGCTATATACCGCCGCCACTACGTGCCTTTGACCTAAGCACCGTGAGGTGAGAGTGTGGTGAGAGTGGGGTGAGAGTGGGGGTAAAAGCTGACGTGGCGGGGCGGTAGTGGGGCGGTGCGTTGGCACCAGCCTAATGCAGTAGACGAGTGAGCAGTGGGACTTGGCCCGAGGCGTGGCAGCTTAGTTTCTATGTTCATTGTAGGGAAAATGTCACATGATACCACCTCTTAGTTGATACCATGATACCATTTGTAAAATTTTAATTTTAAATGTTTCAAAAAATTCTGAAAAAGAATGTGGATGTTCACGTCACATGGATGTACAATCACGAAAAATTTCAGATCCAAATTCAAAATATACATTTGAGAAACAAAAAAGAATAATCCAGCATGAATAGTTTCGGGCCGTACATTCATGTGATGTGAACATCTACAATTTTTTCAGAATTTTCTAAACACTTTAAATTAAGTTTTTTCAAATGGTATCACGGCATTTAGAAGGTGATGTGAGCATTTAGAAGGTGGCCCGGCTACGCCACCGTAGCGCCACGCCTCGTTGGCAAGCAAACGCCACACTGATAATCAACACATGAATCTCTGTCTCCCGGCAAATGGAGGGGAGAGAGCACAAGAATTGGCAGCCGGAGTTCTTAAAAAAAAGATTTTCTCCCGTAGCACGTCCAGCAAACGGCGAGCCACCACCCATGTGGACGGTGACAGAGCGCGTCGAGATCCACGCGCGGAAGAGGACGCTGCAAATGCAATTGGAGATTCGACAGAACACAACAAGCACTCATTGAGTCCCCGTCTGACACGTCCAACAGCTAACACAAAACATGCCATAGCCGACGCAAAAACTGCTTAACCAAGCGCATAGCAAGCTGCAGGCGCACGAGATAGATATACGATCCACACAGTGAGCCAACAGGCATAATAATACTGATGAAACCATCAAGGTGGCCAACAACAAATCCATGGCAAACAACATGATGTAGATCAATGGTCACACAAACAGTTTGCAGCCCCACCAGACAAGGCAAGGCAGAGACAGGAAAAACATCCGGCTTGACCACTCCAAATCAAGCCTTCAACCTAAAACCGACTCGCACAGTCTCCGGCTCTCAAAGTATTGATTGATAAGACAGACAAGACTCATGATCCTCTCTCTACTCGATCAGATCGTCATCGTCATCAGGCAGTGGCTGCGCCGCTGCAGCCGCAAGCTCAGCCTCGTGCCTGCACAGTTCACATGAAAAAGCAATCAGCAATTCATTCATTCATTCAGTTGATTGCAACCTGAAACCGGGCAATCATAGTGAAGATGATGGAAAACAGATGAAGGCACTTACTGTTGCTGCATGGCCAGGTCGAAGGTCACTTCCGGGGGCTTAAGGGCCACTGCTTCCACGAAGTGGATGTTGGGATCACTGTCATCATCAAAGATTACTTAGTATTAGTACAAGAACGTTGATGCAAGGTTACAGGCAAAAGAAAGCAATGGGGATGAAAGAAAATTACCCAGCCAGCTTCCTTGCAAGGTAAAGGAAGGGCTTCTCAAAGTTGTAGTTGCTCTTGGCAGAGATCTCATAGTACTGCAGGTTCTTCTTCCTGTGGAATGTCACCTGCTTGGCCTTAACCTGCCTGTTCTTCACATCAACCTTGTTCCCGCACAGGACAATGGGGATGTTCTCGCACACCCTGCAACAGGTTAACATCCAGACATCAGAACACCAAGGCACAACAATTTTCAAATTTACTCAAGTGAAGATGATTGCTTCAGAAGCAAACCTGCACAGGTCCCTGTGCCACGTAGGAACATTCTTGTAGGTCAGCCTTGAAGTGACATCAAACATGATAATCGCACACTGACCATGGATACTGCACAAATGATTAAGAAGGAACTATCAGTCAAGCAAATAGAAACAGTAAGCTAAGCATTATATAAAATCAGCCAAGGAAATCAATACGCCTTAACCAATACTCCCTCCGTCCGGAAATACTTGTCATTCAAATGGACAAAAAAGGATGTATCTAGAACTAAAATACATCTAGATACATCCCCTTTTATTCATTTTGATGACAAGTATTTCCGGACGGAGGGAGTACATCTACTATTGAGACAGCTACACAACAATCATGTATGTGCAGGAAAAATAGCTGAAATCCACTACGAAACACTTACTAGTATCCATCCCTAAGGCCACCAAACTTCTCTTGCCCAGCAGTATCCCAGCAGTAGAAACGGATCTTTCCACAGTTGGTGGTGAAATCCAATGGGTGAACTTCAACACCAATGGTGGCTGCAAAGGGAAAAAATGTAGAATTTCTTAGCCATGATGCATGCTAAGCGGTATAGGTGCAGAAGAGAAACTTAAAACAGTTTACACATACGTTCATATTTCTTCTCAAACTCTCCAGTGAGATGCCTCTTCACAAAAGTGGTTTTGCCTGCAAACAGATAACCGTATCAGAACCTCTGTTGTCACTGGTAAAAGGATAGCCAGACAAAGCAGGAAGATAAAGAACAAAGGGCTGAGCAGCCAAAAAATATTTCTGACAATTGCAATTGAGCAATGCTATGGTTGGTTAATGTTGATTAGAGTACATGATGCATGAGATGCCAATCTAGCAGATGGAAATAAAGTAATTCAGTACTGAGACAAAACTATCTAGCTGTCAAGGCATTTTTTCACTTATAAACAAAACTATTACTTTGTATTAAGTCTTCAATTGCATCTAAAAACAAGTGTAATAGGCAGACCTTTTACACTGGTGCATAAAAAAAATGGAACTTCATATAACCAGTAACTTTGACTATCAGTAATGTTCGATCTAACAATTCATTAAACAGACACTACCCTGTTGAAGAAATCCTGTTAATACATATGCTGCTGATAATTTTTCAATCTCTATTCTGTTGCTGCAACTGCTATCAGATAAGTAAAATCTGACAAACATAGTCGTATTGTTAAACAAACTTTTCCCTATTGGCAATTTTGTTAGACATCACGACAACTCATCAGGAAACATCATCCGTTCGCAACAAAAGTATCATGTGATCCAAAGCATCAGAACCTCCATGATCTAATCACTCTCGAAACTGCTAACTCTGTTGCTCATGCGTTCCAAAAATGGAAAGCATCAAAAACTAATTCCCGCGGGGAAACGAATCACTAAGCCCTTTCGCGGACCGGATTACAATCAACCCCGCAATCTTCAACACCTAAAACGGCATCAGATTCCACCCGGGGGCCGCGCAAATCCGCGACACGACCCAGATCTCGTCGAAACGACTGCAACAATCGGACAGATCACGGCCGGCCTAATCTACCGGAACCACACGAACAAGACACATGGAGCCGGAGGGGAGGAACTCACCAGTCCCGCCATCGCCGACGATGACGAGCTTGAAGCTGGGGTAATCGACGGTGTTCTGGTTCGGCAGCGCCTGCGGCAGACAAAGCCAAAATCAGATCAGACCCACGCGGCCGCGGATCCGACGCGGAATCAGACGGAAACCATGAACGCGGGATCGAACGGGATTAGCTCACCATGGGGGGAGGCGACGCTGGCGGGAGGCGGCGGCGGAGGCAGCAAAACCCTAGCTGGGGGAGGAGGAGTATTTCGAATCGGAGTTGGGGGAGGCCGTGGAGGCGGAGGATGGGGTGGGGTTTTATATAGAGTTTTTTTTTGGGGGGAATGGGATTTATTTTTATTTGCGGGGCGCGTGTGGGGGGGTTTGGTTAGCTTTGGATGGACGCAGGAATGGTGGCCGCAGGATCGGCGGTGGGCGGGCGCGGATCGCAGCGGGGATGGGGTTTATTAGCTTTCGTCCCACGCGAGGTTCCCGGCCGTCCGATCCGGGCGCTGCCGTTGGGTCGGGGAGCGGCGCGGCGCGGCGCGTCCTGGGCTCTTTTGTGTGTTCCAGAAAGAACGAACGGTCGGTCCACGCATCGTGAAAGGGGCCGCCGGTTTCAGTCGCCCGTTTCACACTTGCGTTTCAGAGTACTGCTACTACTTGGGCCATTTCAAGGGGAACACTGAAGAGCTATTATAGCAGGCTTATAGCCCGTTTAAATCTCTTTTTCATGTTCGCGTGGACGTGGTCCACGGACATGATGCAAAAGGGAGCCATCCGATCTTTAACCACAATTACTCGAAGAAAAAATGAATCTTTAATCACAAAAACATCATTATTCGTCATGTTGAGATGTGAGAGGGGACTAGCCTGTTTTTTCAGGACCAGTGCCCAGTTCAGTTCCTGGTTTTTTTTTTCTTCATGTTTTTGGTTTTTCAGAAAATCAGTATCAAACTAAGTCTAAACATGATGAAACTTTACTGTGATTTTTTCTGGACCAGAAAGCACCCTAGAAGCTTCGGGAGGAGGCCAGAAGAGCCATGAGAGAGCCACAAGGTCACCAGGCGCGCCCCCTGAGCTCGTGGGCGCCACGCAACTTTTTTGACCTAAATCGACTTTTATAAATTCACAAATATTTCCAAACCAACAGAGAACCACCCAAAACATTTTTTCCGCCTCAGCAAGTCTTCGTTCTTCCGTTATCTCCTCTAGAGGCCTTTTTCGGTACTCTGTCAGAAGGGGAATCGATCACGGAGGGCTTCTACATCAGCGTTACTGCCTCCCGATGATGCGTGAGTAGTTCACCACCGACCTACGGGTCCATAGCTAGTAGCTAGATGGCTTCTTCTCTCTCTTTGATCTTCAATACAATGTTCTCCTCAATCTTCTTGGAGTTCTATCCGATGTAATCTTCTTTTGCGGTGTGTTTGTTGGGATCCGGTGATTTGTGAGTTTATGATCTCACTGAAAGTAATTAAGTCTTTTCTGAACTTTTATTACGCATGATTGTTATAGCTTTGTATTTTTTTCCCTGATATATCTGTTTGGTTTGGCAAACTAGATTAATTTGTCTTTAGTGGGAGAGGCGTTTTGTAATGGGTTCAATATTGAGGTGCTCTATATCCCAGTGACAGAAGGGGACAAGACACGTATTAGTGTTGTTCCCGTTAAGGGTAAAATGATGTGGTTTATTCATATTGATTGGGTTCATTTTGTCTACATCATGTCATCTTGCTTAAGGCGTTACTTTATTTGTCATGAACTTAGTATCATAAAATGCATGTTGGATAGCAGTCGATTGGTGGAGTAATAATAGTAGATGTAGGCAGGAGTCGGCCTACTTGTCACAGACGTGATGCCTATATACATGATCATTGCCATGAATAGCATCATAACTATACGTTTTTTCTATCATTGCCCAATAGTAATATATTTACCCATCGTATGCTAGTGTTCGAGAGAGAAGCCTCTAGTGAAAACTATGACCCCCGCGTCTATATCATTTCATCTTGCTTAAGGTGTTACTCTATTTGTCATGAACTTAATACCATAGGTGCATGTTGGATGGGGATCGATTGGTGAAGTAATAGTAGTAGACAAGAGTCGGTCGACTTGTCACGGACGTGATGCCTATATACATGATCATTGCCATGAATAACATCATAATTATGTGTTTTTCTATCAATTGTCCAACAGTAATTTATTTACCCGCCGTATGCTATGTGTTCGAGAGAGAAGCCTCTAGTGAAAACTATGGCCCCCGCGTCTACATCATTTCATCTTGCTTAAGGCGTTACTCTGTTTGTCATGAACTTAATACCATAGATGCATGCTGGATAGCGGTCGATTGGTGAAGTAATAGTAGTAGACAAGAGTCAGTCGACTTGTCACAGACGTGATGCCTATATACATGATCATTGCCATGAATAAAATCATAATTATGTGTTTTTCTTGTTGGAAATATGCCCTAGAGGCAATAAGAAAAGGATTATTATTATATTTCCTTGTTCGTGATAATTGTCTTTTATTCATGTTATAATTGTATTATCCGGAAATCGTAATACACGTGTGAATACATAGACTACAATATATCCGTAGTGAGCCTCTAGTTGACTAGCTCGTTGATCAATAGATAGTCATGGTTTCCTGACTATGGACATTGGATGTCATTGACAACGGGATCACATCATTAGGAGAATGATGTGATGGACAAGACCCAATCCTAAGCATAGCACAAGATCGTGTAGTTCGTTTTGCTAGAGCTTTTCCAATGTCTAGTATCTTTTCCTTAGACCATGAGATCGTAACTCCGGATACCGCAGAGTGCTTTGGTGTACCAAACGTCACAACGAATCGGGTGACTATAAAGGTGCACTCTGGTATCTCCGAAAGTGTCATTGGGTTGTCACGATCGAGACTCGGATTTGTCACTCGTGTTACGGAGAGGTATCCTTGGGCCCACTCGGTAATGCATCATCATAATGAGCTCAAAGTGACCAAGTGTTTGGTCACGGATCATGCATTACGCACGCAGTAAAGTGACTTGCCGGTAACGAGATTGAACGAGTTATTGGGATACCGACGATCGAATCTCGGGCAAGTAACATACAGATTGACAAAGGGAATTGTATACGGGGTTTCTTGAATCCTCGACATCGTGGTTCATCCGATGAGATCATTGAGGAGCATGTGGGAGCCAACATGGGTATCCAGATCCCGCTGTTGGTTATTGACCGGAGAGCCGTCTCGGTCATGTCTACGTGTCTCCCGAACCCGTAGGGTCTACACACTTAAGGTTCGGTGGACGCTTAGGGTTGTATGAATATGAGTATGCAGCAAACCGAATGTTGTTGAGTCCGGATGAGATCCTGGACGTCACGAGGAGTTCCGGAATGGTCCGAGGTAAAGAATTATATATAGGAAGTGCTGTTTTGCCATCGGGAGTTTTGAGTCACCGGTATTGTCACGGGACCACCGGAAGGGTCCGGGTCCACCGGTGGGGCCACCTATCCCGGAGGGCCCGTGGGCTGAAGTGGGAGGAACCAGCCTGGTGGGCTGGTGCGCCTGGGCCCCTCTGCGCCTAGGGCTGGGAACCCTAGGGGGGGCGCCCACTGCCTTGGGGCACTCCACCCCTTGGCCGCCCCTAGGAGATCCCATCTCCTAGGGCGGCGCCCCCCCTGGGGTCCCTATATAAAGAGGGGGGTGGGAGGGCAGCCGCACCCAACACCTGGCGCCTCCCTCCCCTCCCTGCTACACCTCTCCCTCCCGTAGTTGCTTGGCGAAGCCCTGCCGGAGCCCTGCTGCATCCACCACCACGCCGTCGTGTTGCTGGATCTTCGTCAACCTCTCCTTCCCCCTTGCTGGATCAAGACGGAGGAGACGTCACGCTGACAGTACGTGTGTTGAACGCGGAGGTGCCATCCGTCCGGCGCTAGGATCTCCGGTGATTTGGATCACGACGAGAACGACTCCCTCAACCCCGTTCTCTTGAACGCTTCCGCACGCGATCTACAAGGGTATGTAGATGCATCTCTCTCTCTCGTTGCTAGATGAACTCATAGATGGATCTTGGTGAACGTAGGAAAATTTTAATTTTATTATGCAACGTTCCCCAACATTTCTATCAATTGTTCAACAGTAATTTATTTACCCGCCGTATGCTATGTGTTCGAGAGAGAAGCCTCTAGTGAAAACTATGGCCCCTCGGTCTACTTTAATCATATTACAAAAACCAAATTATCTCACTGCATTGTATTTCCTTTTATTTTATTTTGCAATTTATTTATATTCATATACAAGATTTAACCCTTGCAAATAACGAGGTCAAGGGGATTGACAATCCTCTTGCTCGTGTTGGGTGCAAGTATTCGCTTTTGTGTGTGTAGGTGTTGTTCACGAGGCTTGGCGTGATTCTCCTATTGGTTTGATAAACCTTGTTCTCACCGAGGGAAATACTTATCTCTACCGTACTGCTCCACCCTTCCTCTCTGGGAAAAATCCCAACGCGGCTCACAAGTAGCAGAAAGAATTTCTAGTGTCGTTGGTGGGAAGACATCATCCAAGCCTATCAAGTACCTTCACTCAAATTATCATCCACGTGCTCTACTTTTTATTTAACTCATGTCGGTGTCAAAACTGGCAGACCTCGGGTAGGGGGGCTTGATCTGTGAGATCGGATCGATGGGTAACAGGAGACAGAGGGCACGGTATTTACCCAGGTTCGGGCCCTCTTGAGGAGGTAAAACCCTACGTCATGCTCTTGCTTATATTGTGGATGTATCAAAGTACAAAGTTGATCTACCTCGAGATCATAAGTTGTGGAATAAACCGTAAGGCTAATGGAGATGATAATCGATGTCCCTTTAGGAGCTCAACCCTCTGGTTTATATAAGCACCGGGGGCATCTAGGGTTACACATTGTCGGTTGCCATCTAGGGATTACATGCCGAACTAGTAGATATCCTTGGAGTACACGACAAGTCCTTAGTGAGCCCGATATGCCTACGCCATAGGTTAGAGGACTCCGAAGTCCATCATTAACGGGATATCAATCCAGCCCAGGGACTAGACCGGCTAGGCAGGGACCCTGATACGTCTCCGTTATCTACTTTTCCTAACACTTTTGCTCTTGTTTTGGACTCTAATTTGAATGAAACTAACCCGGACTGACGTTGTTTTCAGTAGAACTACCATGGTGTTGTTTTTATGCAAAAATAAAAGTTCTCGGATTTGGACGAAACCTTTTGGGGAATTATTTTAGAATAAATAAAAAATACTGGAACCAAGAACCACCGGAGGGGGGCCCCTGGCTGACCACAAGACACCGAGGTGCGCCATCCCCTCTAGGCGCGCCCTGGTGGGTTGTGGAGCCCTCGGGGCTCCGCAGACCCTAATTCCAACTCCATAAATACCTATTTCTGGAGAAAAAATGAGGGAGGAAGTGATACGTCTCTAAACGTATCTATAATTTTTCATTGTTCCATGCTATTATATTATCTGTTTTGGATGTTTTATATGCATTAATATGCTATTTTATATTATTTTTGGGACTAACTTATTAACCCAGAGCCCAGTGCCAGTTTCAGTTTTTTCGTTGTTTTTGAGTTCCGCAGAAATATCAAACGGAGTCCAAACTGATTAAAACTTTACGATGATTTTTCTTGGACCAGAAGACACACATAGGACTTGGAAACCAAGTCAGAAGAGTCCCGAGGCGACGACAAGGGTGAAGGGCGCGCCCCCTGCCTTGTGGGTCCCTCGGAGCTCCTCTAACCCTATTCTTTGGCCTATAAATTCGCAAATATTCCCGAACCACCAGAAGCGTTCACCAAAATACTTTTCCGCCGTCGTAACCAAAATATGCCCAAGATAGTTTTTATGCAACCTTCCCCAACAGTGGCATCATGAGCTAGGTCTATGCGTAGTTCTCTATTGCACGAGTAGAACACAATTTGTTGTGGGCGTAGATGTTGTCAACTTTCTTGCCACTACTAGTCTTATCTTGCTTCAGCGGTATTGTGGGATGAAGCGGCCGGACCGACCTTACACGTGCGCTTACGTGAGACAGGTTCCACCGAATCGACATGCACTAGTTGCATAAGGTGGCTAGCGGTGTCTGCTCTCCCACTTTAGTTGGAGCGGATTCGATGAAAAGGGTCCTTATGAAGGGTAAATAGAAGTTGACAAATCACGTTGTGGCTTTCACGTAGGTAAGAAACGTTCTTGCTAGAACCCTATTGCAGCCATGTAAAAACTTGCAACAACAATTAGAGGACGTCTAACTTGTTTTTGCAGCAAGTGTTTTGTGATGTGATATGGCCAAAGTTGTGATGAATGATGAGTGATATATATGTGATGTATGAGATCATGTTCTTGTAATAGGAATCACGACTTGCATGTCGATGAGTATGACAACCGCAGGAGCCATAGGAGTTGTCTTTATTTTTGTATGACCTGCGTGTCATTGAGAACGCCATGTAAATTACTTTACTTTATTGCTAAACGTGTTAGCCATAGTAGTAGAAGTAATAGTTGGCGAGCAACTTCATGGAGACACGATGATGGAGATCATGATGATGGAGATCATGGTGTCATGCGGTGACAAGATGATCATGGAGCCCAAGATGAAGATCAAAGGAGCTATATGATATTGGCCATATCATGTCACTACTACATAATTGCATGTGATGTTTATTATGTTTATGCATCTTGTTTACTTAGAACGACGGTAGTAAATAAGATGATCCTTATAATAATTTCAAGAAAGTGTTCTCCTAACCGTGCGCCGTTGCTAAAGTTCGTCGTTTCAAGCACCACGTGATGATCGGGTGTGATAGATTCTTACGCTCACATACAACGGTGTAAGACAGTTTTACACATGCAAAACACTTAGGTTAACTTGACGAGCCTAGCATGTACGACATGGCCTCGGAGCACAAGAGACCGAAAGGTCGAACATGAGTCGATGGAAGATACGATCAACATGGAGATGTTCACCGACGATGACTAGTCCGTCTCACGTGATGATCGGACACGGCCTAGTCGACTCGGATCATGTAACACTTAGATGACTAGAGGATGCCAAATCTGAGTGGGAGTTCATTATATAATTTGATTAGATGAACTTAATTATCATGAACATTAGTCTAAAATCTTTGCAAAATGTCTTGTAGATCAAATGGCCAACGCTCATGTCACCATGAACTTCAAGCGTTCCTAGAGAAAACCAAGCTGAAAGATGATGGCAGAACTACTCGGATGGGTCCGGAACCCGAGGATCATCCTCATAGCAGCCAAGAAACAATATGTCCTAGAAGCACCGCTAGGTGAAGCACCCATCGAGAGAACCAAGACGTTATGAACGCTTGGTAGTCTCGTCGATGATTACTCCCTCGTTCAATGCGGCATGCTTTACACTTAGAACCGGGGCTCCAAAAGCGTTTTGAGCAACACGGAGCATATGAGATGTTCGAGGAGCTGAAAATGGTTTTCCAAGCTCATGCCCGGTCGAGATATGAAGTCTCCGACAAGTTCTATAGTTGTAAGATGGAGGAAAATAGTTACGTCGGTGAGCACATACTCAAAATGTCAGGTTGCACAATCCTTTGTCCACTGGATATTAACCTCCGGACGAGGCGGTCATTGACAGAATCCTTGATCGCTCCCACCGAGCTACAAGAGCTTTGTGATGAACTACAATATGCAGGGGATGGTGAAAACTATTCTGAAGTATTTTCAATGTCAAGTCGCAGAGGTAGAAATCAAGAAAGAACATCAAGTGTTGATGGTCAATAAAACCACTAAGTTCAAGAAGGGCAAGGGTAAGAAGAACTTCAAGAAGGACGGCAAGGATGTTGCCGTGCCGATAAGCCGATTGCCGGGAAGAAGTCAAAGAATGGACCCAAGCACGAGGTGAGTGCTTTTATTGCAAAGGAAGGATCATCGAAGCGGAACTGCCCCAAATACTTAGCGCACAAGAAGGCCGGCAACACTAAAGGTATATTTGATATACATGTAATTGATGTGTACCTTACCGATTACTCGTAGTAACTCCCGGTATTTGATACGGTGCCGTTGCTCATATTTGTAACTCACATCGAGCTGCGGAATAAACGGAGGCTGGCGAAGGACGAGGTGACGGCGCGTCGGGAATGGTTCCAAGGTCGATGTGATCGCCGTCGCACGCTACCTCTACATTTACCTACGGGATTAGTTTTAAACCTCAATAATTGTTATTTAGTGCCAAGTTTGAGCATGAACATTGTATCGGGATCTCGTTTAATACGAGATGGCTACTCATTTAAACCGAGAATAATGGTTGTTCTATTTATATGAGAGATATGTTTTATGGTCATGCTCCGATGGTCAATGGTTTATTCTTAATGAATCTCGAACATAATATTACACATATTCATAGTGTGAATACCAAAAGATGTAAAGTTGATAACGATAGTCCCACATACTTGTGGCATCTGCTGCCTTGGTCACATTGGTGTCAAGCGATGAAGAAGCTCCATTCGATGGACTTTAGAGTCTCTCGATTATGAATCATTTGACACATGCGAACCATGCCTCATGGGCAAATGACCAAGACTCCGTTCTCGGAACAATGGAGCGAGCAACCAACTTATTGGAAATCATACATACCGATGTGTGCGGTCCAATGAGCGTTGAGGCTCATGGAGGATATCGTTATGTTCTCACTCTCACCGATGACTTGAGTAGATATGGGTATGTCTACTTGATGAAACATAAGTCCTGAGACCTTTGAAAAGTTCAAGGAATTTCAGAATGAGGTAGAGAATCAACGTGACGAAAAATAAAGTTCTTACGATCAGATCGTGGAGGAGAATATTTAAGTCACGAATTTGGTACACACTTAAGGAAATGTGGAATCGTTTCACAACTCACGCCTACCGAACACCTCAACAGAAGCGGTGTCTCGAACGTCGAATCGCACTCTATTGGATATGGTGCGATCTATGATGTCTCTTCTTGATTTACCGCTATCATTTTGGGGATACACTCTAGAGACAGCTACATTCACTTTAAATAGGGCACCGTCTAAATCCGTTGAGACGACACCGTATGAATTATGGTTTGGGAAGAAACCTAAGTCGTCGTTTCTAAAAGTTTGGGGATGTGATGCTTATGTCAAGAAACTTCAACTGAAAAGCTCGAACCCAAGTCGAAAAATGCGTCTTCATAGGATACCCTAAGGAAACCATTGGGTATGCCTTCTACCTTAGATCCGAAGGCAAGATCTTTGTTGCCAAGAATGGATCCTTTCGGAAAAGAGTTTCTCTCGAAAGGAGTAAGTGGGAGGAAAGTAGAACTCGATGAAGTACTACCTCTTGAACCGGAAAGTAGTGCAGCTCAGAGAATGTTCTGTGGTGCCTACACCGACCGGAGAGGAAATTAATGATGATGATCAAGGTACTTGGATCAAGTTGCTCTTGAACTTCAGAGGTCCACAAGGACACGCTCCACACCGTGAGTGGTATGGCAACCCTGTCACGGAAATCATGTTGTTAGACAACGGTGAACCTTTGAACTATGAAGAAGCGATGGCGGGCCCAGGTTCCAACAAATGGCTTGAAGCCATGCAATCCGAGATAGGATCCATGTATGAAAACAAAGTATGGACTTTGACAGACTTGCCCGATGATCGGCGAGCGATAGAAAACAAATGGATCTTTAAGAAGAAGACGGACGCGGATGGTAATGTTACCATCTATAAAGCTCGACTTGTCGCTAAGGGTTATCGGCAAGTTCAAGGGTTGACTACGATGAGACTTTCTCTCCGTGAAGCGAAGTTGAAGTCCGTCCGAATCATGTTAGCAATTGCCGCATACTATGATTATGAGATATGGCAAATGGATGTCAAAACGGCATTCCTTAACGGCTATCTTAAGGAAGAAGCAGATATGATGCAGCCGGAAGGTTTTGTCGACCCTAAGAATGCTAACAAGGTATGCAAGCTCCATGATCCATTTATGGGCTGGTGCAAGCATCTCGGAGTTGGAACATTCGCTTTGATGAGATGATCAAAGCGTTTAGTTTATGCGCACTTATGGAGAAGCCTGCGTTTACAAGAAAGTGAGTGGGAGCTCTGTAGCATTTCTCATATTATATGTAGATGACATACTTTTGATGGGAAATGATATAGAACTTTTGGACAGCATTAAGGCCTACTTGAATAAGAGTTTTCAATGAAGGACCTTGGAGAAGCTGCTTATATATTAGGCATCAAGATCTATAGAGATAGATCGAGACACCTCATAGGTCTTTCACAAAGCACATACCTTGATAAGATATTGAAGAAGTTCAAAATGGATCAGTCCAAGAAAGGGTTCTTGCTCAGATTACAAGGTGTGAAATTGAGCTCGGCTCAATGTCCCACCACGGCGAAGATATAGAAGAGATGAGTGTCATCCCGATGCATTAGCCATAGGGTCTATTATGTATGCCATGTTGTGTACTGCACCTAATGTAAACCTTGCCGTAAGTTTGGTAGGAAGGTACCAAAGTAATCCCGCAAGGAACACCGGACAGCGGTCAAGAATATCCTGAAGTACCGAAAAGGACTAAGGACATGTTTCTTGTTTATGGAGGTGACGAAGAGCTCGTCGAAAAGGTTACGCCGACGCTAGCTTCGACACAGATCCGATGACTCTAAGTCACAAACCGGATACGTGTATATGTTGAATGATGGAGCAAGAAGCTGGTGCAGGTGCAAGCGAGCGTCGTGGCGGGATCTACATGTGAAGCGGAGTACATGGCAGCCTCGGAGGCAGCGCATGAAGCAATTTGGGTGAAGGAGTTCATCACCGACCTAGGAGTCATACCCAATGCGTCGGGGCAGATCAAACTCTTTCAGTGACAACACTGGAGCTATTGCACTTGCCAAGGAGCCTGTGTTTCACAAGAAGACCAGCACATCAAGCGCCGCTTCAACTCCATTCGTGAAAATGTTCAAGATGGAGACATAGAAATTTGAAAAGTGCATACGGATCTGAATGTCGCAGATCCGTTGACTAAACCTCTTCCGTGAGCAAAACATGATCAACACCAGAACTCTATGGGTGTTCGATTCATCACAATGTAACTAGATTATTGACTCTAGTGCAAGTGGGAGACTGTTGGAAATATGCCCTAGAGGCAATAAGAAAAGGATTATTATTATATTTCCTTGTTCGTGATAATTGTCTTTTATTCATGTTATAATTGTATTATCCGGAAATCGTAATACACGTGTGAATACATAGACTACAATATGTCCCTAGTGAGCCTCTAGTTGACTAGCTCGTTGATCAATAGATAGTCATGGTTTCGACTATGGACATTGGATGTCATTGATAACGGATCACATCATTAGGAGAATGATGTGATGGACAAGACCCAATCCTAAGCATAGCACAAGATCGTAGTTCGTTTTGCTAGAGCTTTTCCAATGTCTAGTATCTTTCCTTAGACCATGAGATCGTAACTCCGGATACCGCAGGAGTGCTTTGGGTGTACCAAACGTCACAACGAATCGGGTGACTATAAAGGTGCACTATGGTATCTCGAAAGTGCTGTTGGGTTGTCACGGATCGAGATCGGATTTGTCACTCCGTACACGGAGAGGTATCACCGGCCCACTCGGTAATGCATCATCATAATGAGCTCAAAGTGACCAAGTGTTTGGTCACAGGATCATGCATTACTGCACGAGTAAAGTGACTTGCCGGTAACGAGATTGAACGAGGTATTGGGATACCGACGATCGAATCTCGCAAGTAACATACCGATTGACAAAGGGAATTGTATACGGGGTTGCTTGAATCCTCGACATCGTGGTTCATCCGATGAGATCATCGAGGAGCATGTGGGAGCCAACATGGGTATCCAGATCCCGCTGTCGGTTATTGACCAGAGAGCCGTCTCGGTCATGTCTACGTGTCTCCTGAACCCGTAGGGTCTACACACTTAAGGTTCGGTGACGCTAGGGTTGTATGAATATGAGTATGCAACAAACCGAATGTTGTTAGGAGTTCCGGATGAGATCCCGGACGTCACAAGGAGTTCCGGAATGGTCCGGAGGTAAAGAATTATATATAGGAAGTGCTGTTTTAGCCACCGGGAGAGTTTCGGGGGTCACCGGTATTGTACCGGGACCATCGGAAGGGTCCTGTGGGTCCACCGGTGGGGCCACCTATCCCGGAGGGCCCGTGGGCTGAAGTGGGGAGGAACCAGCCTGGTGGGCTGGTGCGCCTGGCCCCCCCTCGCGCTTTGGGTTGGGAACCCTAGGGGGGGCGCCCACTGCCTTGGGGCACTCCACCCCTTGGGCCGCCCCTAGGAGATCCCATCTCCTAGGGCCGGCGCCTGGGGTCCCTATATAAAGAGGGGGGTGGGAGGGCAGCCGCACCCAACACCTGGCGCCTCCCTCCCCTCCCTGCTACACCTCTCCCTCCCGTAGTTGCTTGGCGGCGTGTGGGAGCCTCTTTGCATCCACCACCACGCCGTCGTCTTGCTGGATCTTCATCAACCTCTCCTTCCCCTTGCTGGATCAAGACGGAGGAGACGCCACGCTGCCGTGCACGTGTGTTGAACGCGGAGGTGTCGTCCGTTCGGCGCTAGGATCTCCAGTGATTTGGATCACGACGAGAACGACTCCCTCAACCCCGTTCTCTTGAACGCTTCCGCATGCGATCTACAAGGGTATGTAGATGCATCTCTCTCTCTCGTTGCTAGATGAACTCATAGATGGATCTTGGTGAACGTAGGAAAATTTTATTTTATGCAACGTTCCCCAACATTTCTATCAATTTTTCAACAGTAATTTATTTACCCGCCGTATGCTATGTGTTCGAGAGAGAAGCCTCTAGTGAAAACTATGGCCCTCGGTCTACTTTAATCATATTACAGAAACCAAATTATCTCACTGCATTTTATTTCCTTTTATTTTATTTTGCAATTGATTTATATTCATATACAAGATTTAACCCTTGCAAATAACGAAGTCAAGGGGATTGACAATCCTCTTGCTAGTGTTGGGTGCAAGTATTCGCTTTTGTGTGTGTAGGTTTTGTTCACGAGGCTTGGCGTGATTCTCCTATTGGTTTGATAAACCTTCTTCTCACTGAGGGAAATACTTATCTCTACCGTACTGCTCCACCCTTCCTCTCCGGGAAAAATCCCAACGCGACTCACAAGTAGCAGAAAGAATTTCTAGTGCCATTGGTGGGAAGACATCATCCAAACCTATCAAGTACCTTCACTCAAATTATCATCCACGTGCTCTACTTTTTATTTAACTCATGTCGGTGTCAAAACTGGCAAACCTCGGGTAGGGGGGCTTGATCTGTGAGATCCGATCGATGGGTAACAGGAGACAGAGGGCATGGTATTTACCCAGGTTCGGGCCCTCTTGAGGAGGTAAAACCCTACGTCATGCTCTTGCTTATATTGTGGATGTATCAAAGTAAAAAGTTGATCTACCTCGAGATCATAAGTTGTGGAATAAACCGTAAGGCTAATGGAGATGATAATCGATGTCCCTTTAGGAGCTCAACCCTCTGGTTTATATAAGCACCGGGGCATCTAGGGTTACACATGGTCGGTTGCCATCTAGGGATTACATGTCGAACTAGTAGATATCCTTGAGTACACGACAAGTCCTTATCGAGCCCGATATGCTCACGCCATAGGTTAGAGGACTCCGAAGTCCATCATTAACGGGCTATCAATCCAGCCCAGGGACTAGACCGGCTAGGCAGGGACCCTGATACGTCTCCGTTATCTACTTTTCCTAACACTTTTTCTCTTGTTTTGGACTCTAATTTGCATGATTTGAATGAAACTAACCCGGACTGACGTTGTTTTCAGCAGAACTACCATGGTGTTGTTTTTGTGCAAAAATAAAAGTTCTCGGATTTGGACGAAACTTTTTGGGGAATTATTTTAGAATAAATAAAAAATACTGGAACCAAGAACCACCGGAGGGGGCCCCCTGGCTGACCACAAGACACCGATGTGCGCCATCCCCTCCAAGCGCACCCTGGTGGGTTGTGGAGCCCTCGGGGCTCCGCAGACCCTAATTCCAACTCCATAAATACCTATTTCCGGAGAAAAAATGAGGGAGGAAGTGATACGTCTCCAAACGTATCTATAATTTTTCATTGTTCCATGCTATTATATAATCTGTTTTGGATGTTTTATATGCATTAATATGCTATTTTATATTATTTTTGGGACTAACTTATTAACCCAGAGCCCAGTGCCAGAGTTTCTGTTTTTTCGTTATTTTTGAGTTCCGCAGAAATATCAAACGGAGTCCAATCTGAATAAAACTTTACGATGATTTTTCTTGGACCAGAAGACACACATAGGACATGGAAACCAAGTCAGAAGAGTCCCGAGGCGACGACAAGGGTGAAGGGCACGCCCCCTGCCTTGTGGGTCCCTCGGAGCTCCTCTAACCCTATTCTTTGGCCTATAAATTCGCAAATATTCCCGAACCACCAGAAGCGTTCACCAAAATACTTTTCCGCCGTCGTAACCTTCTGTTCCCGTGAGATCCCATCTTGGGGCCTTTTCCGACATCCTACCGGAGGGGGATTCGATCACTGAGGGCATCTACATCAACCCTATTGCCCTTCCAATGAAGCGTGAGTAGTTTACCACAGACCTATGCACTACAAAAAAATACACTTCCGTGATGATACGTGTTTGTCACAGTAGGTCGCGTTTTTTGTCATGCATGTACATCCATGACAAATTTATGACATAATCGAGATTGTCATACCTGTGCTGTCGTAGAAGTGTTCAATGACATTACCAAAATTATCATCATGGAAGTGTCCACTTCCATGACGATAAATCGCGTCCTGAAGTGCTTTTCGTCAAGGGTGACCGACACGTGGCATCCACCGTAACGAACGCCGTTAAGCTATCGGGTCGGGTTTTGGATCCGATAACCCATTAACAGCCCGACCAATGGGGATTTTCTACGTGTAAAATCATCATTGGTCGGAGGAAACACGATGTCGGCTCATTGTTGGGACAGATGTCATCCACTCATTGGATGAAGGCGCCTATGATACGTCGACACGTGGCACGGCCCAATAGAGGCCCATTCACGTGAAAAGGCCGACCCGCTTGACTTGGTCAAAGGTGACGGGCGGCCCATGGAAAGCTCGTTAACGGCCTGTCAAGATATAGCCCATTTACGACCCGCTAACCCAAGGCTGTTGCGCCCTATCCGAATTAGGCCCAGTAGCGTCATCTGGGCCATCCAATATGATTCCAGCCTATTTTCACTTCTGGACCATGTATGGCTCATGACGTCTCTCGGCCCATATGAGGCCCTATGTAACTCTTGGCCTATTAACGGCCCGTGGTGAAACTGGCCCGCAATGAACAATGTATTACTTTAGACCCATTAACGGCTCGTGGTGAAACGGCCCGTAATGAACAAAGGTATCGCTTTATACCCATTAAGGGCCCGTTATTCATTGGGCGTTTCAGCTCATGTTATCTTCGGCCTTCTCGAGCCCATTTATTCTTGGGCTCATTTGCAAAGATTCGTTACTTACGGCCCGTTACCGTCATTTTTCGCTTAGGGCCAAATTCACTGTTGTTACAATGCCCGCTTGTGGTCCATTAGTCATTGGGCCATTTTCATAGCATCACCAACACGGCCTATTAACGGCCCGTTACGGTCGACCAATAAAACATACGATTTCCATTATAGGTCTGCTCTGGCCCATTAAAGGCCGATACAAGACCCATAAATGAGTCGGCGCCCATGGATCCTACGTGACGTAGAAGGCCCATGGACACCGCGAGACGAGAAGGCCCATGGATCTGCGAGACGAGAAGGCCCGTGGATCCTACGAGACGAGAAGGCCCATGGATCCTACGCGACGAAGGCCCATGGTCAGGCGAGTTGGCCCCGTTTGAACGATATAGCATATTCAAAGAATTATCCTACTCAATACTATCACCTCTAAAAAGCATACACTATACAACAAAGAGATCAAGGCATAGAAAGGTAGAATAATCCTACACTATACAATAAAGAAATTACAGCCGATTATACTCACTGGGCATTATGGTATGGCACAGGTGATAATAAAGCATACACAAACAACAAATTACATACAGTGGGCAAATACGGCTCATACATCATGGACGCGCAGCAACTTAACTCCATTTGAACTATAATCTCTTCAGAAAATAGGATTGGCCGGATTCAGATAGCACAAATTTCAGTCTGCAAAATCTCTAATTCCTTCATGGTTGCCTCGGTGTCTTGTTTCATTTTTTTGACTCCCGCATCTAATACCTGCATGTCCAGTCTCAACTTGTTGGGATTGGCCCGATTCAGATAGCACAAATTTCAGTCTGCAAAATCTCCAATTCATTCATGGTTACCTCGGTGTCTTGTTTCATTTTTTGACTCCTGCATCTAATACCTGCATGTCCAGTCTCAACTTGTTGATTATACGCTGACAATCATGTACACGCTGCCTTGCCACCTCTAGTTGATGCTCGAGAACATCAGCACATTCCAATTCCAATCCATAATCATT
>CM038676.1:647998879-648196379 GCA_021605205.1 Aegilops longissima
TTGTTGTTGTTGTTGTTGTTGTTGTTCAAATCGAAATGAAACCGGAGCAAATCTCGTGACTTATTCAGCCCACATAACATTGAAGAGGAGGAGGAAAGAGCGAAGCCGGAAGGGGTGAATTCCTAGCCTAGTTGCCATGGGGATGCTCGTGCTGAAGCGGTTCATGTCCACGCAGTCGGAGCGGCAGCGGCAGATTGTGAGTTTTTTCCTCCTAAATTCAAATCGCTGACAAAATTTAGCGGCTTAGGAGCAAAAGTAATTCTCGGAAAGGAGGGATGGAGAGTAGCAATGCAAGCGGATGTGCTTTTCCCGAATCGAGATCATTGAAAAAACTTGTCGATGCAGGAGTTTTGGGGGAGTCTGATGGGTTATTTTTCCCGAAATTCAAATCATAGCAAAAAAGATAGCTTTCGGAATGGAGAGCAGCAATACAAGTGCATGTGTCTCTTTTTTTCTCAAAAGGTCAAAATCATTGCAAAAGATCCATCGTAGTATGATAAAAAAATGCAATTCAAATCATAAAAAAAGCAATTCAGTTGCTTTTTACAGAAATTCAAATAAAAAAGGCCTTACGGTCACTCAGTACATCTGCCCCCCTACACACACGAAGTCACATTTGTGAGGCCAGCGAGCTAGGGTGACGGGCCGGCACGACCCGGCCCGGCCAGCAGTACTGGCCCCCTGCACACACGAAACCACATCTGTGAAGCCAGCGAGCTAGGGTGACGGGCCGACACGAACCGGCCCGGACGGAGGTGCATCGTGACTGCCTTTTGCCTCCGCACGCCAGGCGTGCGTCCTCGGCGAAAGATCGGTCGGCCGCACGCTATTTAAGCCGGAGTATACAAAGCTGAGCTCTCGGGGTGGTACAATACGGTACGACATAACGTAATGGATAAAAAAAATGTACTTCCAGAGCGGTACACGATTGGGATGTACCTTCCAGAGGTATGAAATAATTTACTGATAGTTAATGCAAGAATTATATTGACAGAACTAGCAGTTGCTCTGTTTTGCATCGCATGTACAAAGACTGAAAACTACCTAGATGAACACATCAACTGTACACACACAAAATTAGTCGCCACACGCCTCCAGGAGGAGGCTGATATCCTTCTTATGAAGGAAGCGGTTGCGGCTGGGATCATCGGGTTGCCCTAAAAATCCTCTGCTCTTTCCTAATGCGTCAAGAGGCAACAGAGATCTTTATTTCTTTCTGAATTAGATGTCCTTTTGAAGGTATTGCGCCTCCACCATCATCTAGCGCTTAACGCTGGGAGCCTCCTGGACTAATGCGATGATTGTGCTGCAAGTGCAGTACTGCTATGAGTCCATCACTACGAATATAGGAGGTGATCCGGCACGTTGATCGTGTTCTGCACAGGTTTGGATTCCGGATACGAGGGACGTGTTTGTGAAAACTAACATATAAGGGGCATGCTGATCGTGTTTTGCACGCGTTTGGATTCCGGATACGGGACGTGGATGTGGACTTTCCAGGGGCCGGCGGCTGTAGATGATGCTTTCAGTAACCGGTTACTGTCAACCACATAACTCTAATGAAATATTAAAAAATAAAAACATAACCCGATGAAAAGCGTCGTCCGTATATACAAGAAAATGTCGTCCCGATGTACATACATGAAAAATGTCCACACTACATTTATGACAACGGGTGTACCACACGAAAAATCTATATATCTATATATATACGATATTGTTTATGAGCTGAAAGTGAGGCATCGATCGATCAATATTTTCTTGCCACCTACGGACCTACCATGTTCCTCTCTCCTCCTTCGTCCCCAAGGCTCTGAATCCCCTGCAGTTTCCTCTGAAGACCTCTGCATCCGAGTGTAACCGATACATTCTCTGCACTACCATGCAGTCTATGCTAGTGCGTGGCTAACATGTCTATGCTAGTGCATGACCAGTTCATCCCGGGAATTAATCAACATGATCCCGGACGTACTCCCTCCGTCCGGAAATACTTGTCCAAGAAATGGATGTATCTAGATGTATTTTAATTCTAGATACACCCATTTGTATCCATTTCTATGACAAGTATTTCCGGACGAAGGGATTACGCCCTATGATCATCGATCGATCTGACTAGACAGTGCAACACTGGAGAAGAAATTAAGAACAAACAAACGAAGCTAATAGTAGTTCATACACGTGAAGACGACGAGATTACCCAACAGCTGGGAGAGTACAGAGACGCAAAGAGAGAAGAGCATATCGTAGTAATAACGATCTAGCCGCGACGTGCCTAGGCGCCGGGGGCGGCGTCCTTGGTGCGGTTGCCGAGGTAGCCGCCGTACTCGCGGCGGGCGTAGTCCTTGACGTGGCTGGCGGTGTCGGCGAGGCGGCTGCGGGCGCGGTCCACGCGGTCGGCGCCCACGGGGTGCCGCCCCGTGAAGTACCGGTACGCCCAGGTGGCCGCGGCGAGCGCGGCCACGGCGAACCCGACGAAGGAGAGCGCCGCCACGGCCACCACGAGGAGCGCGAACGAGAAGGGCACCCAGATGGGGCTGGTCAGCAGCGCCAGCGGGCCCAGGAAGACGAGCGCCACCACCGCGCCCGTGAACGTCAGCCCCGCCAGCACCAGCAGCGCCGCGCCGGCGATGAGCAGGGTCAGCAGGCCCACCACCTGCGTCGCGTTCGGGAGGTGCGCCTGCACGCGCTGCAG
Source organism: Aegilops longissima (assembly GCA_021605205.1). Lineage (NCBI taxonomy): Eukaryota > Viridiplantae > Streptophyta > Magnoliopsida > Poales > Poaceae > Aegilops > Aegilops longissima. Next base: position 648,001,572 of record CM038676.1, read on the forward strand.
CAGCGTGGTAGACTGGTCGTCCAGGTCCGTGCGCCCCGGCCGCCGCGCCGAGGCCACGCCGCCCTCGCCGTGCCGATCCGCCATGGAAGGGAGAGTGTTCCGGAGGGAGCTAGCCTAGGAGGAGGAGGAGGAAGAGGGGTGGTGGCAGCTAGGCCAAGCTGGGGGAGAAGGAGACGGCATGGCGGGGCAAGGAGTTAAAGGGCGGAGAGGGACGCGGGCGCGCGGGCACGTGGCCGGGGCGCCGACCGTGCATGCGCGACGTGTGTGCGACGACGGACGGGGTTGCTCTGCTCGGCTCTGCCCCCTTGTCTATATTCCACCGTGCTCCGCGGATCGGGTTCCATTTTTACTGTAGTTTTTACCGGCGGCAGGATATGCTGCTGGCGTGATGCCGTTGAGTGGGCATCTGGCGCGGCACGTGTGCGGCGGGGGCGACGGTTCGAGGCGCTGGCTGAGTGTGACGCTGACACGGCGATGCCAGGCAGGCCACGGCCGACGGGTGGCCGGGCATGCCTGCGTACGTGCTTTGTCGTTGCGCCGGCGGCACTGTTCGCAGGGGCGGTATCCTTTTGGGCGTTCGCTCGGGTGACGCCGGCCGGAGACGTGGGCGATGAGCGCCGTGGCCTCGGTGGAGAGTCGTGGAGATCCACCGCGGCACGCGCACGTACCGACGATGTGTTGCGCGGCAGAGCTTTGGCGAGTTCGTGATTGCTGCCGTGAAGCACAAGTGCACGGCCGTGCTAGTCGTCCAAGATGCACGGGGTGACGGGTCAAAAATCACAGATTAATCCTTTTCGGCAAAGTTCAGGAATCCGGCATAAACTTTAACACGATCTAAACCCTTACAAGAGCATCTTCAACAGTAACTCTACAATTTTATGACGAAAACTAATTTTAGACAGGGCGAGAGAAGATTTCAGGTGACCAAAACTTTTATGTTTAATGCTTTTTCAGCAGTTTTAAAAGCCTGTGCCTATAAGAGCATCTATAATCGGACCCCACAATCCCTTATTTCTGTCCAGGCAGACAGACGGGGAAGGTGAGAAGAGGAAAAAGGTCACCCAATCAGACCCCTTAAATTGTATTCATGTGTCTAGGTTGTCAGAAATTCTCATATATCCAACTTATATATGGGGAGGATATCAGGATGTTTCGGCGTGCCCAAACAATTCGCCATGTTGGATTAAGATAAGACCACTTCATACCACTTTCTCACTTTGTGTTATTCTTTCCGTTATTTTTCTCTCTTAATTCACACCAATCATAATGCGTGCCACTGGACTTATAGAGAAAAGTGTGAGGCATGGCTGCATGCATGGACGAAAAAAGGCTTTGAAGTGGACACACATGGATAGCGTCCGGACGCGTACGCATATAGGAGTTGAATTTGCCCAGTCTAGTTCTAGATGCTTTAATTTGACCTTCTCCCCTCCTCCACAATTGCATAATTATTTACACAAATCATGACATGATAACTAGAACTTTGCAACATCATAACTCACATAATCAACAACATTTCAAATTCAAGTTTAAATCCATACTATTTCAAAATTTGTGCATCACAAACATAAACAAAAGTGCATACAATACATTCTCTCTGTTGGCATCATTGCTTGCCTTGCCACCCATGCATGTCACCCATGCTCCTTCCATGAATCCTCCAAGGCCAACAAACCCTCTCATGAAGCCTCCCGTAAACCTCTTCACCAATACTTGATCGCGACAAAGCTCCAAGTATGCGCTTGCCTTCTCATCAAGACTACTTGGATTCATGAACATTTGCATTTGCTCATTTCATATGCTCTTGATTCTTACTTCATTGGCCACCTTCCCCTCCTCAACCTTAGCCCTCTCCTCGGTTGCTGCCCTCGCCTCCTCGGTAATCGGTCTCCTCTCTATGGCAAACAATTATTCAAAAAACACAAACTTTTTTTGGAAAAGGGAATACTTTCTTAAACACATGATAATTTTTTTGAAATCACGAATATTATTTTCGAAAATACGATCTTTTTAAAGGAGAATATATTTTTAGACACAATATGTGAAACCACGAATAATTTCTGAAATCGTGAATATTATTTTTAATCATAAAAGTTTTAGTTTTGAGAAAGTCTAACATCTTTGGAAAATGCTAACAATTTTTGAACTTGTAAATTTTTAGAATATCTTATGAAAACTTAAAAAAATTATTGAATAGTTCATACTTTTTTAAAAAAATAAAAAAATGTTCAGAGAAAATAAGAAAAAATAAAAACAAGAAAAACCATTAAAAAATAATAAACAGATAAAAAAACGGCTAAAAATAGAAAAAAAAAAGTCAGACCAAAACATTCTAAAAGGTTCGTAAAACGGACGCCACTAATCAGCGCCAGGGCTCATATGAGCTCTGGTATAAATAGTAAAATCATCATTATAATAGGTAAAAAAAATAGAAGAACTTCATTTTTTTGGTGCGAGAGCTCATGTGCCTATTGTCTGTGCAAATTTTTTGTGAAGTTTGGAGATTTGGCAGAAAGACAAATTCCGGGTACACACTCCATTTTGTCTTTTCTGTCACGAGCTCCTGGAATGTACAAACACCCCAAAAATATATGTGAACTTCATGCATTTAAGCATCTAGCATCACAAAAAATCCAGTTTTCTTTGATTTTTTTTGCTATTTGTTTTGATTTTATTGTTCACTGGATGTAGATGAGCCCAAGCAACGAACTGAATTATCATCCTAAAAGCACCAAAAAGCAAAGAGGAAACCTTCTTAAAACTAGTAAACCCCATATGGTACCTAGTTGGGTCGGCCCAGTCATACGTTAATGTCATAATTGTGTGCGTTACCTCGACAGTTAGATGCAGAGAGCATCATCTATTTATCTATACTCCTAATGTGTCAGTCTGTACGTCGTTCGTTCGTACCCTCCCACCCCCATCGATAGCCTCCCTCCCACCCCATCGATCCCCCACCGATTTTTCTATCACGGCACGGGTCCAACACAGCAGAAAACCGGCTAAAAAAAACAAAAAATCACGCATTAAAACAACCCTCTGCATCTATCCCCATGTCCCCGTACTCACCAGGTCTCCCCCTCGATTCAGACGAAGCCCGCAGCCGCCGCCACCAGTGAAGAGCACAGCCCACCGCCGTCGTCCGGTACCGTGACCCCTCCCAATCCCTTCTTCTCAAGTCCCTCCCTGCATCTCCTAATCACGCGCCATCACTGCATCTCCTAATACTCCCATGGTAGTTAGGGTTTAGGGTTCAGTTGTGGAGCGGATTGGATAGTCCCGCCATGGAACTTTCGTTAACGCCCACAAACTGTCCACGACACCCGATCCCTCCACGTCCGCTGCCTTCCTACACCTCCGTTGTACGTCACTGGGTCTCCATCCACCGCGACTAGATCCCAAAGACGTGGCCACCAGCTCGATCTTCCCTTGGACGCAGCCCCCACTGTCCCAACGATGGCGTCACACCTCCCTCGGCCGCCATCGTTCGACATCCCGAAGGCATCGTCGAGCCATTGCCGCCCTCGGTTGACACTCAGCAGTCAAGGCACTTGGGTGCAATAATTATTACACTAATTACATGATTATTCATTCTTCTCTGTAGTTGTGATTTATGAGTTATCTACTCAACAGTCAAGATACTTTGGGAGCTATAAACTTTACATATGGAAGTTAATATCCGTTTTAGAAACTTGAATTGTGGGGTAGGTGAAAATGCTTCGTAATTGAGATAGGGGCTATCAGTCATGCACCTTTTCTTCTTTTGTATTTGGGAGTAGTTTTGTATATTTAGTGCAATATGATTCGTGAAATATTTTTGGCCAAACATGTTTTTCGCCATCTTCGGATGATTTTGGAAAACATAGTTTGACACTGATATCAATCTATCTAAAGAAAATGATATTGATTCTTCCTCCTGCCCTATTATTAGTGATCATGTAATAGCTTTCTTATCCATTCATGCAAGTCTAAGATGCGCACATTGTTGCTTCCTTGTGCTTTGTTAATATTGATTTTCTAATGGATTTTTATAGATAAATTTATGTGCATGGCATAGATTAACAGTTTGGCCAGGCTAAATTTGTACTGAGTGATGTCATTTTGAAAAACAAAACTGAATAAACTACAGCCCATCAGACGAGAAAAGGCTGATTCTGCCAAAGTTCGATGTCTGGCTAGGTGTCTTGTGCAGACTTGACATAGGCTATGTTGGACAGTAGCAAGTGTTCCCAATCACATCTTAAAGAAATTCAAGTTCGATGCAGGAAAGGTTTGCTCTTTCAAAATCAATGCATTTGTGAGTACCAAGCTGAATAAGGTTTATTATGCATGCTGAATAAGGTACTGAAATGATCTGAACTTCAAACTTTGTTTTCTTTGCTTGCTTGGTAGTACAGTCTGCAGTACATAACACATCTTCTCATTTCTTCTGTTATAGTTACATTTTTCAGGAACTTGTCAGAGGAAGAGACGATGGGCTTTAGAGAATTTGACTCCCAGTATAGTGATAAATAGAGGGATAATTAACCTTGAGGTCCTAAGGGCTGCTTTATAAAAGCTTTGTACCAAATTTACTGAATTAGAAATAACAGTTGATAGAGCTGGTATGTTAATCTCATAGCCCTGACGTTGAACATTTTCTTGTTTTGTCCTGTATATGCACACTTACCTTCCTGCAACTGTATATACTTCCTCTGTAAGGAAATATAAGAGCATTTAGAATACTAAAGTAGTGATCTAAATGCTCTTATATTTCTTTACGGAGGGAGTATTAACTAGCCAATTGCTTTCATTTAATTATCATTATTCTGGAACATGTTGCTCACTTGATATTAAACGTTTTAATTAGAATAAGCTATCCAAGGAGGTTTTATTAGGAAAATTTAGTTTATGTGACTTTTTTTTTATTTGAACAAGCATACGCATCTCCATTTTTTTCATTTTTAGTTGTTTATTTGTATAGTTGGAACATTAGTTTGATATGAGTTTCTGCTACATGCTTGTTATTGAAACTGCAAGAACTCACTAGCTTTTCTCAAAAGAAATGGAATGTGATGGAAGTAAAAGAAGATAAGGTGTTTTTGTTGATCCTTGTGTCTGATTTTAGGGGGTGTGTGTTTGTGCCTAATCACTGTAAATAGTAAATACTCTACATTTATGACAACGAAATCCTTGTGAATATGGACAGATGGAGGTGTATGAATGGGCAGTTCTTGCAGTTACTTATTCAATGGACATATGGCAGAATTATTGTCAGTTTGCGATTTCAACATACAATGACTCAGATGTCATCAGAAGGTAGCAATTGAATACTGAGACTATTCCGATGATTTTTTTAATATATTTTTATAGTGTCTTGACTTTTGTTAACTGCCGCATTTTAGGTTGTATGTGTATAGGAATACATACATGGCAAGAAGGGATTTTACAATACCTAGGACCTGAACAGGAATGCTTGATAAAATGTTTTATAATATTTTAGCACTGTTTTTTGGCAGTCCTTGTGGTACAAAAGTGGTCCATTCTTCGAAAACTCATCTACTACTACTCACCTTGTAGAAATTTTTATTCTGCTGCATATTTGGTTTTATCATAAAATGAATGGATTATTCTGAAGCACAGTGTAACCCCCCCTCTCAACGATTATTATTTGAGCATTTATACTATTATTCTTTTTCCCCTTGCTATTGCTTGCTAAAGGCACAGGCATACACAAATCTTTTCTCGCGCCGTTGTTTCTTCTCCAAGCACCTAGCAGTGTAATTTCATGAATCAAGTAAGATTCTGCTATTTTGGCCCAAAGAATTATCTGATGATAACTTTTCCCCTTTCCTTGCTATAGCTACTGGATGTTTATTCTTTTTGAGACAAGAACACTTACTTTTGGCCTACTTATACTATCGTGTCGATTCCTAATTTAGGAGTGAATATGGGTTGTGGACTGCTTTTCTTGCGTTTGCGGTGCGTTTATTCTTACCCTTTCCAGGTAGAGTAACATGAAAGATCCATACGTCCTGCTTAAAATCAAGTACGCATGATATTTGATAAGACATGGAGCAGATATATTTTACTTATGCCAGTGCGTCTGTCTATTGCAATGTGAGATAGCGCTTCCACTGTCAACAATGTTGGCTGTCAGTGTTGCTCCTTACCAGGTGGTGGACTCCTGGTTGATAAGACATTAGCTGTACCGCTAGCCCTGCTGCATATGTTAGGTTATTAGCTTTTTCAGTTTATATGTCCTGGACTCCTGGTTGTTACCTTTTCCTCATTCTCCTGTAATTATTCTCGTGATAGTCTGCTCTCTTCTTCTCTGAGGATTGGTGTGTCTAAGGATTGAACATGTGAATTGATCTGGCATCAAGTTAAAGTTTGTTGATACTCTGATCTCTTCTCTTGCTTTGCATAATTATTCTTGTGATATCGGGTAATCCTCTATCTTTGATATTTTCTTCTTCTGATTTCATCTAAGTGGTAGAATTTTGTGCTCCCATTTACAGGTTTAGATTTATGTTATGATCTGAAATCATTGGCTTCTAGATCAGTGGTGTGTCCGTGGTGGCTAGGCTGTAAATTTAACTGGATGTGAGACCTATAGTCCAACTCAAGATAGAGAATAACTGTGTTGGTGTGACCACAAGTTCTACCTTGGCAAGGGGACATGGATTGATTTATCCATAGTCCTGCCCTCTCCTGCTTACCCTACTTTTCTTCACAATTGAAACGACCTGAATGCGACCGTGAATCTGTTGTTGATTCTGGTAGGATAATATTATGCAAATCATTGGCTGAAGGCCTTCTCGCACCTATTGGAGCTAGAAGAACAACATGTTATTCTGATTACATGCAACTTTTATTATTCACAAATTATCATTACAGATTTAATATCGTTATTTTCAGGAGAAAAAAATATTTTGATTTCTTTGTTTTCTGGCAGGAGTATATTTTGTCCCAATTTTGTTCATCAGAGATAAAAAGTGATAGATTTGGATGATGTTTTATAAATATCAACTTACATACATACCGACGTTACGATTACGGACCGGATTGAAACAACACGAGAGGAGGTGTAAGACCAATCACATAAACTTTGTAGTTAATAATATAAACTCGTGCATAATTTCTGATAGCAAAATAGTTAATAATTCAAAAGACCGCACAAGCATTCTACTGGATTCAACACGAGATCAAAGATTCACGTGAAGGAAACTATTCCAATGTTGGCAACATTTTACAGCTGGCTGGGATAGACAACATCTCATCGTGCAATGTGGCAAGTAAAGGTTTTTTGTCCATTGTTGTCACGGTTTATTGTTGTTTCTAATAGCTACCACTTGTAAATTTATCTTTCGTATGCATTCTTCGACCGATACATTTTGTATGTCATCGACAAAGAGGCACTCATGTATATATTCTGGACCCTATTCATACATCACAGTCGTCAGAGGTTAAAATTCTGAGTCTTTTACTGAATATTAATTTTTTTTGCGAGGAAATTAAAAGAAGCACTAAAAAAAGCAACCCGGCTGGAATTCCGATATATCTAGATGGCAATGTTTATTTCTATCTGGTATTAAAACGAGCATAGATGTGTAATAGATTCAAAGTACAAACTTTTATTTTTGTTATCACTATATTTAATATAATATTAATTTAGGAAATTACAGGGATGTGTTTGGCAAATTTTTTTTTCATTTTATGCTCTGTGGAACGATAAAAAACTGGTGAAGCCGGTTTGCATGTTGAGTTTAGTACCTTATTAGAATCATACTAAGCCAGTTTTTAAGACCTTAAACGAGAAGTATTCGTGCTAACTACAAATATTGCTTGTGCAGGATGGATATGAGTTGAGAAAGCAGTTTTTATTATACTTGCTCAGACATCGTGGGAATGAAGCTAAAGACAACTTTCCTGATATTGCACGAGAATTACTTAAATGCATCAAGTAGATCTTAATAATTTGTAATAGATTTTTAGTTTGATCGGCACTCTATATTTGTTATCAATTTACATTGCAAGTGAGGTGGACTTCAACTATTATGCAATTTTGTCTGTGTTATATTGTCTCTATATATGTAAAATATAACATGCATTATCTTTATATAACTCTAGAAAATCTTTCAAAAGCCCGTGTCAACGCACGGGCATTCTACTAGTACCAATATGTTAGCGTGAAGTAACATCAAACCAAATACTGATACCGGTGGTAGTTACATATTTAATTAACCCGTAAATAATATCTTGCCTAATATCTGCGGGCAATTAATATACTACCTAATATCAACGTATATTGCATGCATGTATTTACTACTAGTATAGAAAATTCCAATAAGGTGGGCTGGTTTAGTTTTTTTTAAGGGTGTTTAGTTTTTTTTTTGGGAGGAAAGGTGGGCTGGTTTAACGGGAGTTGCTTCTTCCGGACCTTACGCGCCCAGGCCCATACCTAACCCCGTCCACGTCGCCTTTCCCTAATTTTTTTAAAAAAATGATGGCCATTGTCGCCGGCCAAGGTTCCCCTCCCGGCGGCGGCGCGCCCACCTGACTCCTCCCTGGCCTCCGTCGTTTTTGAGCGTAGAAACAACCTGAGGCGGATCCGGCGAACCGAGCTCGGCCGCCCCATTCCACGCGGTGGGTTATCTTCTCCCTCCCTCTCTCTCGGCCTTCAGACGGCGGCGCCGCAAACCCCACCTTCTCCCGGTTCTCTCTCCGGCCCAGAGCACGGCACCTAACTAACTTGGATTCTTCACTGGCTCACCATCATCTGTCGTTCGCAGGGTCGGTCCGGTGGCTCCGCCCTGCAGTGCCTCGCCCACCACGTTGGGTGTCTGCTGTTCCGCCCACCGATGCCATGTAAAATCCTTTTCTTCAGCACAAGTTACTCCGGTTTTGCATACATTGCGTATGATTCTACGGAGCTAGCCGGATTGAGTTCAAGGCATTTAAATCTGACGAGATTTTCTCTGAATATTGAAGAAGACATTTCCACTGTAAGTAGCAAAAACTAGGTAGTAGTATCTCATTACTGTGGTTCACTTTTTACAAACTGCCCGGTTACAGAATTTCAGCCGAACAAACAAACTTGGACAAAAAATCTGGTATGCTTATAGTAGGATCTGAACCTGTAGACTCGACATTTACAACTTGATTAAGACAACACTGGAATTTACACTTCTCTTTTGTACAGTTTAGCTAGCCAACTACTATAAATTAACCTGACCGGAGGAGCGCGCAATCCTGAAGACCGCACTATGTGTCGGATGCCGGCGGAGCGGGTGCCTGCGCGCTGCTCATCTTGCTTCTCAGCTCCTCAAAGACTTTCATGCTGTCCGCGTCGAAGCCTCCAGCAAACTGCGCAATGGCGAACCGTAAGTTCTCGATTTGAAATCCCCATTTGCCTGTAAATACTCACTCATATTGGTGATAAGTACATACCTGATGAACTCGGAAAGCGAATCTGACGCCCTGGAGGAGCAGGAACTCCCTGTTGGGCTCTTTTTCGGTGCCCTGCAACGCGTCGAGCTCTGAGGTGACCCTCTCCATGTACTTCTTTGCCAGCTGAACGGACGCCAGTTTGATCTGCAACCAACATATGAAGAAACTTTGATTCAAATCTTAATGCATATTCTGACACGAAACCTGTACTACAGCTTTATGAGGAATTAGTAATTGTATGCTCTTTTAAGTAAGACTGCCAACATAACTAGTTTAGAATTTAGACTCTAGAGATGCGCACCTTGCCAACTTTTCCAGAATCAGATAGCCAATCAACTGGTATTCCATACTCCTTGTACCGTGCGGTGGTCATGTCTCTTGTACGAAGAAGTGCGTAAACACTCTGCTCCACTCTGCCAGAAGTATGACACTAGTTAGTTCACTGAATTATGATTCTTAGGGTAAACCAATACTTCTCACAAACATCTTGGAATTCGCAGAAAATGCCAATTATTTTCTGAAAAATTATTACCGATTACTCTGAAGAACTATGCTATTTGGGAACATACTAGTTCAGAGAAGGCACTTACTTCTCAAGCAACGAATACATCCTCTTGAGAGCTTCTTCACATGGAAGTTTTGGATCGTCGACGAAGGATGTGGCCTTATTCTCTAGCTTCACCAGGTCCTGATACTCAAAGGCGGCCTCTCTTAATGCATCAGTTTTGCTCTCTGGCCAATCGAAATGCTTTAGCACTGCTCGCTCATCAACCTAAAAAAAAGGTTAGTTGATCCTTTTAGTAGCAGATCATGTGCAGCCTATGTACAACAGCTGACAAGGATAAATTGATGGTGTCTTACCAAGAATGACAACTCCTCATCCAGCCAATGTACAAATGCAACAACATCATCGATGTTCGCGAATCTTGCTGCCCGGACCTCGCTTGCCAGAGACTCAACAAATTCTCCTTGTGTCTCCACATCAGCTTTAACCTGAAACATTCCAAGTTTTTACAATGTTCGTCATTTCACATACGTTGAACTTTTACAAACCGTTATAACGAACTGCACTAATAATGGATGGCATGAATTTGGCAGGATTTTTATGCAACATGGGCCATTGAATATACTTACAGCTAATAGGAATGTTGATCTGTTCTCAATCTCTCCAATCATGTTGCTTCTGTTATCAGAAACATTCGATGATTTTGATCCCAAAGAGGTGGTGTCCTTCTTGGCTTCACGTTTCATGAGACTCTGATAGAACTCCACGACCTCCGGAGCACGGTGTACCTTGTCACCACCAGCAAGGCTCTTGGATAGAGAACCGGGAGGCGGCGGTGGCGGCGGAGGCCCACCGGGTCTCCCTGGAGGTGGTGGTGGAGGAGGTGCACCTGGTGGGCGTGGCGGCATCGGTGGTCCACCACTCGCAGTATTGGTAGCTCCTGAAGCAGCGGCGGCCGATGCTGTGGGAGGTGGACGGGGGACTCTTGGAGCTCTCTTCTCAATCTGGGCAAGCTTCAACTGGGTGACAGCCAGGGGGTTGTTCGGGACATCACTAGATTGCTCACCAGGTTCAGAATTAACTGTGGGGGCCTTCTTCTCCTTTATTTGAGCGAGTTTTGGGGGGAGTGAAGCTCTCGGGGAGGGAACCAAAACTGAACTATAGCCACCACCAAACCTCTGTGCTCTGGCTTGCTCGGCCTTCTCTTTGATCGCCTTCTCCCGTTCCGTCGCAAGCTTATGCCGGTCTTTGTAAGCAGGGTACTTCTCATCAGCGAAGCCTTCAACATTCTTCGACATCAGCTGGAACGAAGACGCAACATTTGCATCATCCGCGTCACCGGATTCTTGGTCCCTTTTTCCAAATGTTGTAATGGACATGCCATCTCCTGCATTTCTGATCATGAGAGACTCCAGGGGACCCTTTGGTTTCTGGCTCCTCTTCGGAGAGCTGCTGGCCAGGGACCGCGACGACGGGGATGACAGATAGCTGCCGTCGTCCTTGCTCCTTCCCCACTTCTTGAGTTTCTGCATCAGGTTCGGCCTCTTGCTTAGGAAGCTGTATCTGCTGGAAGAGCTGTCGATCGAGGCGGTGTCGAAGTCTTCGCTTCTGGGGGAAGAAGGTGCGGAGGAAACGCTGTCAAGGTCAGTGTCGCCCTGGCCTCGTTCAGATCCAAACTCGAGCATCATCTGTTTGGCCCTCTCCTGCGACCTTGGGCTGAGCTTGGTGCTGAGGTCGCGGGCAGAGATCTTCCCAGATGGTGTCTGGTAGTTGCGGAGCTCGAATCGCAGACAGGCGTTGACCCAACGCAGGTACACCAGCTCTTCCACTTCACTGAATCTGTTCATCTGTAGGCCTTCCACTTGCTTTGTCAGGTCCTCGTTTGTGTGTCTCAGGTTGTTGATCTCCTCTCTTGCATGGGCAACTACATCACTCTGCATGATGATGATATTAGTACATTATTGGATAAGTATGTCATGGAAAAAGTATTAAATACTACTCCCTCCGATCCATAATAAGTGTCGCAGGATCGGAGGGAGTATCTAATACTTGGCTAAAAATTAATTACTAGGTAGCATTCTTCCTTTGTAAAACTTTAGGAATTGTGATGTGGGTCTGAAATACTAACTCCCACTAAAGAAAAACATCTCAGCTGACTGCTAGTTCTACTGAACAGGGAAGAAAATTGCATTTACCCTGATACTAGGAAAATGTTCAATTTCTTGCCCAGATGGCAATGTTATGGTGAAAATCATGCTGTCATGTTTAGTAGTAAAGTCAAAACTTGCGGTCGTCTCATGAATCTTATAGGTTGGTTTGTTTTTTTTAGGAAAAAAGCAATATAAAAGAGAGTGCATATCATTAGGTCCTACTACCTTTTACAAGTGAAAACAAAAGCAAAATCCTAATTTTGAACTAGAGACAAACTAAGAGGATAGGCCTGTACACTATAGGGATAGAGACAAACCCAACAAACGTAGCAGAACCACTGCTAGTCTGCCACAGAAACTTGGACCATGCAAATGATTAGGCTAGAAAAAAAAACTCCTGCTGAATATTCTTGTGTCATGTACTAAAATGCAAAAACCTTTACAAACTTTGCAGAGTAATAGTAAGTAGTAACAGAAACATAGTGCTATACCTCTGTTATTTTTCCTTGTGCTGCATCCAGCTTCACCATGAGGTCCCTCTTCTCGTACAGCAGCTCCTTGTTCTTCCTCCTCAGCTCAAGCACCTCCACCTCCAGGTTCTTTAGCTTCTTGAGCTTCTGCTCGATCTCGGCGTCCTTCTTGGCCACCTCCTCCTCCTTGGCCCTGAGCCCCATCACCTGTTGCTTCAGCAGCATCAGCTGGCCCTTGGTCTGGTTGGCCTCCATCTGTATCTGCCGCTGCAGCTCCTTGATCCTGCTCCTGGACGCGTCGAGCTCCTTCTTGGCGGCCGCGCCGCGGGCCACGTCCTCCTGCAGCTTCTTCCTCTCGGCCTGCAGCGAGCTGATGGTGAGGTTGAGCATGTCGACCTCCACCGTCTTGATCTTGAGCTGCTTCTGCAGCTCGGTGACGTCGGTCTCCTGCTCCTTGAGGCCGTAGTACTCGAGCAGCTCGCCCTCGAGCTTCACCTCCCGCTCCTCCAGCTCCCTGACCAGGCCGCGCAGCCGCTCCATCTCGGCGGCGTTGTTGGCCATGTGCGCGTTGTACCGGGACCGCTCCTTGACGTCGTACCTGTCGCCCGGTATCGGGATGTCGACCTCCCCGCCCAGGAGGCTCTCGATCTCCGAGAACATGTCGTCCTCATCGTCGTCGTCCACCGACGGGGCCGAGTTGATTATGCCGCTGATCGTCTTAACCTCTTCCTCCTCGTCTTCTTTCTCCCCCTGAAATAATCAACAGTTAGGCAGACAGAAGCGATGAACAGCACGCGCAACCAATAGTTCTTTTCTGTAAATTGCTGGCAGTGGATGCGTGTACATACATGTCCAGTATGCCGAGCCTTCTCCTTCCTCTTGCCCGCTTGGCCATTGTCTGAAAGAGGCGAGGTATAAGCTTGAGCAAGAAATTCAGATGAACAGAAGGAACCATTGATGGAGTGGAGAACTAGAGGAGTACCTTTGTTAGGAGGCCCCTTGCCTCGCTTAAGGGTGAACGCGGCGAAGGTTGCTAATACCACGAATCCGAGTCTCACAAGCATGACTCCGTGCACTCATCACTGTCCGTTCCGGCCTCGACCGGCGGGGGGAGGGCAAGGACAGGCAGCTCTGGCTCTGCTCATCACAGAACAGCTGCAAAAGCAGAGCTGGGAGGAGGAAGGAGCACGTGTGAATGGCCGTGGCCGTGGCCGGGGCTGCTAAACCCCCCTCATATCTTTAGCCCGCAGGAGCGGGCGAAGGAACACCACCGGAGGAACATGTGGATTGGGTTGCCTATCTATGTTTATCCCTCAGGAAAGACAGGCTCGTGTAGCACAGGAAGTCTCTTTTCTCTTGTGCTGTGTGTGTGTGTGTGTGTCCAATAGTGTGGGGCTTGTTGGTAGCTGACAGATTTTCCATATGGTGATGGTACCAGGAGGAGAGCAAATATCTTGGTGGCTGACAAAATCTTCATACGCTGATGATACACGGAACCACGAAAGGCTGGTGTGTCTTTGGAAGAGCGAGAGTAGTATGGTGTTGCTCGTTGTGCACAGAAATGGGTGGTTCCTGGTGTGTCCGGGTGAGGGTTGTAGTCTGGGTGATGGTGATGTCTTGGATCGTGGTGACGACTGCGGCTCTGGGGCGGTCCCGAGGGCTCGTTGTGGCGGTAATGGTCGTTCGCCATGGATCTTGATGTAACTTTTACTATGTTTGAGGTTCTCTATACTTTCGGTGAATCTTTATAATATATCTGATCATTTTCCAAAAAATGCTACTCGAGGTGATACTAAATTGCATGTGTTAATTGGATGCACCAGTGTCTTCATGACACGTGGCTGGCATATCTCCTATGGGCCAATGGCTGAGCAATATTTGCCCTCTGAAACTTGATACATGTGAACCAAGGAAAATGCATGAGATCTCTTGTTTGGCGCCTTAAGTGCCTGCTAGCTAATTAGCGCTCATGCGCCAGCTTAAGCGGGCCACGGCCCAGATTGCTCTCCCTCGCAGGTGCCCTCGCCCGCTGAGTGCTGACCAACTGACCGTTGACTTTTGGAAAAGAAACCAAGATTTGAAGAAATACGCGAATTTAAAAAAATCATGGATCTGGAAAGGGTTCATGAATTTGAAAAAAGCACATGGATTTGAAAAAAACTCCTGAGTTTGTAGGACATTCATTATTTTGAAACTTTTTGCAGATTTCATGGATTCAAAACAAGTTCACGGCTTAGAAAAAAAATCATGGTTTGAAATATGTTGATGAATTTCAGAAGTCCTCACATTTGGAAAAAGTTCTTGAAACTTGAAAAAGTTTATCAATTTTTAAAATATTCACAAAATTAAAACGTGAAAAAAATGAAGTAAAAAAAGAAAAAAGTAAAAGTAAGAAAATACAACAGAAAAATAAAAAAAATAAACGTCCAAACAAACACATAGAAGAACTAGTGGAAACCACACAAAAATTGTAGATGCTTCCAGAAACTGGAGGTTTTACATAGGTCGGCCCAGAGAAACGCATGTGGACGCCATGTACAATTTATGAAGTAAATGACGCGTTAAGCGCCAAAATCGCTAGTTAGAGAAGGTTACTCTCATCGGGAATGTATCTGGTGCACCCGCACTTGTGGTGCTACCGGTGCACCGGATGCCATAGAATGTTTTAAAAAATCTGAAAAAAATCTAGCACGTTAACGCAACATCAATGTATGATGTACCAAAATTTTGTGTAAAAATTTGAAATACTTTTTGAGATATAAAAATGACAAATTTGACATCAGTATGTTAATGGGCCAAATCTAAAGCCCAAGTTATGTTATGTACTATTCAATGTTGAATTAATCATTTTTGTTTTTCGTGTTATGCTTTGAATTTTAACTTAAAATTTTATGACAACCTGCATTGATGTTGTATGAGTGTCCTAATTTTTTTTTTCAGAATTTTTAAACACTTTAAAAACACAATATGAGTTCGGTGCACCGGTAGCACCACAAGCTCCTTTGCACCAGACATTTTCCCTACTCTCATCTCTTCTTGTGGCGACAAATGGCATACTACATGCGTGACACTTGTCGCAACCTAAGAGTTTTGCATTTTTTTTCATTTATTCGTTTGTTCAAAATGTTTAATCTTTTGAATCGGTAATTAAAATCACGAATCAGTTCGCCGTTGTGTTTCGCGCATCGGGATCTTCGTAACTAGAACCCATGTCAATAGGTTTGGGCAAACTTGTTTCTGAAAAAAGGCCAAAAAGGGAAAACAAGAAAAAGAAAAAAATTGAAATCCTGGAAAAAAAAGAAAAACACAAAAAAGCTGGAAGAACATCTATGCTTTTCAATTTTTTTAGAAAGTAGACGTGTGCTTTCTCAGTTTTCGAGAAGCATAGACATGCTTCACCGTGAAGCACAACTATACTTTTCGCTTTCTGAGAAGTACAACGGTCATTCTCGTGGAAGCACAAACTGTATTTTCCAGTTTTTGAAAGCTTAGATGTGCTTCTCACCGAAGTACATCTGTGCTTTTCCGTGAAGCACAGATGTGCTTCACCGTGAAGCATGTTTTTTCACACGGTATTCTTCATGCGAGAAAAAAAAGTAAAAACAAATCCATCAAAATCTAGAAAAAACCATGCAAAATCCAAAAACCTAAAAAAAGAAAAACGCCTGTAAAAAATAAAAAATCATTCTCCCATGGGGTGCGCCCATCATGCGATACGTGGCAGTGGTGGGGTGCACCACGTGGCGCACTGGGGCCTCCCCGTATTGCTCTTTGGGTTTTCCTCGCAAGGGTACCCGTCAAGTAATCATTCCCATTAAGCGCCCCCACAAAAAAAAGTTAGTTCTTCGACTTTTGGCCTACTTGTTTGGCTTGTCTTTAAATAATTGTACAGATTACTACCTGTTATATAGAGTACACAGAGTGTATATTTTCATTTCATAAACATACGTGTTATATAAAACAAATTTTTTATAAATTAGTAATAATAGTTAACTGGGCTACTCATGGGTATGAAGTTATGCCCATACCCTACCCACAATTAATAGGGTTACCATGAGTGAAGTTAGTGACCCATGCCTTACCCATTTGGGTCGGGTGCCCATGGGCGCCTGAAACTATGGTTAGGATTGTTGGCTTCTAGGCCAGATAAGAAACAACCCCCTTTATATACTAACGGAGTCTTTCCTGAGTGATTGGTCGGATTATGCCCAACAAGAAAAGTTGAGGGTGGACAAACACATTACACATGACACACTGATCGGTAACCCTAGCCGCCAAAGCAAAAGAGCTTGTTTTATCCGCATGTGTCCGTCGGTTCCCTCGTCTCTGGCGGCTTTTCATGCATCCGGGGTGAGAGGAACCATTATTGTTGAAGGGTAGTTTTAGTTTTTTTACAATGTTTTTTTGTATTTTCTTGGTGACAACGTCTCGGTAGAGAAGACAACATCGTATGAAAATATTTGTACGGTCATTGCGTCCGACTCTGGAGAGACTGTGGTATTTGGTTCATGCTGCCGGCGACCATCGATCCTGCAGATCATCGTCTGGTCCTTCAATATGTCTTGGTGATGGTGGTGGGGATGATAGTTTCATGTGTCTTTTAGCCAGGTGTTCTCCTGCTTCAATTTTTGTGAAACCAGTCTTCTTCACCAACTGTTAGGCGACAAATTAACGGTCTGACAAATTGTCTTGCGAGGATTGTGTCCTAGCGCACCACATTCAACGAATTCATGTCGTCGCTTATTCGGGTGGGCGATGCATGCGGCTCTTCATAACCATGAAGGCTAGTTCAGCCAGTGCAAGTATGGTTTTTTGCAGTTCCATTATCGGACTCGTGGCCCAAATTTGAGATGCAAAACATGTAGCTGAATGTGACAACTTTTGAGAGCCTTGATGTAAATTTTAGCTTTATTAAGGCTTGTTCATTTTTATTTTTATTTGTTCTATCTAATGTACTTTGCTTAATAAATCAATAAAGTCAGATTGTTTACTCAAAGAAGTGTTTCCTGAAAAAATACCATGGGGTTCCTAAACATTATATATCTAAACCCTCCTCGGCACTACACCACCTGTGACCCCTCCCTGCCGCAACACCAGCTCCGACCCCCTCACCCCAATACACACACTATATAGAATATTGTACACAACTAATGCCAATAAACATTTGTAACATAATAGCATAAAGACCATGGGAGTAAGATTGCACATTCCTAATTTTTTGGTGCGATATTTATTTACAATAGTATTAGTCTGTGAATACCAAAAAAATACCAAATCGGGTTGGTGTTGCAAGGACTATATTGTTTTTGGCAAGATTAGACAAAGGCAAAGTTGTTCTTGTTAGTACAATAAAAAATAAACAAGTAATGGTACAACATACAACATTTCAATCCTCAAGTAATCATGCATGTTAAAAATGATGGAATTTTTGGTAACTAGTATAGAGCACCCAAATGTGGATAGCTAACCGCTCCTTCCTCCAAAGAATTTTGACCAACAAAATGAGCACTACCAACAAGTGAGAACAAATGAGAAGATTTCAGAAGAAACTTCCCCTTTACAACTCATACATTATACAATCTCTTCCTTACACTACATTTAATATTTGTGTACTCTAGAAGCCTTTAGCATGATATTATAATGCACTGTAATACATTGAGAGCAATAAGTAAATATGTAGAGTGTTCTAACACTTTTGATTTGTTTAAATTCATGATGGATCCTTTTTAACAGAAAAGCTTAAGTATACTAGGCTAAACTAATAAACTTGGACAAAAACAATTTTAGTTCAGCTCAACATAATTATCTGTAAAGATTAAATTGAATCAAATCAAAATATACATGAACATTATTGTATTGTTATTTCAAATAGATGGTGGTTAATTTTACCATTTTCCCTCAAGACTCCCAAAGTATAGAGCACCCAAGCATAACGTAAGCGATATCGTGAACCTTGGATGAAAGCTAGTTTGACTTGAAAATGGTATTTAAAATAATATATTAATAAAAAATGGCATACAACTAGTGAGAAAATTAATTATGACAAAGTTTAAAAGTTTAATATAAATAGATGGTGCTTAATTTTACAATTTCCCCCCAAGATTATTGAACCTTGGAAAAGCGATGCTTTCTTTATTCTTTTTGGTGTCCACTCGTTGTTCCCCACTTTTTCTGCCTCACCAGCTTCTGACTCATTGTATTCTTCGCATCTTCTCCTCTTTCTTCTTATATTACCATCTCTTAACTTGTTGTGCATCTATGCTTCTCCTCCTTATTCTTCTTCTCCTTCTCATTCTTTGTGTAGTGTCATATATTCACTTGATCTAGCCATATGCTCGCTTTATCAAGTTATGTGTGAATCAAGCCTCTCATCTTTTTGTCAGGAGTAGTTACACGATCTACTCCATGAGACCACGCCATGGTTTGAGAAGAGCAGTGAAAGCATGAAGGAAGGAAAAATCATAGCGGGAAGCTTTATAGATAAAGCACTGCAGTAACTTTGTAATGTGGATTGATTTTTATCTGAATCAATAATAGTAAGGCATTTACCTGAGGTGTTCAAAATCAGAATTTCCAAGTGATTTTTTTTTAGAAATTTACAACTTGTTTTGTATCTAATCTGAATCCTATGCTCTTAGAAAAAACACTGATTTGTATTAATTCCCAGCAATTTGTTGGGAAACGTTGCATGGAAAACAAAAAATTTCTATGCACACGCAATGATCTATCCATGGAGATGCATAGCAATCAGGGGGAGAGTGTGTCTACGTACCCTCGTAGACGTAAGCGGAAGCATTTCACAACGCGGTTGATGTAGTCGAACTTTCTTCGTGCTCCACCGATCGAGTACCGAACGTACGACACCTTCGAGTTCTGCACACGTTCAACTCAGTGACGTCCCTCATCTTCTTGATCCAGCGACGTCGAGGAAGTAGACGAGTTCCATCAGCATGACGGTGTGGTGATGGTGATGGTGAAGTGATCCTCACAGGGCTTCACCTAAGCACCGTGAGAATATGACCGGGGTTGTAAACTGTGGAGGGGGGCACCGCACACGGCTAGGCAATTGTATAGGGTGTGCTAGGGGCGCCCCCCACATATATATAGGTGGGAGGGAGAGGGGAGGCAGCTAGGAGGCGCCCAAGTAGGCTGAATCCTACTTGGGGTCTCCCCATGGACGGCGCCCCCTGCCTTATTTGCCGGAGGGGGAAGGAAAGAGGAGGGAGGAGGGAAGGAAGGGGGAGGCCAAATCCCCCCTTCCCTTCTCCCTTCCCCTCTTTCCTTCTCCTCTGGTTTGGCCCATACGGGGGGCGCACCAGCCCCTTGTGGCTGGTGCATTTCCCCTCTTGGCCCATAAGGCCCATATCTTTTGTCGGGGGTGCCCGGTACCCTCCGGAACCCTCCGGAACACTTCCGGTGTCCGAATACTATCGTCCTATATATCAATATTTACCTCTCGACCATTTCGAGACTCCTCGTCATGTCCGTGATCTCATCCGGGACTTCAAAAAACATTTGGTCACCAAATCACATAACTCATCTAATACAATATCGTCATTGAACGTTAAGCGTGCGGACCCTGCGGGTTCGAGAACTATGTAGACATGACCGAGACACCTCTCTGGTCAATAATCAATAGTGGAACCTGGATGCTCATATTGGCTCCTACATTTTCTTCGAAGATCTTTATTGGTCGAACCGTTATGACAACATACGTAATTCCCTTTGTCCATCGGTATGTTACTTGCCCGAGATTCGATCGTCGGTATCTTCATACCTAGTTCAATCTCGTTACCGGCAAGTCTCTTTACTTGTTTCGTAATACACCACCTCGTGACTAACTCCTTAGTCATTTGCTTGCAAGCTTATGATGTGTATTATCGAGAGGGCCCAGAGATACCTTTTCGATACTCAGAGTGACAAATCCTAATCTCGATCTATGCCAACTCAACAAACACCTTCGGAGATACCTGTAGAGCATCTTTATGATCACCCAGTTACGTTGTGACGTTTGATATCACACAAGGTATTCCTCCGGTATCCGGGAGTTGCATAATCTCACAGTCGAAGGAATATGTATTTGACATGAAGAAAGCAATAGCAATAAAACTGAACGATCATTATGCTAAGCCAACGGATGGGTCTTGTCCATCACATCATTCTCCTAATGATGTGATCCCGTTATCAAATGACAACTCATGTCCATTGTTAGGAAACCTTAACCATCTTTGATCAACGAGCTAGTCTAGTAGAGGCTTACTAGGGACACGGTATTTGTTTATGTATTCACACATGTATTTAAGTTTCCGATCAATACAATTCTAGCATGAATAATAAACCATTATCATGAATAAGGAAATATAGAATAACAACTTTATTATTGCCTCTAGGGCATATTTCCTTCACAATTACCGCGTTTTTAAATTTTCCTTGGGATTTGGAGGCTTCCCCCTATTTGTGTACTTGGAGATACTCTTTATGATAAATTGAATTAGGCAAGTACTTAGTGACTTAACATGTTGCTGTAAGATAACATTTGTGTATATTTCCAAGCCTGGAATCTTCATTGAGTGGAAGCTACTTTGTGGGCTTAAATATTGGCAGCAGTCCCGACTCTAGGCAAGGGCAAAAAGGGCCAAAAACCATGTTCGAGATCACATGCTCCTTTACAAAAAATGATTTTGAACTCATCCAAAAAATCTAAAAAATAAATATATAATATTGACACCCTCTAAATATTTGGCAATGGGAACATTGGCATGATGCATTGATTGCAATAAGTTAATAGTAAATTAATCTATATGTGATGGTACTGAAAACCATTATTAGTCCTGATAGGGTGGTGTGTAGGATCGAAAGTACTAGAAGGGATCGGCCACAGGATGTTTACCCAGGTTCAGGTCCTCGTCATGGAGATAATTAGCACCCTACTCCTTATTTGGATTTGATTGATGGGGGAAAACACCTAGTGCGAGAGAGTTACAATGTATGTGGAGATGTTGCTATCGAGATTATCACAATGTTGGTTGATGATTCATACTACCCCATGATCTTGCCCTATAAAGGGAGACGAGGCCTAGGGATACATGTTTTGCCAACCGATCTAGAACCCGAATCGTACAGGACTCAACTGTTGGAAATATGCCCTAGAGGCAATAATAAATTAGTTATTATTATATTTCCTTGTTCATGATAATCGTTTATTATCCATGCTATAATTGTATTGATAGGAAACTCAGATACATGTGTGGATACATAAACAACACCATGTCCCTAGTAAGCCTCTAGTTGACTAGCTCGTTGATCAACAGATGGTTACGGTTTCCTGACCATGGACATTGGATGTCGTTGATAACGGGATCACATCATTTGGAGAATGATGTGATGGACAAGACCCAATCCTAAGCCTAGCACAAAGATCGTAGTTCGTATGCTAAAGCTTTTCTAATGTCAAGTATCATTTCCTTAGACCATGAGATTGTGCAAATCCCAGATACCATAGGAATGCTTTGGGTGTACCAAACGTCACAACGAATCGGGTGGCTATAAAGGTGCACTACAGGTATCTCCGAAAGTGTCATTGGGTTGGCACGAATCGAGACTGGGATTTGTCACTCCGTGTAAATGGAGAGGTATCTCTGGGCCCACTCGGTAAGACATCATCATAATGTGCACAATGTGTACAAGGGGTTGATCACGGGATGATGTGTTACGGAACGAGTAAAGAGACTTGCCGGTAACGATATTGAACAAGGTATCGGTATACCGACGATCGAATCTCGGGCAAGTACAATACCGTTAGACAAAGGGAATTGAATACGGGATTGATTGAGTCCTTGACATCGTGGTTCATCCGATGAGATCATCGTGGAACATGTGGGAGCCAACATGGGTATCCAGATCCCGCTGTTGGTTATTGACCAGAGAACGTCTCGGTCATGTCTGCATGGTTCCCGAACCCGTAGGGTCTACACACTTAAGGTTCGGTGACGCTAGGGTTATAGGGAATAGATATACGTGGTTACCGAAGGTTGTTCGGAGTCCCGGATGAGATCCCGGACATGACGAGGAGCTCTGGAATGGCCTGGAGGTGAAGATCGGTATATTGGACGAAGGGTATTGGAGTCCGGAAGTGTTCCGGAGGTACCGGGTGATGACCAGCATGACCGAAAGGTGTTTGAGAGCCCGGCAAGTGTTGGGGGCTTCATGGGCCAAGGAAGGGGCAAACCAGCCCACTAAGGGGTTGTGCCCCTCACCTATTCCCACGGGACCGGGGGTTTGGGCGCCCATCTAGGGTTCCCACCTCCGGCTTGGGGGAGAAGTCACCCAAAGGGGAGATTCCATCTGCCCGGCCGCCCCCTAGGGGAAACCCTAGGCGCCTCCCTCCCTTTCCCTATATATAGTGGAGGTTTTGGGGCTGCCTAACACACGAGAACATCTCCCTCTTGGCGCAGCCCTACCTCTCTCTCTCCTCGTCTCTCGTAGTGCTTGGCGAAGCCCTGCTGGAGTACCGCACTCCTCCATCACCACCACGCCGTTGTGCTGCTGCTGGATGGAGTCTTCCTCAACCTCTCCCTCTCTCCTTGCTGGATCAAGACATGGGAGACGTCACCGGGCTGTACGTGTGT
This sequence comes from Aegilops longissima, assembly GCA_021605205.1. Taxonomy (NCBI): domain Eukaryota; kingdom Viridiplantae; phylum Streptophyta; class Magnoliopsida; order Poales; family Poaceae; genus Aegilops; species Aegilops longissima. The sequence goes on from CM038676.1 coordinate 648,024,757, forward strand.
TGAACGCGGAGGTGCCGTCCGTTCGGCACTAGGATCTCCGGTGATTTGGATCACGACGAGTACGACTCCTTCAACCCCGTTCTCTTGAACGCTTCCGCTTAGCGATCTACAAGGGTATGTAGATGCACTCTCCTTCCCCTCATTGCTAGTTTCTCCATAGATAGATCTTGGTGACACGTAGGAAAATTTTGAATTTCTGCTACGTTCCCCAACATCAACTTGGTGCATACTCCAAGATGAGTACCTTATGGAAGGAAGGCTTCCTATGGGGAGAGGAGCTATGGTCACATCTTGGTTTGCTGGGCCCTGAGGCCGGCCTCCCAGCCGACGGGCCACCCCAGGTATAGTACATTGTCAGTAGCCCTTGAGCTTTCATAAAGTTTTGTCCATGCTTCTTCTCGAATATCTGAGGAAGAAACTCGGTCGGTATCATCTCGTATGAAGTGAGTGGACTAGTACGGGTTTAACCTACCCGGCTTCAGCTGGCCCGTCTTCTTTCTTGACCTCTACGGAACATAGATGGCTCTGCTTCGGTCCGGTTTCTCTTCTCCGTTTGAGAACTCGTCAGGGTTCCGGCCTCTTTATCATCGATAATGGAGGCTTGCGGAGGACCAACGTGTTGTTGGAAGTATGCCCTAGAGGCAATAATAAATGTATTATTATATTTTCATGTGCATAATTAAGTTTATATTTTTGTGCTATAACTGCGTTGATTCTTGAATATGAGATTCCGAGGAAAAATCAATTGCATGTGTGGAAACATAAATACCAAATAGATCCCTAGTCATCCTTATAGAACTAGCTCATATATTGATGATGATCCCATTTTCCTAACCATGGGCATTGTTAACGTAACAAGGATAACATTAATAATGAGAACACATTATTATTATAACAATGTTGTTGGATAGACCCAACTATGAATTACTTGAGATAACACAATCATTATGTTGTCGGTATTTTCATATAAGATGTTAACGTTTACTCACGTCTTAGACCATGAAAATATCGTATACCAACATACCAGATGCTTACTTTGGGGTTGCAAACGTCACACCGTAACAAGGTGTCAATAAAAGTTAACTTACGAATATACCGAAAAGTATGCCTCGGCATCAATAGTTCAACACTGGGATTTGCTCCCTCTCTTCACCTCCCTCACTAGGCCGCGCAGCCGCTCCATCTCGGCGGCGTTGTTGGCGGTACGTGTTGTACGAGGACCGCTCCTTAACGTCGAACCTGTCGCCCAGTATCGGATGTCGATCTCGCCGCCCAGGAAGCTCTCGATGTCCGAGAACATTTCATCCTCATCATCGTCCATTGATGGGGCAGAGTTGATTATGCCGTTTATCGTCTTAACCTCTTACTCCTCTCCTTCCGCCTTCTTTCTCCTCTTGAAATAATCAACAGAAGCGATGAGCAACACGCACAACCAGTAGTTCTTTTCTGTAAATTGTGTCACCGGCAGTGGATGCGTGTACATACATGTTCAGTACCCCGAGTCTTCTCCTTCTTCTTTGCTTGACCATTGTCTGAAAGAAGCGATGCAGCAGAGCTTGAGCAAGAAATTCAGACGAACGGTGAGGAACTAGAGATGCATGCACATACCTTTGTTAGGAGGCCCCTTGCCTCGCTTAAGAGTGAACGCGGCGAAGGTTGCTAATACCACGAATCCGAGTCTCACAAGCATGACTCCGTGCACTCATCACTGTCCGTTCCGGCCTCGACCGGCGGGAGGAGGGCAGGGGCAGGCAGCTCTGGCCCTGCTCATCAGAGAGCAGCTGCAAAAGCAGAGCTGGGAGGAGGAAGGAGCACGTGTGAATGGCTGTGGCCGTGGCCGGGCCTGCTAAACATTCCTCATATATCTTAGCCTGCAGGAACAAGCAAAGGAACACCACTGGAGGAACATGTGGCTGGCCTTATTCATCCATTGGCGTCACAAATTGGGTTGCCTATCTATGTTAAGACTCTTTTGCGACTTCTAATAATCGACTGATGCAGAGGCCGGAGGTATTCCTCCTTTTCAAAATAAAAATGTTTATCCCTCAGCAAAGACAGGCTCGTGTAGCACAGCTGCACAGGAAGTCTCTTCTCTTTTCTGTGTGTGTGTCCAGTAGTGTGGCACCTGTTGGTAGCTGACAAAATTTCCATATGGTGATGGTACCAGGAGGGAAGCGCGTATCTTGGTGGCTTTTCCGTGATACACGAAGCTACCAAAGGTTTGTGTTGTGGCTTTGGAAGTGAGTAGGCCGTTGTTTGCTGTGCACAGAAATGGGTGGTTGCTGGTATATCTGGGTGAGGGTGAAGGGGCGGTTGTAGTCTGGGTGATGATGATGTCTGAATAGGGGAGACGCGGTGGATTATGATGATGAGGCTCACAGGATGGAGCATGCCAGTGGACAGTGGTAGTACCCTCCCCTGGACTCTAATCTAAAGTATTTTTTTATATAAAGCAATACTAGCAGGGAATCCCCTGTTTTTTTAATCCCTACAAGTGATTTTGTATCTAATCTGAATTCTACTAGAGTACAAAACAGTAACCGATTTTACCTAAGGTGTATTTCATAATCTCAGCAAAACTCTGTTTTTTTAGTCTTTGTTGGAAAGTCGTATGAATCAGGAAACTTGCCTGTACTGTACTTGAAGATACTCATACTTCTTTTGATAAATTGATGAGTTGAGTCATTACTACTCCCTCCGTTCGGAATTACTTGTCTCGGAAATGGATGTATCTAGAACTAAAATACGTCTAGATACATCCATTTCTGTGACAAGTAATTCCGAACGGAGGGAGTACTTACTAGTGATTTAACCTGTTACAGCCAGTTGTATATTTGCAGGGCCTGAAGTCTCCAGTGATTGCCTGAACCCATTAGGTAACCAAACCCAATTGGGCTAATTGGTCCTTGCAACAATGCCTATACGGCGTGCTCATGCAGGAAGGCTTTTATGGATCAACTAACCACCTGCTATGTTTGTATAGCCTTGCCGATACGATATCCCTATGTCGTTGGCTACTTAAGGTGAAACGAAGGAAAGGGCAAAGGCCTAGAGCAGGCGTGGGACCTGCGTCTTGCTGTAAATCTGGTTTTTCTTTTTTCCTTTTGTTGTCAATCAATTTTTTGTTTTCTTTAATTTTTCTTTTTTCCTTTCTTTTCCTTTTCTCTTTGCTTTTCACCGGTTTTTTTGGGGATTTTAGTTTTACATTTTTTTCACTTCTTAACACATGTCTACATTTTTCATAGACATTGTAATTTTTTGTATGCACCAGAAACCTTTTTTAATGTTTACCATTTTTCGAATACATGATTAACCTTTCAAACATATATTTTGATGTGTATTTTTTCATACACATTTTACATGTTTTATATGCATATAAACATTTTTATATACGATTAATATTTTTAAATACATGACTAACATTTTTCAAATACATGTTTTTAAAAATTTAATATGTGTTAAATATTTTTAAATACAAGTTGATTTTTTGAATGATACATATCATTTATTTTAAAATGTGTGAACATTTTTACATTGTATAAACATTTTCTAAAATTGCCCAAACATATTTTTTGAAAAAGTGAACATTTTTACATTGTACATTTTTTAAATGTAAAGTGCAAATGTTTTAGCATGTGAACACTTTTTGAATGTCACAAACATTTTTTTAATGTTATGAACATTTCTTAAAAGTTGCGCGGACAATTTTTGTACATTGCATGAGTATTTTATAATTGCGTGATGAAATTTTCAAAAATTTGACAACTATAGTCGAGCGCGAAGTGTAGCTTGCAATAAGGGATTCATTTTTTTAGGGATGCATTAAGGAATACATATCTCCTGTTAGAGTTTTTCTTTAGACAAATATCCTACTAGAGGTGGGGCTGTATCGCCTGTTGCGAGACCGGAGGAGGAGGACTCGTCTCAAGCTCGTGTTGCTACTATGGGGCCAGCCCTAGTAGCTTCATGCCGGTTAGCTTGTTTTTTCTTTCTTTTTTGTTTTGTCTTTTGTTCATGTTTTTGAAAATATTCTACATATATGAATTCCAAAACTTATAATTACTTCAATTTTAAAAAAGCAAATTTGAAAAATATTGCCATAGTGTAAAACATTGTTAGCGTAGTTTAAAAATGTTGGTCAAATTAATAAAAAGTTTGTGACATTTAAAATTAACATGTTTAAAAAGATGTACGAGACATTTTGCAAAAAAATTATACAACCTAAAAAATTGTTTAAAATGTATATTATATTTAAAAAAATCAAGAATTTCAAAAAATGTTCGTGTAAAAAAATGTTTCAAAACGTATTTGAAAAATGTTGAACACGGATTGGAAAAAAATATTCAAAACATGTATTTCAAAAAAAAATTAATTGTGTATTTGGAAAATGTCAATGCGCATAAATATTGTTTCAGATACACATGAGAAATATACCGCGTGTGTTGAAAAAAGTACCTAGGGCTAGATTAACCAGCTGCTCAACTTGTTCGGCTCATTATCGTTAAGCTCGTTATCATTAAGTTTGTTAATATTAATGAGCCAAAACTTATGTTCGGCTTGGTTCGTTATCGTTAAGCTTGTTACCATTAAGCTTGTTAATATCAACGAGCCAAAACTTATGTTCGGCTTGGTTTGTTGTGAGCTTGTTAAGTTCGCGAGTGTTCGCGGCTGCTCGTTGAGGTAATAAACAACATAGAAGAATCCCATGATCAAATTCACTATGGCCTAAATTAAACAAGGACATAAAGGTAATAAACAACATAGAAGAATCCATAATCCCATAAAAAATTCACAATGGCATAAATGAAACAAGGACACTCAAATAGTAGCAACACTGCAAGCAACAACACGCTCAACACACAAGTCAAAGTGCACCTTTGCATAATTTGAATTTTAAAAATAGTAGCTACACGCCACAACCAAACACATACGCTTCCCATCACAACAGAGGCTAGGGCAGCTTTCTTCCTTGTGTGTCAGAGAAATTCACAACAACATAAATTAAAGAAGAACTTTCAAATCAAATGATAGCAACACCAGTACGTAGCAGCAAAAACACTAAAGTCTGGTTCACCCTTGCATAATTTGAATTTTAAAATAGCCAAACATGGAAGCACCCCATCACAAATTCACAAATAACATAAAGTAGCAACACTAGTACACAGCAGGAACCACACACACAAGTCTTGTGCACCTTTCACCTTTGCATAATTTAAACTTTTACCATATTAGCAACATGCTACAACTAGTAGTAAAAGACCAGTCCCGGAGCCCAACATGCTATAGCCAATAGTAAAAGAACTTTCCATAAGCTCTTCCACCTTGCTGCCTATGCCTTAATGAAGTTGCTAATTTTATGAGAAGTGTCAAAGGCATTGCAGAGTTTTCATAGATGCAAATTTTCAAACAAAGAAAATAAACTTTCATGTTTTTTGTAGTAGACCTTAAATAGGAGAAGTATTAATAGAAGAAAAGGGCATTACACTATAAATAGTACTCCCTCCATCCCAAAATGTAAGACGCTTTTGACACTAAAAACGTCTTACATTTTGGGACGGAGGGAGTACAAGAGAAAGAAAATAAAATTTCAAAATAAAAATCACAAGTGTCAACTAGTAGCGAAGCACCAACCTGTTGGTTGCTTTCCACCATAAATTCAGGAAATGGAATAAATTTAACATCATCATCAATGCGATCCTCCTACAAAAGGAAACACAATTTCAGTTACATAGTCCATTTAGCAATAGTATGTCAAACTTACAAGTAATAGATAGTAAAAAGGAACTAATATTACCACTATGATTATAGGCCTAATGTCGGTTTCTTTTGATCCCTTAATGAAGCTAGAAGCACAAACAAGTACCCCAACCATGTTTGGGCGTAGAAGTACGGTAGTCATCGAGAACTCTACCACTTGTAGAGGAAGTCGACTCTAATGAGACACTAGTAGTCGGTATAGTCAACAACTTATTTGCCATCTTTCCATAATAGGATATCTATAAGCATTCAGCCTCCACCAGTCAAGTAATGTGAAAGTTGGATCCTGAATAGGATGATATAACTAGTTAAATCAGACTCGCATGGCTCTAAATTTGTCTCCTTGAGAAAGGATTGAAACTCACTCGACAATGTGGCCATAGATGTAGTTGTTTGCCTACTTGAAGTTGAGCTCTGCTTATTGGTGTTAGAAGCCTCATTCTGACGATTTTCCATCTCATATGTGGCATACAGATCAATGAACTCTGTTTTGATATATTCCGCCTCACTACTGTCCTTCTCTCGGCCATACATTTTCTTAAAACAATGGTCCAGAAATTTCATCTTAAATCTAGGATCAGGAATGGTGGAAATCACCATAACATTGTTCTTTACTTTTTTTATCTTGCCAATTTTTGTTTTCGGGCACAACAGAGCTATCCCCATACTTATCAAACTTATCAAGTATTGCTTCCCTCATCATTTTCAAATTGTCATCTTCGGACAAAACATGCTCTACTATAGCAATCCCAATATTCATGATATATGGATAAAATATGTTGGTAGTGGGGTAGGTAGATCCCGATTGTGTAGTGGTTACCCTCGTCAAATGATTTCAAGAGGGGTTGAATTTTGCCATATAATACCAAATCATCATCGTTAGGCTGCCATTCATAATTAGGATCGGATTGCGCATACTCATTCAAAGCTTCCTTATACAAAGTGTAAGCATCTAGCATTATGTATGTAGAACTCCATCTAGTTGTACAGCTAGGCATAATCCTTTCCCAACATTAATATTCAGAGACTTGCAATCTGACAAGGAGTTCGACTTGCGTGATGGAGATTTTTTTTCTAGAACTTGACAATTTCTCTAAGCTTGCATACCAAAGGTTGCAATGTTTCCATGCCATCATTGACTATCAAATTCACTATGTGTGCACAACCGTGAACATGGAAGTACTTAGATATAAATTTTGTTGATCTCCTAGCAATGAACTTGTCCATCAATTTCTTAGCAGCAGAATCACTCGGGGAACAATATTCATGGTCGTTCTCATGATCTTAGCTTCTATTTTTCATTCTTAGCAGCATTCAAAAACATCTTGAGTTTTGAAAAATCCTGAGTGAGGTGGGTCTAACTCCACCAAGTTTAAAACAGGACATTGCATAACCTAATCATTATCTATGTAGTGAGCAACCACAGTTAGGTAGGAAAGATTCTAGTTGGAAGTCCATATATCAGATGTCAAACTAATGTTCTCGGTAGACCTTAGTTGCTTCTTAAGTATTTCTCTTAGAAAGAGACACCTTCATGCATTTGGATCTAATTTTTCCTACCAATGAACTTGTATGATGCATTCATATATCTCATGAGGATATTAAAAGCATGTTCTATAATCCTAAAAGGGTATTCATGCATAATTATCATCTTTGCAATGATTTGAAGGACTTCCGCATGATCATATTCATGATTCACTATAAGAGGTGCACCTGGCTTTTCAGGATCCAAGTTGGTTGCACCTTGTCATAGTTGTCTTCCCTTCTTGTTCAGATAGTGAGCACTAACTTATGTATGCTTATTGAGACTAGTAGTTCGTACCCATGGAGTTTAAGCAAAACCCCCCAACAATGCAAGCATTTTGCATCCGTGATGACCTTCCCTTATTTCTTCATGCATACAACTTTGACCTACTTGAAATGCTGGAAACATTTTGCACACTTGCTCTGTTTTCCCCACCTTTACCTTACCAACGTCAAATTGTTAACCTTTTTTATTTCCCCCCTCTGTCTTCTCAGTGTCATTGACCTCAGCTTCTTCATCATTTTGATTGTCACCAAATCCTAAATAAGGCTTTGCCATATCATCATCCATGTCATATGCATCTACCTCGTCAATATCTTCATACCCTTCATCAACTTGTACCCATTCCTCTATATCATCATCATGTGCACAAAGAAATAACATGATTTTGACATCATATTTGGCAAGTCATCATTGCCTGATTTATTAGGAATATGATTAATGAAGTTCTATTATTTTATAATGTAACTAGAGTCCTATACGAATATACCAAAAATTGCAATGTTCAAAATTGTTACTAGGGTTCTATACCAAAATTGTGATGTATAAAATAGAAACCAAAACTCATTGAGTGAAATCTAGTAGTGCATTTAACTAGTAGCAAGACAAATGGAGTTTGCATGCATACTGCATTGTTAACTTTTAACCATCTAAACACAGGTTGTGAGCACACAAGAAATTTATGCTCTTGATTCAGCATCACCATCAGAGATTGCCGCATCCATCCTTGGACTTTTATGTTCTTGTATACCTTGTGGTCAAAGATGAGGAGGCTTCGCTGCGGTCGAGGGTGAGTCCCATGACGTACCATTGAAGGCCACAGGCTTCTTCCGCAACTGTATGCTTATAGTTGGAGCAGAAGGTGATGGGTGCCGGCGTTGATCCATTTTTCCTGGCTTCCGGGCACCGGGCTTGTAGATCACAGATGGGAGATGGGGAGCATTGGAGATAGTGATGCAAGAGGTGGGACTCGATGCTGTGCTCGGGAATGGAGATGATGGAGGCGAGAACTACACAGGCGGGACGCCGGACGACTGTGATGGTCGATAGCCACCGTCGTACCCGAGCAGGAGGGGAATCAACAACTCAACGCCCTATCTCTAGTCGCCGCCCTCGAGGTCCAAGCTCCATCTTTCGTTTGGTCTCCTGGCTCTTGAGTCTTGTTGAATAAATACCCTATCCTCCCTTGTAGACTGGTAGAGATGAAGTATGGAGACCAAACGAAAGATGGAGCCTGGACGCTGGAGGGCGGCGGCTAGGGATAGGGCATTGAGTCATTGACTCCCCTCCCGCTCGAGTACGCAGGCAGCCGCTGACCACACTAGCTGTCTAGCGTTCCAAAACCCGCGGTTGTCCCACCACAGCACAACTCTCGCCTTCATCATCTCCATTCCCAAGCAGAGCACTGACAATCTCTAATGGTGATGCCAGATCAGGAGCGATAAACTACTTGTGTGCTCACAACCTGTGTTTATATAGTTAAAAGTTAACAATGCAGTATGCATGTAAACTCAATTTGTCTTGCTACTATCTAAATGCACTACTAGATTTCACTTATGAGTTCTGATTTCTATTTTCTACATCGCAGTTTTGGTATGGAACTCTGGTTACAGTTTTGTATATTGCAATTTTTGGTATATTAGTATTGAACTCTAGTTATACAATATACACTAACAGAACTTGATTATTCACATTCTTCATAAATCATGCAATGATGACTTCCCAAATCTGATAATCTAAATCATGTTATTTCTTTGTGCGCGGGATGGTGATATAGAGAATGGGTAGACGTTGATGAAGGATATGAAGAGGCTGGTGAGGCTGATGAAGCAGACACATATGACATGGATGATGATATGTTAGAGCCTTCTTTAGGATTGGGTGACGATGAAAATGATGGAGAAGCCGAGGTCAATGACATAGAGAAGACAAAGAGAGGGAAAAAGGAAAAAAAGGCAACAACTGATGTTGGTAAGGTTAAGGTCAGGAAAACTAGAGTCAAGCATACAAAATGCTGGCATCATTTCAAGTAGGTTAAAGTTGTATGTAGGAAGAAATGAGGGAAGGTCGTCACGAAGGCAAAATGCTTGCATTGTTGTGGGTTGTTTTCTTATACTCCAGGGGGATAAACTACTAGTCTTAATCGACATACAAAAGTTTGTGCTCACTATATGAACAAGGGAAGATGGATACGAGAAGGTACAATCAACTTGGATCCTAAAAAGCCAGGTGCATATCTTATAGTGAATCACGAAGATGATCATGCAGAAGTTTTTAAAATCATAGCAAAGATGGTAATTGTGCATGGATATCCTTTTAGGATGGTAGATCATGCTTGGTTTAATATCCTCATGAGATATATGAAATACATCATACAAGTTCATTGGTACGAAGAAAATTAGAGCTGAATGCATGAAGGTGAATCTTTCTGAGAAAGAAATCCTTAAGAAGCAACTAAGGTCTATTTAGAGCATTAGTTTGACATCTGATATATGGATTTCCAACCAGAATCTTTCCTACCTAGCTGTGGTTGCTCACTACATAGATGATGACTGGGTTATGCAATGTTCTGCTTTAAACTTGATAGAGTTAGACCCACCTCACTCAGGATTTGACATAGCTCAAGACGTTTTTGGATGCTGCCAAGAATGGAAAATAGAAGATGAGATCATGACAATGACCATGGATAATGCTGCCCCGAATGATTCTGCTGCTAAGAAATTGATGGACAAGTTCACTGCTAGGAAATCAGCAAAATTCATATCCAAGTATTTCCATGTTTGTTGTTGTGCACACATAGTGAATTTGGTAGTCAATGATTACATGGAACCATAGCAAACTTTGATATGCAAGCTTAGAGAAACTGTCAAGTACTTGAAAAAATATCCATCTCACATGTCGAACTTCTTGTCAGATTGCAAGTCTCTGTATATTAAAGTTGGGTAAGGATTATACCTAGATGTAGGAACTAGATGGAGTTCTGCATACAGAATGGTGGACACTTGCACTTTGTATAGGGAAGCTTTCAATGAGTATGCACAATCATATCCTAATTATGAATGGCAGACTAATGATGAAGATTGGGTATTATATGACAAAATCCAACTTATTCTGAAATCATTTGTTGAGGTAATACTATCAGGATCTACCTACCCCACTACCAACATATTTTATCCATATATCATGAATGTTAAGACTGCTATACTAGAGCATGATTTGTCCGGAGATGAAAATTTGACAATGATGGGGGAATCAATGCTTAATAAGTTTGATAAATATTGGGATAGCACTATTGTGCCGGAGAACAAAATCAAAAAGATAAAAAAGGTAAGAACAATGTTATGGTGATTTCCACCATTCTTGATCCCAGATTTAAGATAAAACTTATGGACTAATGTTTTAAGAAAATGTGTGGAAGAGAGAAGGCGAGTGAGGCGTAAGATACCAAAACACAATTCTTTGATCCGATGACACATATGAGATGGAAAATCGCCGAATGAGGCTTCTAACACCAATGAGTAGAGTTCAACTTCAAGTAGGCAAACAACTACATCTATGGCCATATTGTCGATTGGGTTTCACTAGTAGGAAAAGGAACTAATGTGAGACACATTAGTGCCGGTTCGATTTTGGCCCGGTACTAATGGTACCATTAGTGCCGGTTCGAACGACTATGCATTAATGCCGGTTCGTTTTGAACCTTTAGTACCGGTTCGTGCCACGAACCGTACTAAAAAGTGGTGGTAGGTGGCGTCGGGCCAGGGTTCATGATCACCTTTAGTACCGCTCGTGGCACAAACCAGTACTAAAGGCTAACCTTTAGTACCGGTTCGTGCCACGAACCCGTACTAAAGGGTTTGACCTATAGTACCGGTTCGTGGCACAAACCGTACTAAAGGGCAATTACAATCTCTACCCCACAGATATCGCCATTTCAGTTTTGAAGAATACAAAAGAAAATGATAAAAAATTCAAAAAATAAAATCCTTCGAGATGTAGTTATATTACTACATCTACTAGTTAGGAAAATTACAAAACTTAAATTTGGACATGTTTTGCAAAAAGTGTAGGGAAAATGTAAAACGGCTATAACTTTTTGCATACGATGTCGGAAAAAAACGTATGATATATCAAAAAATTCAGCACGAAATTCAGCACACGGCTAGGCAATTGTATAGGGTGTGCTAGGGGCGCCCCCCACATATATATATAGGTGGGAAGGAGAGGGGAGGCAGCCAGGAGGCGCCCAAGTAGGCTGAATCCTACTTGGGGTCTCCCCATGGCCGGCGCCCTCCTGCCTTATTTGCCGGAGGGGGAAGGAAAGAGGAGGGAGGAGGGAAGGAAGGGGGAGGCCAAATCCCCCCTTTCCTTCTCCCTTCCCCTCTTTCCTTCTCCTCTGGTTTGGCCCATACGGGGGGCACACCGGCCCCTTGTGGCTGGTGCATTTCCCCTCTTGGCCCATAAGGCCCATATCTTTTGTCGGGGGTGCCCGGTACCCTCGGGAACCCTCCGGAACACTTCCGGTGTCCGAATACTATCGTCCTATATATCAATCTTTACCTCTCGACCATTTCGAGACTCCTCGTCATGTCCGTGATCTCATCCGGGACTTCAAAAAACATTTGGTCACCAAATCACATAACTCATATAATACAATATCGTCATTGAACGTTAAGCGTGCGGACCCTGCGGGTTTGAGAACTATGTAGACATGACCAAGACACCTCTCTGGTCAATAACCAATAGTGGAACCTTGATGTTCATATTGGCTCCTACATTTTCTTCGAAGATCTTTATTGGTCGAACCGTTATGACAACATACGTAATTCCCTTTGTCCATCGGTATGTTACTTGCCCGAGATTCAATCGTCGGTATCTTCATACGTAGTTCAATCTCGTTACTGGCAAGTCTCTTTACTCGTTCGGTAATACACCACCTCGTGACTAACTCCTTAGTCGTTTGCTTGCAAGCTTATGATGTGTATTACCGAGAGGGCCCAGAGATACCTTTCCGATACTCAGAGTGACAAATCCTAATCTCGATCTATGCCAACTCAACAAACACCTTCGGAGATACCTGTAGAGCATCTTTATGATCACCCAGTTATGTTGTGACGTTTGATAGCACACAAGGTATTCCTCCGGTATCCGGGAGTTGCATAATCTCACAGTCGAAGGAATATGTATTTGACATGAAGAAAGCAATAGCAATAAAACTGAACGATCATTATGCTAAGCCAACAGATGGGTCTTGTCCATCACATCATTCTCCTAATGATGTGACCCCGTTATCAAATGACAACTCATGTCCATTGTTAGGAAACCTTAACCATCTTTGATCAACGAGCTAGTCTAGTAGAGGCTTACTAGGGACACGGTATTTGTTTATGTATTCACACATGTATTTAAGTTTCCGATCAATACAGTTCTAGCATGAATAATAAACCATTATCATGAATATGGAAATATAGAATAACAACTTTGTTATTGCCTCTAGGGCATATTTCCTTCACAATTACCGCGTTTTTAAATTTTCCTTGGAATTTGGAGGCTTCTCCCTATTTGTGTACTTGGAGATACTCTTTCTGATAAATTGAATTAGGCAAGTACTTAGTGACTTAACATGTTGCTGTAAGATAACATTTGTGTATATTTCCATGCCTGGAATCTTCATTGAGTGGAAGCTACTTTGTGGGCTTAAATATTGGCAGCAGTCCCGACTCTAGGCAAGGGCAAAAAGGGCCAAAAACCATGTTCGAGATCACATGCTCCTTTACAAAAAATGATTTTGAACTCATACAAAAAATCTAATAAATAAATATATAATATTGACACCCTCTAAATATTTTGCAATGGGAACATTGGCATGATGCATTGATTGCAATAAGTTAATAGTAAATTAACCTATATGTGATGGTACTGAAAACCATTATTAGATCTGATAGGGTGGTGTGTAGGATCGAAAGTACTAGAAGGGATCGGCCACAGGATGTTTACCCAGGTTCAGGCCCTCGTCATGGAGATAATTAGCACCCTACTCCTTATTTGGATTTGATTAATGGGGGAAAACACCTAGTGCGAGGGAGTTACAATGTATGTGGAGATGTTGCTATCGAGATTATCACAATGTTGGTTGATGATTCGTACTACCCCATGATCTTGCCCTATAAAGGGAGACGAGGCCTAGGGATACATGTTTTGCCAACCGATCTAGAACGTGAATCGTACAGGACTCAACTTGGTGCATACTCCAAGATGAGTACCTTATGGAAGGAAGGCTTCCTATGGGGAGAGGAGCTATGGTCACATCTTGGTTTGCTGGGCCCTGAGACCGGCCTCCCAGCCGACGGGCCACCCCAGGTATAGTACATTGTCAGTAACCCTTGAGCTTTCATAAAGTTTTGTCCATGCTTCTTCTCGAATTGCCGAGGAAGAAACTCGGTCGGTATCATCTCGTATGAAGTGAGTGGACTAGTACGGGTTTAACCTACCCGTCTTCAGCTGGCCCGTCTTCTTTCTTGACCTCTACGGAACATAGATGGCTCTGCTTCGGTCCGGTTTCTCTTCTCCGTTTGAGAACTCGTCTGGGTTCCGGCCTCTTTGTATAGGGAAGCTTTCAATGAGTATGCACAATCATATCCTAATTATGAATGGCAGACTCATGATGAAGATTGGGTATTATATGACAAAATCCAACTTATTCTGAAATCATTTGTTGAGGTAATACTATCAGGATCTACCTACCCCACTACCAACATATTTTATCCATATATCATGAATGTTAAGACTAATATACTAGAGCATGCTTTGTCCGGAGATGACAATTTGATAATGATGGGGGAATCAATTCTTAATAAGTTTGATAAATATTGGGATAACACTATTGTGCAGGAGAACAAAATTAAAAAGATAAAAAAGGTAAGAACAATGTTATGGTGATTTCCACCATTCTTGATCCCAGATTTAAGATAAAACTTGTGGACTAATGTTTTAAGAAAATGTGTGGAAGAGAGAAGCGCAGTAGTGAGGCAGAAGATACCAAAACACAATTCTTTGTTCCGTATGACACATATGAGATGGAAAATCGTCAGAATGAGGCTTCTAACACCAATGAGTAGAGTTCAACTTCAAGTAGGCAAACAACTACATCTATGGCCATATTGTCGATTGGGTTTCACTAGTAGAAAACGGACCTAATGTGAGACACATTAGTGCCGGTTCGATTTTGGCCCGGTACTAATGGTACCATCAGTGCCTATTCGAACGGCTATGCATTAATGCCGGTTCCTTTTGAACCTTTAGTACCGGTTCGTGCCACAAACCGGTACTAAAGGGGTGGTGGCAGGCTGGCGTCAGGCCGGGGCCCCGCGATCACCTTTATTACCGGCTCGTGGCACAAACCGGTACTAAAGGGCAATTTTCAATCTCTACCCCCCCCCCTCCCGTATGTCGCCATTTCAGTTTTGAAGAATACAAAAGAAAATGATAAAAAATTCAAAAAATAAAATTCTTCGAGTTGTTGTTATATTACTACATCTACTAGTTAGGAAAATTAAAAAACTTAAATTTGGACATGTTTTGCAAAAAGTGTAGGGAAAATGTAAAACAACTATAACTTTTGCATACGATGTCGGAAAAAACGTATGATATAACAAAAAAACCAGCACGAAATTCAGCACACGGCTAGGCAATTGTATAGGGTGTGCTAGGGGCGCCCCCACATACATATATATAGGTGGGAAGGAGAGGGGAGGCAGCCAGGAGGGGCCCAAGTAGGCTGAATCCTACTTGGGGTCTCCCCATGGCCGGCGCCCCCCTGCCTTATTTGCCGAAGGGGGAAGGAAAGAGGAGGGAGGAGGGAAGGAAGGGGGAGGCCAAATCCCCCCTTTCCTTCTCCCTTCCCCTCTTTCCTTCTCCTCTGGTTTGGGCCATACGGGGGGCACACCAGCCCCTTGTGGCTGGTGCATTTTCCCTCTTGGCCCATAAGGCCCATATCTTTTGCCGGGGGTGCCCGGTACCCTCGGGAACCCTCCGGAACACTTCCGGTGTCTGAATACTATCGTCCTATATATCAATCTTTACCTCTCGACCATTTCGAGACTCCTCGTCATGTCCGTGATCTCATCCGGGACTTCAAAAAACATTTGGTCACCAAATCACATAACTCATATAATACAATATCGTCATTGAACGTTAAGCGTGCGGACCCTGCGGGTTCGAGAATTATGTAGACATGACCAAGACACCTCTCTGGTCAATAACCAATAGTGGAACCTGGATGCTCATATTGGCTCCTACATTTTCTTCGAAGATCTTTATTGGTCGAACCGTTATGACAACATACGTAATTCCCTTTGTCCATCGGTATGTTACTTGCCCGAGATTCAATCGTCGGTATCTTCATACCTAGTTCAATCTCGTTACCGGCAAGTCTCTTTACTCGTTCCGTAATACACCACCTCGTGACTAACTCCTTTGTCGTTTCTTGCAAGCTTATGATGTGTATTACTGAGAGGGCCCAGAGATACCTTTCCGATACTCAGAGTGACAAATCCTAATCTCGATCTATGCCAACTCAACAAACACCTTCGGATATACCTATAGAGCATCTTTATGATCACCCAGTTACGTTGTGACGTTTGATAGCACACAAGGTATTCCTCCAGTATCCAGGAGTTGCATATATAATCTCACAGCCGAAGGAATATGTATTTGACATGAAGAAAGCAATAGCAATAAAACTGAACGATCATTATGCTAAGCCAACATATGGGTCTTGTCCATGACATCATTCTCCTAATGATGTGACCCCATTATCAAATGAAAACTCATGTCCATTGTTAGGAAACCTTAACCATCTTTGATCAACGAGCTAGTCTAGTAGAGGCTTACTAGGGACACGGTATTTGTTTATGTATTCACACATGTATTTAAGTTTCCGATCAATATAGTTCTAGCATGAATAAGAAACCATTATCATGAATAAGGAAATATAGAATAACAACTTTATTATTGCCTCTAGGGCATATTTCCTTCACAATTACCGCGTTTTTAAATTTTCCTTGGAATTTGGAGGCTTCTCCCTATTTGTGTACTTGGAGATACTCTTTCTGATAAATTGAATTAGGCAAGTACTTAGTGTCTTAACATGTTGCTGTAAGATAACATTTGTGTATATTTCAAGCTCGAATCTTCATTGAGTGGAAGCTACTTTGTGGGCTTAAATATTGGCATCAGTCCCGACTCTAGGCAAGGGCAAAGGGCCAAAACCATGTTCGAGATCACATGCTCCTTTACAAAAATGATTTTGAACTCATCCAAAAAATCTAAAAAATAAATATATAATATTGACACCCTCTAAATATTTGGCAATGGGAACATTGGCATGATGCGTTGATTGCAACAAGTTAATAGTAAATTAATCTATATGTGATGGTACTGAAAACCATTACTAGACCTGATAGGGTGGTGTGTAGGATCGAAAGTACTAGAAGGGATCGGCCACAGGATGTTTACCCAGGTTCAGGCCCTCGTCATGCAGATAATTAGCACCCTAATCCTTATTTGGATTTGATTAATGGGGGAAAACACCTAGTGCGAGGGAGTTACAATGTATGTGGAGATCTTGCTATCGAGATTATCACAATGTTGGTTAATGATTCGTACTACCCCATGATCTTCCCTATAAAGGGAGACGAGGCCTAGGGATACATGTTTTGCCAATCGATCTAGAACGCGAATCGTACAGGACTCAACTTGGTGCATACTCCAAGATGAGTACCTTATGGAAAGAAGGCTTCCTATGGGGAGAGGAGCTATGGTCACATCTTGGTTTGCTGGGCCCTGAGACCGGCCTCCTAGCCGACGGGCCACCCCAGGTATAGTACATTGTCAGTAGCCCTTGAGCTTTCATAAAGTTTTGTCCATGCTTCTTCTCGAATTGCCGAGGAAGAAACTCGGTCGGTATCATCTCGTATGAAGTGAGTGGACTAGTACGGGTTTAACCTACCCGGCCTCAGCTGGCCTGTCTTCTTTCTTGACCTCTACGGAACATAGATGGCTCTGCTTCGGTCCGGTTTCTCTTCTCCGTTTGAGAACTCGTCAGGGTTCCGGCCTCATTGTATAGGGAAGCTTTCAATGAGTATGCACAATCATATCCTAATTATGAATGGCAGACTCATGATGAAGATTGGGTATTATATGACAAAATCCAACTTATTATGAAATCATTTGTTGAGGTAATACTACCTACCCCACTACCAACATATTTTATCCATATATCATGAATGTTAAGACTGCTATACTAGAGCATGCTTTGTCCGGAGATGACAATTTGACAATGATGGGGGAATCAATGCTTAATAAGTTTGATAAATATTGGGATAGCACTATTGTGCCGGAGAACAAAATCAAAAAGATAAAAAAGGTAAGAACAATGTTATGGTGATTTCCACCATTCTTGATCCCAGATTTAAGATAAAACTTGTGGACTAATGTTTTAAGAAAATGTGTGGAAGAGAGAAGGGCAGTAGTGAGGCAGAAGATACCAAAACACAATTCTTTGATCCGTATGACACATATGAGATGGAAAATCGTCAGAATGAGGCTTCTAACACCAATGAGTAGAGTTCAACTTCAAGTAGGCAAACAACTACATCTATGGCCATACTGTCGATTGGGTTTCACTAGTAGAAAAAGGACCTAATGTGAGACACATTAGTGCCGGTTTGATTTTGGCCCGGTACTAATGGTACCATTAGTGCCGGTTCGAACGGCTATGCATTAATGCCGGTTCGTTTTGAACCTTTAGTACTGATTCGTGCCACGAACCGGTACTAAAGGGGTGGTGGCAGTGGCGTCGGCCAGGGTTCATGATCACCTTTAGTACCGGCTCGTGGCACAAACCGGTACTAAAGGGCTAACCTTTAGTACCGGTTCGTGCCACGAACCGGTACTAAAGGGGTTTGACCTATAGTACCGGTTCGTGGCACAAACCGGTACTAAAGGGCAATTTTCAATCTATCCCCCCCCCCCCCGGCGGTATATCGCCATTTTAGTTTTGAAGAGTACATAAGAAACTGATAAAAAATTCAAAAAATAAAATTCTTCGAGATGTAGTTATATTACTACATCTACTAGTTAGGAAAATAAAAAACTTAAATTTGGACATGTTTTGCAAAAAGTGTAGGGAAAATGTAAAACGGCTATAACTTTTGCATACGATGTCGGAAAAAAATGTATAATATATCAAAAAATTCAGCACGAAATTCAGCACACTGCTAAGCAATTGTATAGGGTGTGCTAGGGGCGCCCCTCACATATATATATATAGGTGGGAAGGAGAGGGGAGGCAGCCAGGAGGCGCCCAAGTAGGCTGAATCCTACTTGGGGTCTCCCCATGGCCGGCGCCCCCTGCCTTATTTGCCGGAGGGGGAAGGAAAGCGGAGGGAGGAGGGAACGAAGGGGGAGGCCAAATCCCCCTTTCCTTCTCCCTTCCCCTCTTTCCTTCTCCTCTGGTTTGGCCCATACGGGGGGCACACCAGCCCCTTGTGGCTGGTGCATTTCCCTCTTGGCCCATAAGGCCCATATCTTTGTCGGGGTGCCGGTTGCACTCGAACCCTCCGGAACACTTCCGGTGTCCGAATACTATCGTCCTATATATCAATCTTTACCTCTCGACCATCTTGAGACTCCTCGTCATGTCCATGATCTCATCCGGGACTTTAAAAAACATTTGGTCACCAAATCACATAACTCATATAATACAATATCTTCATTGAACGTTAAGCGTGCGGACCGTGCGGGTTCGAGAACTATGTAGACATGACCAAGACACCTCTCTGGTCAATAACCAATAGTGGAACCTGGATGCTCATATTGTCTCCTACATTTTCTTCGAAGATCTTTATTGGTCAAACTGTTATGACAACATACGTAATTCCCTTTGTCCATCGGTATGTTACTTGCCCGAGATTCGATCGTCGGTATCTTCATACCTAGTTCAATCTCGTTACCTGCAAGTCTCTTTACTCGTTCCGTAATACACCACCTCGTGACTAACTCCTTAGTCGTTTGCTTGCAAGCTTATGATGTGTATTACCGAGAGGGCCCAGACATACCTTTCCCATACTCAGAGTGACAAATCCTAATCTCGATCTATGCCAACTCAACAAACACCTTTGGAGATACCTGTAGAGCATCTTTATGATCACCCAGTTACGCTATGACGCTTGATAGCACACAAGGTATTCCTCCGTATCCGGAGTTGCATAATCTCACAATCGAAGGAATATGTATTTGACATGAAGAAAGCAATAGCAATAAAACTGAACGATCATTATGCTAAGCCAACGGATGGGTCTTGTCCATCACATCATTCTCCTAATGATGTGACCCTGTTATCAAATGACAACTCATGTCCATTGTTAGGAAACCTTAACCATCTTTGATCAACGAGCTAGTCTAGCTAGAGGCTTACTAGGGACACGGTATTTGTTTATGTATTCACACATGTATTTAAGTTTCCGACCAATACAGTTCTAGCATGAATAATAAACCATTATCATGAATAAGGAAATATAGAATAACAACTTTATTATTGCCTCTAGGGCATATTTCCTTCACAATTATAGCGTTTTTAAATTTTCCTTGGAATTTGGAGGCTTCTCCCTATTTGTGTACTTGGAGATACTCTTTCTGATAAATTGAATTAGGCAAGTACTTAGTGACTTAACATGTTGCTGTAAGATAACATTTGTGTATATTTCCAAGCCTGGAATCTTCATTGAGTGGAAGCTACTTTGTGGGCTTAAATATTGGCAGCAGTCCTGACTCTAGGCAAGGGCAAAAGGGCCAAAAACCATGTTCGAGATCACATGCTCCTTTACAAAAAATGATTTTGAACTCATCCAAAAAATCTAAAAAATAAATATATAATATTGACACCCTCTAAATATTTGGCAAAGGGAACATTGGCATGATGCATTGATTGCAATAAGTTAATAGTAAATTAATCTATATGTGATGGTACTGAAAACCATTATTAGACCTGATAGGGTGGTGTGTAGGATCAAAAGTACTAGAAGGGATCGGCCACAGGATGTTTAACCAGGTTCAGGCCCTCGTCATGGAGATAATTAGCACCCTGCTCCTTATTTGGATTTGATTAATAGGGGAAAACACCTAGTGCGAGGGAGTTACAATGTATGTGGAGATGTTGCTATCGAGATTATCACAATGTTGGTTGATGATTCGTACTACCCCATGATCTTTCCCTATAAAGGGAGACGAGGCCTAGGGATACATGTTTTGCCAACCGATCTAGAACGTGAATCGTACAGGACTCAACTTGGTGCATACTCCAAGATGAGTACCTTATGGAAAGAAGGCTTCCTATGGGGAGAGGAGCTATGGTCACATCTTGGTTTGCTGGGCCCTGAGACCGGCCTCCCAGCCGACGGGCCACCCCAGGTATAGTACATTGTCAGTAGCCCTTGAGCTTTCATAAAGTTTTGTCCATGCTTCTTCTCGAATTGCCGAGGAAGAAACTCGGTTGGTATCATCTCGTATGAAGTGAGTGGACTAGTACGGGTTTAACCTACCCGGCTTCAGCTGGCCCATCTTATTTCTTGACTTCTACGGAACATAGATGGCTCTGCTTCGGTCCGGTTTCTCTTCTCCGTTTGAGAACTTGTCAGGGTTCCGGCCTCTTTGTATAGGGAAGCTTTCAATGAGTATGCACAATCATATCCTAATTATGAATGGCAGACTCATGATGAAGATTGGGCATTACATGACAAAATTCAACTTATTCTGAAATCATTTGTTGAGGTAATACTATCAGGATCTACCTACCCCACTACCAACATATTTTATCCATATATTATGAATGTTAAGACTGCTATACTAGATCATGCTTTGTCCGGAGATGACAATTTGACAATGATGGGGAAATCAATGCTTAATAAGTTTGATAAATATTGGGATAGCACTATTGTGCCGGAGAACAAAATCAAAAAGATAAAAAAGGTAAGAAGAATGTTATGGTGATTTCGACCATTCTTGATCCTAGATTTAAGATAAAACTTGTGCACAAATGTTTTAAGAAAATGTGTGGAAGAGAGAAGGGCAGTAGTGAGGCAGAAGATACCAAAACACAATTCTTTGATCCATATGACACATATGAGATGGAAAATCATCAGAATGATGCTTCTAACACCAATGAGTAGAGTTCAACTTCAAGTAGGCAAACAACTACATCTATGGCCATATTGTCGATTGGGTTTCACTAGTAGAAAAAGGACCTAATGTGAGACACATTAGGGCCGGTTCGATTTTGGCCCGGTACTAATGGTACCATTAGTGCCAGTTCGAACGGCTATGCATTAATGCCGGTTCGCTTTGAACCTTTAGTACCGGTTAGTGCCACGAACCGGTACTATAGGGTGGTGGCAGGTGGCGTCGGGTCGGGGCTTCACGATCACCTTTTAGTACCGCTCGTGGCACAAACCGTACTAAAGGGTTAACTTTAGTACCGGTTCGTGCCACGAACCGGTACTAAAGGGTTTGATTTATAGTACCGGTTCGTGGCACAAACCGTACTAAAGGGCAATTTTCAATCTCTACCCCCGTTATATCGCCATTTTAGTTTTGAAGAATACAAAAGAAAATGATAAAAATTCAAAAATAAAATTCTTCGAGATGTAGTTATATTACTACATCTACTAGGTAGGAAAATTAAAAACTTAAATTTGGACATGTTCTGCAAAAGTGTAGGAAAATGTAAAACGGCTATAACTTTTGCATACGATGTCGGAAAAAACGTATAATATAGCAAAAATTCAGCACACGACTAGGCATTGTATAGGGTGTGCTAGGGCACACACACACACACACACACACACACACACACACACACACACATATATATATATATATATATATATATATATATATATATATATATATATATAGGTGGGAAGGAGAGGGAGGCAGCAGGAGGCGCCCAAGTAGGCTGAATCCTACTTGGGGTCTCCCCATGGCCGACGCCCCCGCCTTATTTGTGGAGGGGAAGGAAAGAGGAGGAGGAAGGAAGGGGAGGCCAAATCCCCCCATTTCCTTCTCCCTTCCCCTCTTTCCTTCTCCTCTGGTTTGGCCCATACGGGGGGCACACCAGCCCCTTGTGGCTGGTGCATTTCCCCTCTTGGCCCATAAGGCCCATATCTTTTGCCGGGGGTGCGCGGTACCCTCGGGAACCCTCCGGAACACTTCCGGTGTCCGAATACTATCATCCTATATATCAATCTTTACCTCTCGACCATTTCGAGACTCCTCATCATGTCCGTGATCTCATCCGGGACTTCAAAAAACATTTGGTCACCCAATCACATAACTCATATAATACAATATCGTCATTGAACGTTAAGCGTGCGGACCCTGCGGGTTCGAGAACTATGTAGACATGACCAAGACACCTCTCTGGTCAATAACCAATAGTGGAACCTGGATGCTCATATTGGCTCCTACATTTTCTTCGAAGATCTTTATTGGTCGAACCGTTATGACAACATACGTAATTCCCTTTGTCCATCGGTATGTTACTTGCCCGAGATTCGATCGTCGGTACCTTCATACCTAGTTCAATCTCATTACCTGCAAGTCTCTTTACTTGTTCCGTAATACACCACCTCGTGACTAACTCCTTAGTCGTTTGCTTGCAAGCTTATGATGTGTATTACCGAGAGGGCCCAGAGATACCTTTCCGATACTCAGAGTGACAAATCCTAATCTCGATCTATGCCAACTCAACAAACACCTTGGGAGATACCTGTAGAGCATCTTTATGATCACCCAGTTACGTTGTGACGTTTGATAGCACACAAGGTATTCCTCCGGTATCTGGGAGTTGCATAATCTCACAGTCGAAGGAATATGTATTTGACATGAAGAAAGCAATAGCAATAAAACTGAACGATCATTATGCTAAGCCAACGGATGGGTCTTGTCCATCACATCATTCTCCTAATGATGTGACCCCGTTATCAAATGACAACTCATGTCCATTGTTAGGAAACCTTAACCATCTTTGATCAACGAGCTAGTCTAGTAGAGGCTTACTAGGGACATGGTATTTGTTTATGTATTCACACATGTATTTAAGTTTCCGATCAATACAGTTCTAGCATGAATAATAAACCATTATCATGAATAAGGAAATATAGAATAACAACTTTATTATTGCCTCTAGGGCATATTTCCTTCTTAATTACCGTGTTTTTAAATTTTCCTTGGAATTTGGAGGCTTCTCCCTATTTGTGTAGTTGGAGATACTCTTTCTGATAAATTGAATTAGGCAAGTACTTAGTGACTTAACATGTTGCTGTAAGATAACATTTGTGTATATTTCCAAGCCTGGAATCTTCATTGAGTGGAAGCTACTTTGTGGGCTTAAATATTGGCAGCAGTCCCGACTCTAGGCAAGGGCAAAAGGGCCAAAAACCATGTTCGAGATCACATGCTCCTTTACAAAAAATGATTTTGAACTCATCCAAAAAATCTAATTAATATATATATAATATTGACACCCTCTAAATATTTGGCAAAGGGAACATTGGCATGATGCATTGATTGCAATAAGTTAATAGTAAATTAATCTATATGTGATGGTACTGAAAACCATTATTAGACCTGATAGGGTGGTGTGTAGGATCGAAAGTACTAGAAGGGATCGGCCATAGGATGTTTACCCAGGTTCAGGCCCTCGTCATGGAGATAATTAGCACCCTACTCCTTATTTGGATTTGATTAATGGGGGAAAACACCTAGTGCGAGGGAGTTACAATGTATGTGGAGATGTTGCTATCGAGATTATCACAATGTTGGTTGATGATTCGTACTACCCCATGATCTTGCCCTATAAAGGGAGACGAGGCCTAGGGATACATGTTTTGCCAACCGATCTAGAACGCGAATCGTACAGGACTCAACTTGGTGCATACTCCAAGATGAGTACCTTATGGAAAGAAGGCTTCCTATGGGGAGAGGAGCTATGGTCACATCTTGGTTTGCTGGGCCCTGAGACCGGCCTCCCAGCCGACGGGCCACCCCAGGTATAGTACATTGTCAGTAGCCCTTGAGCTTTCATAAAGTTTTGTCCATGCTTCTTCTCGAATTGCCGAGGAAGAAACTCGGTCGGTATCATCTCGTATGAAGTGAGTGGACTAGTACGGGTTTAACCTACCCGGCTTCAGCTGGCCCGTCTTCTTTCTTGACCTCTACGGAACATAGATGGCTCTGCTTCGGTCCGGTTTCTCTTCTCCGTTTGAGAACTCGTCAGGGTTCCGGCCTCTTTGTATAGGGAAGCTTTCAATGAGTATGCACAATCATATCCTAATTATGAATGGCAGACTCTTGATGAAGATTGGGTATTATATGACAAAATCCAACTTATTCTGAAATCATTTGTTTTTTTTGAACCTTTTAACAGTAGGAGAACCTCCTACTGTTTTTGTATTAATATAATAGTAGTAACAAATTACATGGGGATATTTACATGATGACTTTACAAATCACTCTCCCTTTGGGAGGTGGCAGAGGGGTCAAACTATAAAGGATAGGATGTGTGGGATGAGATTTTTGT
The DNA here is from genome assembly GCA_021605205.1 of Aegilops longissima. Lineage (NCBI taxonomy): Eukaryota > Viridiplantae > Streptophyta > Magnoliopsida > Poales > Poaceae > Aegilops > Aegilops longissima. The sequence continues at coordinate 648,049,956 of CM038676.1, forward strand.
GCTTTTCCTTAACCCTATAGGTAAGGAGTGAAAAATCAGTCTTAAGCCTATCGAACCATGAAGCCCTTGAGGGTATTATTCCCCTGAAGTGTTTGTTGTTGCATTCTTTCCAGATACTCCAGGCCGCAGTCAGGAAGAGTTCCATGAAGAGGGGCCTGTTCCAGAGATATTTGGCCGACACAACATTTTGTAGGCGATGTTGACCCTGAATCCAAGAGAACCCCAAACTGGACCAGCATTCAACACTGAATTGACACTCAAAAAAGAGGTGTTCTAGCGATTCTTCAATGTGTTGCCCACAAAGGATGCAGTCATAGTCATTTCCTATATTGTAGTGTCTCCTCTTGAGCATATTCCGCGTGTTAAGACGATCAGAAAGGAGTAACCACCCAAAGACTTTTATTTTCATGGTGGCTTTTGTCCAGAGCCAGAGAAACGTCTGATGGGCCCTCACGTCTCTGAAGTAGAAGGTGTAATATCTGTGAGCAATATAATTTTCCGTTCCCCAAGTATAGGTCCAAGTGTCATGATCATTGGATAGAACCGTTTCCCTCGTGTCAGCTTGTAGTTATCGCACCTCTGCATATGCCTGAGCCGAAAGGGGCAGGTGAAACGCCTCACTCAAAGACGTGATGGACAAGAAATCCCGCACAGACATGTCTTCATTGATTGTGTAGGAAAGAGCGCGTGGGTACTTCTCATCAAAAGTTGCATCTTGCCATAGGTCTTTCCAGAAGAGCACGGTGGATCCATTATTGACATTAGCGTTTGAGATTCACCGAAATGTTGGCATTAGGTTGGCAACATCACGCCACCAGAATGAGCCACAAGGGTCAGCAGCATGCGGAATTTGGTTGACATAGTGTGTGTTCCAGATGAGCTCAACCCAAGGTACGTTCCATCTATTGTAGAATTTATGTAAATATTTGAGCAAGAGTGCATCACCTTGGATCCGGAGGTCGAGTACACCCAATCCACCGCTTTCTTTTGGGCGGCAAACCATTTCCCAGGAGGCGAGGGAATTGCATTTGTCCCCCTGATCCGTTTTCTTCGTCCATAAACACTTCCTTCTAATTTTGTCAATGAGCTCAATGATTTTGGTAGGCAGTCGGAGCGTGCATAGTGCAAAGATGATGAGTGAGGTAATCACTGAGTTAACCAGGTTCTGAAATCATTTGTTGAGGTAATACTATCAGGATCTACCTACCCCACTACCAACATATTTTATCCATATATCATGAATGTTAAGACTGCTATACTAGAGCATGCTTTGTCCGGAGATGACAATTTGACAATGATGGGGGAATCAATGCTTAATAAGTTTGATAAATATTGGGATAGCACTATTGTGCCGGAGAACAAAATCAAAAAGATAAAAAAGGTAAGAACAATGTTATGGTGATTTCCACCATTCTTGATCCCAGATTTAAGATAAAACTTGTGGACTAATGTTTTAAGAAAATGTGTGGAAGAGAGAAGGGCAGTAGTGAGGCAGAAGATACCAAAACACAATTCTTTGATCCGTATGACACATATGAGATGGAAAATAGTCAGAATGAGGCTTCTAACACCAATGAGTAGAGTTCAACTTCAAGTAGGCAAACAACTACATCTATGGCCATATTGTCGATTGGGTTTCACTAGTAGAAAAAGGAACTAATGTGAGACACATTAGTGCCGGTTCGATTTTCGCCCAGTACTAACGGTACCATTAGTGCCGGTTCGAACGGCTATGCATTAATGCCGGTTCGTTTTGAACCTTTAGTACCGGTTTGTGCCACGAACCGGTACTAAAGGGGTGGTGGCAGTGGCGGCCAGTCGGGCCGGTGATCACCTTTAGTACCGCTCATGGCACAAACCGGTACTAAGGGTTAATTTAGTACCGTTCGTGCACGAACCGGTACTAAAGGGTTTGACCTATAGTACCGTTCGTGGCACAAACCGTACTAAAGGGCAATTTTCAATCTCTACCCCCTCTTGTATATCGCCATTTCAGTTTTGAAGAATACAAAACTGAATGATAAAAATTCAAAAATAAAATTCTTGAGATGTAGTTATATTACTACATCTACTAGTTAGGAAAATTAAAAACTTAAATTTGGACATGTTTTGCAAAAGTGTAGGGAAAATGTAAACGGCTATAACTTTTGCATACGATGTCGGAAAAAACGATAATATATCAAAAATTCAGCACGAAATTCAGCACACGGCTAGGCAATTGTATAGGGTGTGCTAGAAACATATATATATATATATATATATATATATATATATATATATATATATATATATATATATATATATATATATATATATATATATATATACCCAAGTAGGCTGAATCCTACTTGGGGTCTCCCATGGCCGGCCCGCCTTATTTGTTGGAGGGGAAGGAAAGAGGAGGGAGGAGGGAAGGAAGGGGGAGGCCAAATCCCCCCTTTCCTTCTCCCTTCCCCTCTTTCCTTCTCCTCTGGTTTGGCCCATACGGGAGGCACACCAGTGCCTTGTGGCTGGTGCATTTCCCCTCTTGGCCCATAAGGCCCATATCTTTTGTCGGGGGTGCCCGGTACCCTCGGGAACCCTCAAGAACACTTCCAGTGTCCGAATACTATCGTCCTATATATCAATCTTTACCTCTCGACCATTTCGAGACTCCTCGTCATGTCCGTGATCTCATCTGGGACTTCAAAAAACATTTGGTCACCAAATCACATAACTCATATAATACAATATCGTCATTGAACGTTAAGCGTGCGGACCCTGCGGATTCGAGAACTATGTAGACACGACCAAGACACCTCTCTGGTCAATAACCAATAGTGGAACCTGGATGCTCATATTGGCTCCTACATTTTCTTCGAAGATCTTTATTGGTCGAACCGTTATGACAACATACGTAATTCTCATTGTCCATCGGTATGTTACTTGCCCGAGATTCGATCGTCGGTATCTTCATACCTAGTTCAATCTCGTTACCGGCAAGTCTCTTTACTCGTTCCATAATACACCACCTCATGACTAACTCCTTAGTCTTTTGCTTGCAAGCTTATGATGTGTATTACCGAGAGGGCCCAGATGTACCTTTCCGATACTCAGAGTGACAAATCCTAATCTCGATCTATGCCAACTCAACAAACACCTTCGGAGATACCTGTAGAGCATCTTTATGATCACCCAGTTATGTTGTGACGTTTGATAGCACACAAGGTATTCCTCCGGTATCCGGGAGTTTCATATTCTCACAGTCGAAGGAATATGTATTTGACATGAAGAAAGCAATAGCAGTAAAACTGAACGATCATTATGCTAAGCCAACGGATGGGTCTTGTCCATCACATCATTCTCCTAATGATGTGACCCCGTTATCGAATGACAACTCATTTCCATTGTTAGGAAACCTTAACCATCTTTGATCAACGAGCTAGTCTAGTAGAGGCTTACTAGGGACACGGTATTTGTTTATGTATTCACACATGTATTTAAGTTTCCGATCAATACAGTTCTAGCATGAATAATAAACCATTATCATGAATAAGGAAATATAGAATAACAACTTTATTATTTCCTCTAGGGCATATTTCCTTCACAATTACCGTGTTTTTAAATTTTCCTTGGAATTTGGAGGCTTCTCCCTATTTGTGTACTTGGAGATACTCTTTCTCATAAATTGAATTAGGCAAGTACTTAGTGACTTAACATGTTGCTGTAAGATGACATTTGTGTATATTTCCAAGCCTGGAATCTTCATTGAGTGGAAGCTACTTTGTGGGCTTAAATATTGGCAGCAGTCCCGACTCTAGGCAAGGGCAAAAAGGGCCAAAAACCATGTTCGAGATCACATGCTCCTTTACAAAAAATGATTTTGAACTCATCCAAAAAATCTAAAAAATAAATATATAATATTGACACCCTCTAAATATTTGGCAATGGGAACATTGGCATGATGCATTGATTGCAATAAGTTAATAGTAAATTAATCTATATGTGATGGTACTGAAAACCATTATTAGACCTGATAGTGTGGTGTGTAGGATCGAAAGTACTAGAAGGGATCGGCCACAGGATGTTAACCCAGGTTCAGGCCCTCGTCATGGAGATAATTAGCACCCTACTCCTTATTTGGATTTGATTAATGGGGGAAAACACCTAGTGCGAGGGAGTTACAATGTATGTGGAGATGTTGCTATCGAGATTATCACAATGTTGGTTGATGATTCAGACTGCCCCATGATCTTGCCCTATAAAGGAGACGAGTCCTAGGGATACATGTTTTGCCAACCGATCTAGAACGCTGAATCGTGACAGACTCAACTTGGTGCATACTCCAAGGTGAGTACCTTATGGAAAGAAGGCTTCCTATGGGGAGAGGAGCTATGGTCACATCTTGGTTTGTTGGGCCCGAGACTGCCTCCCACCGACGGGCCACCCCATGTATAGTACATTGTCAGTAGCCCTTGAGCTTTCATAAAGTTTTGTCCATGCTTCTTCTCGAATTGCCGAGGAAGAAACTCGGTCGGTATCATCTCGTATGAAGTGAGTGGACTAGTACGGGTTTAACCTACCCGACTTCAGCTGGCCCATCTTCTTTCTTGACCTCTACGGAACATAGATGGCTCTGCTTCGGTCCGGTTTCTCTTCTCCGTTTGAGAACTCGGCAGGGTTCCGGCCTCTTTGTATAGGGAAGCTTTCAATGAGTATGCACAGTCATATCCTAATTATGAATGGCAGACTCATGATGAAGATTGGGTATTATATGACAAAATCCAACTTATTCTGAAATCATTTGTTGAGGTAATACTATCAGGTTCTACCTACCCCACTACCAACATATTTTATCCATATATCATGAATGTTAAGACTGCTATACTAGAGCATGCTTTGTCCGGAGATGACAATTTGACAATGATGGGGGTATCAATGCTTAATAAGTTTGATAAATATTGGGATAGCACTATTGTGCTGGAGAACAAAATCAAAAAGATAAAAAAGGTAAGAACAATGTTATGGTGATTTCCACCATTCTTGATCCCAGATTTAAGATAAAACTTGTGGACTAATGTTTTAAGAAAATGTGTGGAAGAGAGAAGGGCAGTAGTGAGGCAGAAGATACCAAAACACAATTCTTTGATCCGTATGACATATATGAGATGGAAAATCGTCAGAATGAGGCTTCTAACACAAATGAGTAGAGTTCAACTTCAAGTAGGCAAACAACTACATCTATGGCCATATTGTCGATTGGGTTTCACTAGTAGAAAAAGGACCTAATGTGAGACACATTTGTGCCGGTTCGATTTTGGCCCGGTACTAATGGTACCATTAGTGCCGGTTCGAACGGCTATGCATTAATGCCGGTTCGTTTTGAACCTTTAGTACCGGTTCGTGCCACGAACCGGTACTAAAGGGGTGGTGGCAGGTGGCGTCGGTCGGGGTTCATGATCACCTTTAGTACCGGCTCGTGGCACAAACCGCTACTAAAGGGCTAACCTTTAGTACCGGTTCGTGCCACTAACCGATTAAAGGGTTTGACCTATAGTACTGGTTCGTGGCACAAACCGGTACTAAAGGGCAATTTTCAATCTCTACCCCCCCCCCTCCTGTATATCGCCATTTCAGTTTTGAAGAATACAAAAGAAAATGATAAAAAAATTCAAGAAATAAAATTCTTCGAGATGTAGTTATATTACTACATCTACTAGTTAGGAAAATTAAAAAACTTAAATTTGGACATGTTTTGCAAAAAGTGTAGGGAAAATGTAAAATGGCTATAACTGTTTAATCTCCAACACCACTGCTCCATACTCAGCTGAAGTACCCTTCTCAATTGCCTCCACTGCAACTCTGCAATCTGAAGCCACCGCCACCTTTTGGATGTATAGATCATGAGCTAGTGCTAAGCTCTCTCGGATGCCAAGTACCTCCAACACCTCCGGGTCTTCAATGTTCCTGAACACCATGGCTGACGCCCCCTGATAGAGTCCCTCTTCATCGCGGCAAATCACCCCAACAGCACCATAACGCCCCGCCCTTGCAACAGCAGCGTCGGAGTTGATCTTTGAATGGTCTCCCGGGGGTGGTAACCAACCCCGTGGTCGAGGCACGACCTCACGAGCAGCGGGCGATGGAGAGTCCATATGATCAAGATCAGCCAGGAATCTGTCTACAAATGCATGTGTTGCGAAAGGTGTTTGAAGAACTCCCTCATGGATAACTTTCCTCCGTGCGTACCAAATGGCCCATAGGGTGGTAATGAGAACGGAAAACTCCTTCTGTGAGATCGTGTCACTCATGGCAAATAACCAGGCCTTAGCATCTTCATCTTTGTTCATGCACATGTGTTGCACTAGCTCCTCGTTTGACAGTGCCCAAACACTCCGAGATAGTATGCAATCAAGCAAAGCGTGTCGCCAATTGTCCTCCATCCCGCAAATAGCACAATCATGAGATTCTGCCATGTTTCATCGGTGTAGCACATCGTTTGTTGGGATGGAATGCTGAGCTAACCTCCAAGTGAACACCTTCAGTTTAGAAGGAACCTTGAGTGTCCACACTGACGTTCAGCCCCGCCGATCTCCCACGCCGTTTGATGTATCTTCACCGCCCTCCAACCACGCTTCTCTTCCCCTCTTGACTCGATTGAGTAAGAAATATGCCGATCACACCGAGAAAATGCCTCTAGGGTCACCGGCCCATGCCCAGAAATCCTCCACTTGCACGGTACACGGTGGGATCTTAGCACCGATTCAAAGATCAGAGGAGTGAAAACTTGGCGTACTAGCTCCTCCTTCCAGCTTGCTGATGATGCATCAATTGTTGGAAATATGCCCTAGAGGTAATAATAAAATGATTATTATTATATTTCCTTGTTCATGATAATTGTCTATTATTCATGCTACAATTGTGTTATCCGGAAATCATAATACATGTGTGAATACATAGACCATAACATGTCCCTAGTGAGCCTCTAGTTGACTAGCTCGTTGATCAACAGATAGTCATGGTTTCCTGACTATGGACATTTGGATGTCATTGATAACGGGATCACATCATTTGGAGAATGATGTGATTGACAAGACCCAATCCTAAGCATAGCACAAGATCGTGTAGTTCGTTTGTTAGAGCTTTTCCAATGTCAAGTATCGTTTCCTTAGACCATGAGATCATGTAACTCCCGGATGCCGTAGGAGTGCTTTGGGTATACCAAACGTCACAACGTAACTGGGTGACTATAAAGGTATGCTACAAGTATCCCTGAAAGTATCTGTTGGGTTGACATGGATCGGGACTGGGATTTGTCACTCCGTATGACGGAGAGGTATCTCTGGGTCCACTCGGTAATGCATCATCATAATGAGCTCAATGTGACCAAGTGTTTGGTCACGGGATCATGCATTACAGTACGAGTAAAGTGACTTGCCTGTAACGAGATTGAATGAGGTATTGGGATACCGACGATCGAATCTCGGGCAAGTAACGTACCGATTGACAAAGGGAATTGTATACGGGATTACTTGAATCCTTGACATCGTGGTTCATCCGATGAGATCATCGAGGAGCATGTGGGAGCCAACATGGGTATCCAGATCCCGCTGTTGGTTATTGGCCGGAGAGTCATCTCGGTCATGTCTGCGTGTCTCCCGAACCCGTAGGGTCTACACACTTAAGGTTCGGTGACGCTAGGGTTGTAGAGATATTAGTATGCGGTAACCCGAAAGTTGTTTGGAGTCCTGGATGAGATCCCGGACGTCACGAGGAGTTCCGGAATGGTCCGGAGGTGAAGAATGGTATATAGGAAGTCCAGTTTCGGTCACCGGGAAAGTTTCGGGGGTCACCGGTATTGTACCGGGACCACCGGAAGGGTCCCGGGCGCCCCACTTGACTTGGGGGGCAAGTCCCCCCCTTGGCTGCCCCCCCCCCTTGAGATGGAATCTCTAGGGGCCGGCGCCCCCCCAGGACCCCTATATAAAGAGGGGGGAGAGAGGGCTGTGCACCCCTGCTCCTCGCGCCTCCCTCTCCCTCCGCACCACCTCTCCCTCTCGCTGAGCTTGGCGAAGCCCTGCCGAGATTGCTGCTACTTCCACCACCACGCCGTCGTGCTACTGGATCTCCATCAACCTCTCCCTCCCCTTGCTGGATCAAGAAGGAGGAGACATCTTCCCCAACCGTACGTGTGTTGAACGCGGAGGTGCCGTCCGCTCGCACTAGGATCTTCGGTGATTTGGATCACGACAGTACGACTCCTCAACCCCGTTCTCTTGAACGCTTCATGTGATCTACAAGAGTATGTAGATGCACTCTCTCTCTCTCGTTGCTAGATGACTCCATAGATTAATCTTGGTGAAGCATAGAAATTTTTTATTTTCTGCAACGTTCGTGCCATGAACCGGTACTAAAGGGGTTTGACCTATAGTACTGGTTCGTGGCACAAACTGGTACTAAAGGGCAACTTTCAATCTCTACCCCCCCCCCTGTATATCGCCATTTCAGTTTTGAAGAATACAAAAGAAAATGATAAAAAATTCAGAAAATAAAATTCTTCGAGATGTAGTTATATTACTACATCTACTAGTTAGGAAAATTAAAACTTAAATTTGGACATGTTTTGCAAAAAGTGTAGGGAAAATGTAAAACGGCTATAACTGTTTAATCTCCAACACCACTGCTCCATACTCAGCTGAAGTACCCTTCTCAATTGCCTCCACTGCAACTCTGCAATCTGAAGCCACCGCCACCTTTTGGATGTATAGATCATGAGCTAGTGCTAAGCTCTCTCGGATGCCAAGTACCTCCAGCACCTCCGGGTCTTCAATGTTCGCGAACACCATGGTTGACGCCCCCTGATAGAGTCCTTCTTCATCGCGGCAAATCACCCCAACAGCACCATAACGCCCCGCCCTTGAAACTGCAGCGTCGGAGTTGATCTTTGAATGATCTCCCGGGGGTGGTAACCAACCCCATGGTCGAGGCACGACCTCACGAGCAGCGGGAGATGGAGAATCCATGTAATCAAGATCAGTCAGGAATCTGTCTACAAATGCATGTGTTGCGAAAGGTGTTTGAAGAACTCCCTCATGGATAACTTTCCTCCGTGCGTACCAAATGGCCCATAGGGTGGTAATGAGAACGGAAAACTCCTTCTATGAGATCGTGTCACTCATGGCAAATAACCAGGCCTTAGCATCTTCATCTTTGTTCATGCACATGTGTTGCACTAGCTCCTCGTTTGACAGCGCCCAAACACTCCGAGATAGTGTGCAGTCAAGCAAAGCGTGTCGCCAATTGTCCTCCATCCCGCAAATAGCACTAGCATGAGAGTCTGCCATGTTTCGTCGGTGTAGCACATCGTTTGTTGGGATGGAATGCTGAGCTAACCTCCAAGTGAACACCTTCAGTTTAGAAGGAACCTTGAGTGTCCACACTGACGTCCAGCCCCGCCGATCTCCCACGCCGTTTGATGTATCTTCACCGCCCTCCAACCACGCTTCCCTTCCCCTCTTGACTCGACTAAGTAAGAAATATGCCGATCACACCGAGAAAATGCCTCTAGGGTCACCGGCCCATGCCCAGAAATCCTCCACTTGCCTGGTACACAATGGGATCTTAAGCACTGATTCAGCATCTAGAGGAGTGAAAACTTGGCGTACTAGCTCCTCCTTCCAGCTTGCTGATGATGCATCAATTGTTGGAAATATGCCCTAGAGGTAATAATAAAATGATTATTATTATATTTCCTTGTTCATGATAATTGTCTATTATTCATGCTATAATTGTGTTATCCGGAAATCATAACACATGTGTGAATACATAGACCATAACATGTCCCTAGTGAGCCTCTAGTTGACTAGCTCGTTGATCAACAGATAGTCATGGTTTCCTGACTATGGACATTTGGATGTCATTGATAACGGGATCACATCATTGGGAGAATGATGTGATTGACAAGACCCAATCCTAAGCATAGCACAAGATCGTAGTTCGCTTGCTAGAGCTTTTCCAATGTCAAGTATCGCTTCCTTAGACCATGAGATCGCGTAACTCCGGATGCCGAGGAGTGCTTTGGGTGTACCAAACGCCACAACGAATGGATGATTATAAAGGTATACTACAGGTATCCCCGAAAGTATCTGTTGGGTTGACACGGATCGAGACTGGGATTTGTCACTCCGTATGACGGAGAGGTATCTCTGGGTCCACTCGGTAATGCATCATCATAATGAGCTCAATGTGACCAAGTGTTTGGTCACGGGATCATGCATTACAGTACGAGTAAAGTGACTTGCCGGTAACGAGATTGAACGAGGTATTGGGATACCGACGATCGAATCTCGGGCAAGTAACGTACCGATTGACAAAGGGAATTGTATACGGGATTACTTGAATCCTTGACATCGTGGTTCATCCGATGAGATCATCGAGGAGCATGTGGGAGCCAACATGGGTATCCAGATCCCGCTGTTGGTTATTGGCCGGAGAGTCATCTCGGTCATGTCTGCGTGTCTCCCGAACCCGTAGGGTCTACACACTTAAGGTTCGGTGACGCTAGGGTTGTAGATATATTAGTATGCGGTAACCCGAAAGTTGTTTGGAGTCCCGGATGAGATCCCGGACGTCACGAGGAGTTCCGGAATAGTCCGGAGGTGAAGAATGGTATATAGGAAGTCCAGTTTCGGCCACCGGGAAAGTTTCGGGGGTCACCGGTATTGTACCGGGACCACCGGAAGGGTCCCGGGCGCCCCACTTGACTTGGAGGGCAAGTCCCCCCCTTGGCTGCCCCCGCCCCCTTGAGATGGGATCTCTAGGGGCCGGCGCCCCCCCAGGACCCCTATATAAAGAGGGGGGAGAGAGGGCTGCGCACCCCTGCTCCTGGCGCCTCCCTCTCCCTCCGCAACACCTCTCCCTCTTGCTGAGCTTGGCGAAGCCCTGCCGAGATTGCTGCTACTTCCGCCACCACGCCGTCGTGCTGCTGGATCTCCATCAACCTCTCCCTCCCCTTGCTGGCCGAAGAAGGAGGAGACATCTTCCCCAACCGTACGTGTGTTGAACTCGGAGGTGCCGTCTGTTCGGCACTAGGATCTTCGGTGATTTGGATCACGACAAGTACGACTCCCTCAACCCCGTTCTCTTGAACGCTTCCGCGCGCGATCTACAAGGGTATGTCGATGCACTCCTCTCTCTCTCGTTGCTAGATGACTCCATAGATTAATCTTGGTGAAGCATAGAAAATTTTTATTTTCTGCAACGTTCCCCAACAGTGGCATCATGAGCTAGGTCTATGCGTAGTTTCTATGCACGAGTAGAACACAATCTTGTTGTGGGCGTAGATGTTGTCAATTTTCTTGCCACTACTAGTCTTATCTTGTTTCGGCGGCATCGTGGGATGAAGCGGCCCGGACCGACCTTACACGTACGCGTACGTGAGATGGGTTCCACCGACTGACATGCACTAGTTGCATAAGGTGGCTAGCGGGTGTCTGTCTCTCCCACTTTAGTCGGATCGGATTCGATGAAAAGGGTCCTTATGAAGGGTAAATAGAAATTGGCATATCACGTTGTGGTTTTACGTAGGTAAGAAACGTTCTTGCTAGAAACTTATAGAAGCCACGTAAAAACATGCAACAACAATTAGAGGACGTCTAACTTGTTTTGCAGCATATGCCTTGTGATGTGATATGGCCAAAAGGATGTGATGAATGAAATATATGTGATGTATGAGATTGATCATGTTCTTGTAATAGGAATCACGACTTGCATGTCGATGAGTATGACAACCGGCAGGAGCCATAGGAGTTGTCTATTTTTGTATGACCTGCGTGTCATTGAATAACGCCATGTAAATTACTTTACTTTGTTGCTAAACACGTTAGCCATAGAAGTAGAAGTAATCGTTGGCGTGACAACTTCATGAAGACACGATGATGGAGATCATGATGATGGAGATCATGGTGTCATGTCGGTGAAGAAGATGATCATGGCGCCCCGAAGATGGAGATCAAAGGAGCAATATGATATTGGCCATATCATGTCACTATTTGATTGCATGTGATGTTTATCATGTTTTGCTGCTTATTTGCTTAATACGACGGTAGTAAATAAGATGATCCCTTATAATAATTTCAAGAAAGTGTTCCCCCTAACTGCGTGACATTGCGAAAGTTCGTTGTTTCGAAGCACCACGTGATGATCGGGTGTGATAGTTTCTAACGTTCACATACAACGGGTGTAAGACAGATTTACACATGCAAAACACTTAGGTTGACTTGACGAGCCTAGCATGTACAGACATGGCCTCGGAACACAAGAGACCGAAAGGTCGAACATGAGTCGTATGGAAGATACGATCAACATGGAGATGTTCACCAATGATGACTAGTCCGTCTCACGTGATGATCGGACACGGTCTAGTTGAGTCGGATCATGTATCACTTAGATGACTAGAGGGATGTCTAATCTGAGTGGGAGTTCATTAAATAATTTGATTAGATGAACTTAATTATCATGAACTTAGTCTAAAAACCTTTGAAAAATGTCTTGTAGATCAAATGGCCAACGCTCATGTCAACCTCAACTTCAACGCGTTCCTAGAGAAAACCAAGCTGAAAGATGATGGCAGCAACTATTCGGACTAGGTCCGGAACCTAAGGATCATCCTCATAGCTGCCAAGAAAGCATATGTCCTAGAAGGACCGCTAGGTGAAGCACCCATCCCAGAGAACCAAGACGTTATGAACGCTTGGCACTCACGTGCTGATGATTACTCCCTCGTTCAGTGCGGCATGCTTTACAGCTTAGAACCGGGGCTCCAAAAGCGTTTTGAGCAACATGGAGCATATGAGATGTTCGAAGAGCTGAAAATGGTTTTCCAAGCTCATGCCCGGTCGAGAGAATATGAGTCTCCGACAAGTTCTACAGCTTGTAAGATGGAGGAAAATAGTTCGTCAAGTGAGCACATACTCAAAATGTCCTGGTTGAACAACCGCTTGTCCTGTGGACATTAACCTCCCGGACGAGGCGGTCATTGACAGAATCCTTGAGTCGCTCCCACCTAGCTACAAGAGCTTTGTGATGAACTACAATATGCAGGGGATGGTGAAAACTATTCCTGAAGTATTTTCAATGCTGAAATCAGCAGAGGTGGAAATCAAAAAGGAACATCAAGTGTTGATGGTCAATAAAACAACTAGTTTCAAGAAAGGCAAGGGTAAGAAGAACTTCAAGAAGGACGGCAAGGAGTTGCCGCGCCCGTAAGCCAGCTTGCCGGAAGAAGCCAAAGAATGGACCCAAACCTGAGGCTGAGTGCTTTTATTGCAAGGAAAGGGACAAGGAAGCGGAACTGCCCCAAATACTTAGCGCACAAGAAGGCCGGCAACACTAAAGGTATATGTGATATACATGTAATTGATGTGTACCTTACCAAGACTCGTAGTAGCTCCCCGGTATTTGATACCGGTGCGGTTGCTCATATTTGTAACTCAAAACAGGAGTTGCGGAATAAGGGAGATCGGCGAAGGACGAGGTGACGATCGGCGTCGGGAATGGTTCCAAGGTCGATGTGATCGCCATCGGCACGCTGCCTCTACATTTACCTACGGGATTAGTTTTAAACCTCAATAATTGTTATTTAGTGCCAGCTTTGAGCATGAACATTGTATCTGGATCTCGTTTAATGCGAGATGGCTACTCATTTAAATCCGAGAATAATGGTTGTTCTATTTATATGAGAGATATGTTTTATGGTCATGCCCCGCTGGTCAATGGTTTATTCTTAATGAATCTCAAACGTGATGTTACACATATTCATAGTGTGAATACCAAAAGGTGTAAAGTTGATAACGATAGTCCCACATACTTGTGGCACTGCCGCCTTGGTCACATTGGTGTCAAACGCATGAAGAAGCTCCATGCTGATGGACTTTTGGAGTCTCTTGATTACGAATCATTTGACACGTGCGAACCATGCCTTATGGGCAAAATGACCAAGACTTCGTTCTCCGGAACAATGGAGCGAGCAACCAACTTATTGGAAATCATACATACTGATGTGTGTGGCCCAATGAGCGTTGAGGCTCGCGGAGGATATTGTTATGTTCTCACTCTCACTGATGACTTGAGTAGATATGGGTATGTCTACTTGATGAAACACAAGTCTGAGACCTTTGAAAAGTTCAAGGAATTTCAGAATGAGGTAGAGAATCAACGTGACCGAAAGATAAAGTTCTTACGATTAGATCGTGGGGGAGAATATTTAAGTCACGAATTTGGTACGCACTTAAGGAAATGTGGAATCGTTTCACAACTCACGCCGCCTGGAACACCTCAGCGTAACGATGTGTCCGAACATCGTAATCGCACTCTATTGGATATGGTGCGATCTATGATGTCACTCACCAATTTACCGCTATCATTTTGGGGATTCACTTTAAATAGGGCACCGTCTAAATCCGTTGAGACGACACCGTATGAATTATGGTTTGGGAAGAAACCTAAGCTGTCGTTTCTAAAAGTTTGGGGATGTGATGCTTATGTCAAGAAACTTCAACCTGAAAAGCTCGAACCCAAGTCGGAAAAATGCGTCTTCATAGGATACCTGATACGTCTCCAACGTATCTATAATTTTTGATTGCTCCATGCTACTTTATCTACTGTTTTGGACTATATTGGGCTTTATTTTTTACTTTTATATTACTTTTGGGACTAACCTATTAACCGGAGGCCCAGCCCAGAATTGCTGTTTTTTGCCTTTCTCAAGATTTCAAGAAACAGAATATCAAACGGAGTCCAAACGGAATGAAACCTTCGGGATCGTGATTTTCCAACCGAACGTGATCCAGGAGACTTGGACCCTACTCCAAGAAGCTTCCGAGGAGGTCACGAGGGTGGAGGGCGCCCCCCTGGGCGTGCCCCCTACCTCGTGGGCCCCTCGGAGCTCCACCGACGTACTCCTTCCTCCTATATATACCTACGTATCCCCGTATGATCAGAGGGGGAGCCAAAAACCTAATTCCACCGCCGCAACTTCCTGTATCCACGAGATTCCATCTTGGGGCCTGTTCCGAAGCTCCGCCGGAGGGGGCATCTGTAGGATCTTGAGAAGAGGTGTCTAGAGGGGGGGTGATTAGACACTAAGTACCAAAGTTGCAGTTTTTTACCCTTTTTAAGTTTAAGTGGAGTTTAGACACAATTTCAACATTCACAATACATAGCAAGCAAGCTTGCAAAGAGTATATAGGCAGCGGAAATTAAAGCATGCAACTTGCAAGAATGTAAAGGGAAGGGAGTGGAGAAATCAAACGCAATTGGAGACACGGATGTTTTTGTCGTGGTTCCGATAGGTGGTGCTATCGTACATCCACGTTGATGGAGACTTCAACCCACGAAGGGTAACGGTTCTGCTGAGTCCACGGAGGGCTCCACCCACGAAGGGTCCATAAGTAGCAACCTTGTCTATCCCACCATGGCCGTCGCCCACGAAGGACTTGCCTCACTAGCGGTAGATCTTCACAAGTAGGCGATCTCCTTGCCCTTACAAACTCCTTGGTTCAACTCCACAATCTTGTCGGAGGCTCCCAAGTGACACCTAGCCAATCTAGGAGACACCACTCTCCAAGAAGTAACAAACGGTGTGTTGATGATGAACCCCTTGCTCTTGTGCTTCAAATGATAGTCTCCCCAACACTCAACTCTCTCTCATAGGTTTTGGATCTGGTGGAAAGAAGATTTGAGTGGAAAGCAACTTGAGGAAGGCTAGAGATCAAGATTCATATGGTAGGAATGGAATATCTTGGCCTCAACACATGAGTAGGTAGTTCTCTCTCAGGAATAGGATGCTGGAAGTGTAGGCTTAGTCTGATGGCTCTCTCCACGAATTAAGAGGAGGTGGAGGGGTATATATAGCCTCCACACAAAATCTAACCGTTACACACAATTTACCAATCTCGGTGGGACCGAATCAACAAACTCGGTCAGACCGATTTTAGTAAACCTAGTGACCGTTAGGGTTTTCGGTGGGACTGAAATACAACTCGGTAAGACCGATATGGTTAGGGTTAGGGCATAACGTAATCTCGGTGAGACCGATTACACAAACTCGGTGAGACTGATTTTGGTAATTAGCTAACCAGAGAGTTGGTCAGGCAAACTCGGTGAGACCGATTACTCAAACTCGGTGGGACCGATTTTGGTAATAAGCTAACCAGAAGGTTTGCATTGTAATCTCGGTAGTACCGATTGCACAAACTCGGTGAGACCGATTTTGGTAATGGACATACACAGAGAGATTACAATCCCATCTCGGTGAGACCGAGATCCCTATCGGTGGGACCGATTTGCTTAGGGTTTGTGGCAGTGGCTAAGTCATCAAAACTCGGCGGCGCCGGGTAGAAAGAATCAGTGGGGCCGAGTTTGACTTTTAGGTTTAGGACATATGTGTGGAAATGGGAAAGTAGTTGAGGGTTTTGGAGCATATCACTAAGCACATGAAGCAAGAGGCTCATTAAGCAACACCTCATCCCTCCTTGATAGTATTGGCTTTTCCTATAGACTCAATGTGATCTTGGATCACTAAAATGTAAAATGAAGAGTCTTGAGCTTGAAGCTTTAGCCAATCCTTTGTCCTTAGCATCTTGAAGGAGTTCCCACATCCTTTAGTCCATGCCACTCCATTGTTGAACTTATCTGAATCATACTAGATAAAAGTGTTAGTCCAACAAGAGATATGTTGACATTAATTACCAAAACCACCTAGGGAGCACTTGTGCTTTCAGCATCCACCACGGAGGGCTTCTACATCATCACCATAGCCCCTCCGATGAAGTGTGAGTAGTTTACTTCAGACCTTCGGGTCCATAGCTAGTAGCTAGATGGCTTCTTCTCTATTTTTGGATCTCAATACAATGTTCTCCCCCTCTCTCGTGGAGATCTATTCGATGTAATCTTCTTTTTGCGGTGTGTTTGTTGAGACCGATGAATTGTGGTTTTATGATCCAGTATTATCTATGGAAAATATTTGATTCTTATCTGAATTCTTTTATGTATGATTGAGTTATCTTTGCAAGTCTCTTCGAATTATCCATTTGGTTTGGCCAACTAGATTGGTAGTTCTTGCAATGGGAGAAGTGCATGGCTTTGGGTTCAATCTTGCGGTGTCCTTACTCAATGATGTAAAGAGTTGCAAGGCACGATTGTATTGTTGCCATCGAGGATAACAAGATGGGGTTTTATCATATTGCATGAATTTATCCTCTACATCATGTCATCTTGCTTAAAGCGTTACTCTGTTTTTAACTTAATACTCTAGATGCATCTTTGGATAGCGGTCGATGAGTGGAGTAATAGTAGTAGATGCGTAATCGTTTCGATCTACTTGTCACGGACGTGATGCCTATATACATGATCATTGCCTAGATATACTCATAACTATGCTCAATTCTATCAATTGCTCAACAGTAATTTGTTCACCCACCGTAGAATACTTATGCTCTTGAGAGAAGCCACTAGTGAAACCTATGGCCCCGGGTCTATTCTCATCATATCAATCTATATCACTTTATTTACTTGCTTTGTTTTTACTTTGCCTTTACTTTTTACTTTGCATCTATCTATCAAAAATACCAAAAATATTATCTCTATCAGATCTCACTCTCGTAAGTGACCGTGAAGGGATTGACAACCCCTAAGCGTTGGTTGCGAGTTGCTATCGTGTTGTGCAGGTACGAGGGACTTGCGCGTGACCTCCTACTGGATTGATACCTTGGTTCTCAAAAACTGAGGGAAATACTTACGCTACTGTGCTGCATCATCCTCTCCTCTTCGGGGAAAACCAACGCAAGCTCGAGACGTAGCAATACCCTAAGGAAACCATTGGGTATACGTTCTACCTCAGATCCGAAGGCAAGATCTTTGTTGCCAAGAACGGGTCCTTTCTGGAGAAAGAGTTTCTCTCGAAAGAAGTAAGTGGGAGGAAAGTAGAACTCGATGAAGTACTGCCTCTTGAACCGGGAAGTAGCCCAGCTCAAGAAGATGTTCCTGTGGTGCCTGCACCGAATAGAGAGGAAATTAATGATGATGATCAAGGTACTTCAGATCAAGTTACTACTGAACTTCGTAGGTCCACGAGGACACGTTCCACACCAGAGTGGTATGGCAACCCTGTCCTGGAAATCATGTTGTTAGACAACGGTGAACCTTCGAACTATGAAGAAGCAATAGCGGGCCCAGATTCCAACAAATGACTTGAAGCCATGCAATCCGAGATAGGATCCATGTATGAAAACAAAGTGTGGACTTTTACAGACTTGCCCGATGATCGGCGAGCGATAGAAAACAAATGAATCTTTAAGAAGACGACGGACGCGGATGGTAATGTTACCATCTATAAAGCTCGACTTGTCTCTAAGGGTTATCGACAAGTTCAAGGGGTTGACTACGATGAGACTTTCTCTCCCGTAGCGAAGCTGAAGTCCGTCTGAATCATGTTAGCAATTGCCGCATACTATGATTATGAGATATGGCAGATGGACGTCAAAACGGCATTCCTTAACGGCCATCTTAAGGAAGAACTGTATATGATGCGGCCGAAGGGTTTTGTCGATCCTAAGAATGCTAACAAGGTATGCAAGCTCCAGCGCTCCATCTATGGGCTGGTGCAAGCATCTCGGAGTTGGAACATTCGCTTTAATGAAATGATCAAAGCGTTTGGGTTTATGCAGACTTATGGAGAAGCCTGCATTTACAAGAAAGTGAGTGGGAGCTCTGTAGCATTTCTCATATTATAGGATGACATACTTTTGATGGGAAATGATATAGAACTTTTGGACAGCATTAAGGCCTACTTGAATAAGTGTTTTTCAATGAAGGACCTTGGAGAAGCTGCTTACATATTAGGCATCAAGATCTATAGAGATAGATCGCGACGCCTCATAGGTCTTTCACAAAGCACATACCTTGATAAGATATTGAGGAAGTTCAATATGGATCAGTCCAAGAAGGGGTTCTTGCTTGTGTTGCAAGGTGTGAAATTGAGCTCGGCTCAATGTCCGACCACGGCAGAAGATAGAGAAAAGATGAGTGTCGTCCCCTATGCCTTGGCCATAGGGTCTATCATGTATGCCATGCTGTGTACCAGACCTGATGTAAACCTTGCCGTAAGTTTGGTAGGAAGGTACCAAAGTAATCCCGGCATGGAACACTGGACAGCGGTCAAGAATATCCTGAAGTACCTGAAAAGGACTAAGGATATGTTTCTCGTTTATGGAGGTGACGAAGAGCTCGTCGTAAAGGGTTACGTCAACGCTAGCTTCGACACAGATCTGGATGACTCTAAGTCACAAACCGGATACGTGTATATTTTGAATGGAGGGGCAGTAAGCTGGTGCAGTTGCAAACAAAGCGTCGTGGCGGGATCTACATGTGAAGCGGAGTACATGGCAGCCTCGGAGGCAGCGCATGAAGCAATCTGGATGAAGGAGTTCATCACCGACCTAGGAGTCATACCCAATGCGTCGGGGCCGGTCACTCTCTTCTGTGACAACACTGGAGCTATTGCCCTTGCCAAGGAGCCCAGGTTTCACAAGAAGACCAGGCACATCAAGCGTCGCTTCAACTCCATTCGAGAAAATGTTCAAGATGGAGACATAGATATTTGCAAAATGCATACGGATCTGAATGTCGCAGATCCGTTGACTAAACCTCTTCCGCGAGCAAAACATGATCAACACCAGAACTCTATGGGTGTTCGATTCATCACAATGTAACTAGATTATTGACTCTAGTGCAAGTGGGAGACTGTTGGAAATATGCCCTAGAGGTAATAGTAAAATGATTATTATTATACTAGTCGTCAACCCGTGCAGCTGCACGGTCTAGCTAATATTTGGATACATAATAAAAATAATTACGGTGTGCGATCCATAATAATTAACAAAAGTCTATTTACATGTAAAATGTAGGATGATAAATTACAGATATCATACAACTGTACAAATGCTAAGTTGTTAAAAATGATAAAAAACAATAAAGACATGTATTATAGGCTTCATTATTTATGGAGTGCGTCTTTTTTTTCATCGATGTTATGCAAACTCCAACCATTGGTCTGAACGAAACTTTCCTATCATAAGGGGTAGACACATCTCTTCCTGAATTGTATGCCACCAACAAAGTGATGGAGAAAGTATGTATTATTTTTATCCACATGGCAAGGAACACATCTCTGTAAAAGTTCTGAGAACACTACGCGCACCAACCACTCAAGAATATTTGAAATAAGAGGCATAAGCTGCATGCGCTAGATTTTTTCAGAGATGATGTATATAATCAAAACAGTGGCATAAAAACTTTATTAGAAGAGGTGCCGAGTGTTTTCTAAAGATAACTCTAGTGAAATATATTTGTTCCATTTAGTGACAGACTCCATTATCTAAGCGTTGCTGTCAGTATATACATGTACTACAATAATAATTGTACTCTTGTCATTTAAATGCATTGAGCAGTGCTCCTACCTCAACTTCCAAAAAGAACACTTTAAATTAAGTTAAATGATAGAGTATCCATAATACTTGGAAAATTTTACCTCTATATAAAGTATAATGTATCTAATTGTGAAATGTCCCTATTTGAAATACACAAAGTTCTACTTTTCCAAGCCCTAGCACAAAAAGCTATGATATTCCAACCGCCGCATAAAAAAGCAATAATTTCTTTAATTGTATTTTCTAATGGGTTTAAGTTCATAAAATATTTTCCAATGAGTGACAATCTATACATATTTTCCTTTCCCAGATTAAATTAATGACATTGGCTGCGATAATATCTAGGAGGCATTACAGAGAGATTTATGTACGTTTGTGTCTAATTTATCTTATTTTGAGTGAGTCTTCTTTTTGTACGCGGGTATTTTTTGAGCCAGATATAGGTTTTTTTATTGGCAGGTATAGGTTTTCTTCCTAACGTGAGGCTCACGGATTCTTTATTTATACTTGTATTTTTTCCTTTCTTTAAGCGGACACATACATGTTTTTTTCTTTTGGAAAGACATGTACTATGAGGTTTTGCTTTGGTGGGAATTAGGATGTGCGCTCAATTTTTTTAACGCGAGGAGACTATTTTATTTGTACGTATCCTTTTCTTTAAGGTAGGAGGCACATGCTTTTCTGGAACTTGGACGTGGTGTTTCTTACGGACTCCTTGTTTACGTGGTGTCTTTTTTCAATAATAGGCAACATGTCGTGTGTGTTTATTCTTCATGTACACAGTGTTGTTTTATAAAGTAAAATCTTTTTAATAAATCTTAACCATTAAATTTTGAATCTAATGGCTGAATTAATCTTGATGATGTGGATTAATGTGAAGACTCGAAAGGTGCCTCTGATTAGTAAATATAAGATTTCCTTGTTCATGATAATTGTCTATTATTCATGCTAAAATTGTGTTATCCGGAAATCATAATACATGTGTGAATACATACACCATAACATGTCCCTAGTGAGCCTCTAGTTGACTAGCTCGTTGATCAACAGATAGTCATGGTTTCCTGACTATGGACATTTGGATGTCATTGATAACGGGATCACATCATTGGGAGAATGATGTGATGGACAAGACCCAATCCTAAGCATAGCACAAGATCGTGTAGTTCGTTTGCTAGAGCTTTTCCAATGTCAAGTATCGTTTCCTTAGACCATGAGATCGTGTAACTCCGGATGCCGAGGAGTGCTTTGGGTGTACCAAACGCCACAACGAATCGGGTGACTATAAAGGTATACTACAGGTATCCCCGAAAGTATCTGTTGGGTTGACACGGATCGAGACTGGGATTTGTCACTCCGTATGACGAAGAGGTATCTCTGGGCCCACTCGGTAATGCATCATCATAATGAGCTCAATGTGACCAAGTGTTTGGTCACGGGATCATGCATTACAGTACGAATAAAGTGACTTGCCGGTAATGAGATTGAACGAGGTATTGGGATACCGACGATCGAATCTCGGGCAAGTAACGTACCGATTGACAAAGGGAATTGTATACGGGATTACTTGAATCCTTGACATCGTGGTTCATCCGATGAGATCATCGAGGAGCATGTGGGAGCCAACATGGGTATCCAGATCCCGCTGTTGGTTATTGGTCGGAGAGTCGTCTCGTTCATGTCTACGTGTCTCCCGAACCCGTAGGGTCTACACACTTAAGGTTCGGTGACTCTAGGGTTGTAGAGATATTAGTATGCGGTAACCCGAAAGTTGTTTGGAGTCCCGAATGAGATCCCAGACATCACAAGGAGTTCCGGAATGGTCCGGAGGTGAAGAATGGTATATAGGAAGTCCAGGTTCGGCCACCGGGAAAGTTTCGGGGGTCACCGGTATTGTACCGAGACCACCGGAAGGGTTCCGGGGGGTCCACCGGGTGGGGCCACCTATCCCGGAGGGCCCCATGGGCTGAAGTGGGGAAGGGAACCAGCCCCTGGTGGGCTGGTGCGCCCTTGGGCCTCCCTGCGCCTAGGGTTGAAACCCTAGGGGGGGCGCCCACTTGACTTGGGGGCAAGTGCCCCCTGGGCCCCCCTTGAGATGGGATCTCTAGGGTCTGCACCCCAGGCCCCTATATAAAGAGGGGAGAGGGCTGCGCACCCTGCGCCTCCCTCTCCCTCCGCAACACCTCTCCCTCTCGCTGAGCTTGGCGAAGCCCTGCCGAGATCGCTGCTACTTCCACCACCACGCCGTCGTGCTGCTGGATCTCCATAAACCTCTCCCTCCCCTTGCTGGATCAAGAAGGAGGAGACGTCTTCCCCAACCGTACGTGTGTTAAACGCGGAGGTGCCGTCCGTTTGGCACTAGGATCTTCGGTGATTTGGATCACAACGAGTACGACTCCCTCAACCCCGTTCTCTTGAACGCTTCCGCGCGCGATCTACAAGGGTATGTAGATGCACTCCTCTCTCTCGTTGCTAGATGACTCCATAGATTGATCTTGGTGAAGCGTAGAAAAATTTTATTTTCTGCAACGTTCCCCAACATCAATGAGCTCAGAAACTGTTTGCGGTGGATTGTCAACCATGGCCCTGATTGGTCTCCATAAAAGATCCCTGGGTATCCAATTGTGCGCCCAAATGTTTGTTGTTGTACCATCTCCTATTCTGCGTATAATGCCCAGTCTCATTATATCTCTGCCGTCTAGGATAGCTCGCCAAATCTGTGATGGTTGGTGGCCAAGCTCCGCCTCAAGGATTGTAGATTCAGGATAATAAACTGCCTTCAGCAGCCTCGCACTGAGAGTGTCGGGCTCATTCAACAACCTCCATGATTGTCTTGCTAATAATGCAAGATTAAAAAGTTCCATGTCTCTAAAGCCCAACCCTCCTAGATTTTTTGGCAATGTTATAACATCCCAAGACACCCAACAGGGCCTTCTCCTACCTTGCTTGCTTCCCCACCAAAACTGTCTTATGATAGAGGTGATGCTTTCACATAAAACCCTTGTCAATCTGAAACATGACATGGAAAAGACAGGTATGGCTTGTGCTATTGATTTGATTAGAACCTCTTTCCCGGCAGCTGACAGAAGCTTCTCCATCCAACCTTTTATCTTCTCCCAAACCCTATCCCTCGGATATTTGAAGGTCCCATTCTTCGAATGCCCCACCTCTGTCGGCAGGCCCAAGTACTTTTCACTAAGGGACTCATTCGCACATTCAAACAATTTTTCACCTCTTGTTTGAGAGAGTCAGGACACCCTTTACTAAAGTAAATTGACGACTTGTCGTGATTGACTCGTTGTCCCGAAGCCGCACAATAAACATCCAACAGGTTTGACACCAGATTTGCACCCTCCACGCTAGACTTAAAAAGCAGCAGGCTGTCATCTGCAAACAAAAGGTGGTTAACAGCCGGAGCTGAGGGGGCCACCTTGATTCCGAGCAAAGACGACTGTGAACTTGATTTTAATAGGCACGAGAGGCCCTCTGCTGCAAGTAAGAAAAGGTAAGGGAAAATGGGATCTCCCTGTCGAATACCTCTCGACAGATTAAACTGTTCAAGCTTCTCTCCATTGAACAGAACCGAGAAGGAAACAGACCTCACCATAGCCATGACTATCTGAATCCATTGGGTAGCAAACCCAAGTTTGCCCATGAATTGCTTCCAAATAATCTCCAACATTGAAGGATCAGCATACAGAGCAGTACACGCATGTGACGGGGAGCTCCTAAGTGGCGCCTTAAGCGCCACTCGGAGCAACCGGCGCCCACGCGCGCCCCCTTCATGGGCCGGCCCACTTTGGATTCTCTCCCTCGCTCCCGCTTCGCTTGGGCGCTCGTATACATCGAGCGGCAAAAAAGAAGCGCCCGTGTGGATCGAACTCCAGACCTCCTGAATGATTCTAGCGTGCCTAGCCAGCCGAGCTAGCATCCCACAACAGTTTTAGAGCAACGCTAGCCTAAAAGTAGACAGCGGCACATCATTTTTTCTAAAAAAATATTTTTTTTATAATATATGTTGAACAAATTTTAAAATGCAGTGAACTTTTTAGTAAGCAAACATTGAACAAATTTCAAATACACAAATGAAAACATTTTGTTGTATGTGTTGAACAATTGTTTAATGTACGATGAACAAATTTTAAGTGCGTAATGAACATTTTTAATATACGTTGAACAATTTGTGTATATGTAATGAACATTTTTTAATATATGTTGAACAATTTCATAATATAGGATGAATTATAATACATGATGAACATTTTTATAAATTCAAAAGGTGAACTATTTCATAATATATGATGAACATTTTCTTAATACGACCAAAACAAAAAAGAAACCAGACTGGAAACGTGGGTGCTTTTATTACCGTTCTATTTACTATACAAAATCATAAAAGCAGAAATATAATCACTGCCATAAGTTGTCCCGGTTGGCTAGCTGCACTCGAACAAAGGCCGTGGGTATAGAGTTCGACTCCTGCGGAAGGCATGTATTTTTTGAATCATTAAAGGAATGAAAAAAAAGGTAAAATGGGCCTGGCCCATGACGGGAGGGGTGTGTGCGCCCGTTTGGGAATCAGCCTATAACGGACACTTAGGGCGCCGTTTAGGAAATGCCAATGTGACGAGACCAATGGATCGAACTGTTCACTATAATGGGCTGAGTTGGGCTTATAGGGGTATTATTAAATCAATGGGCTGAATTCCAGGGTTGTCCATGGACCACCGTGCACCTTTTTTTAGATGCATGGTACGGTAACGAAACGACGTCAGATTGGAAAAGGTCATTTACCATATTCATATACAAGGAATATATGAATGCTTTAAACCAAAGTTATACATAAACAATGGACAAATATTAGTACTTATACACTTTAAGAACACATAAAGATGTATTTTTTGAATCATTAAAGGAATGAAAAAAAAGGTAAAACGGGCCTGGCCCATGACGGGAGGGGTGTGTGCGCCCGTTTGGGAATCAGCCTATAACGGACACTTAGGGCGCCGTTTAGGAAATGCCAATGTGACGAGACCAATGGACCGAACTGTTCACTATAATGGGCTGAGTTGGGCTTATAGGGGTATTATTAAATCAATGGGCTGAATTCCAGGGTTGTCCATGGACCACCGTGCACCTTTTTTTAGATGCATGGTACGGTAACGAAACGACGTCAGATTGGAAAAGGTCATTTACCATATTCATATACAAGGAATATATGAATGCTTTAAACCAAAGTTATACATAAACAATGGACAAATATTAGTACTTATACACTTTAAGAACACATAAAGAACTAGATGGTATTAAAATAAGGCAAATAAATCACTAATAAGACATGTCTTGTCTCATAAGCAAAGGTAGCATTCACGTATTGCTAATTACTAATACTTAAAGCCTCACCCATGAATGGTTTCGGAATTTATAAGGTCAGGTTATCCGGCTAGAAAAAATGGAGTATCCTACTGCATCGTATATTAGTAGAACCATATCCTATCAACCGGGTTTGGATTTAGATCGGATTTCGGATGTAAAAAAGCTCTTACCTTATCCTATAAAAAATGGATTCGAAAATGGTTTCAGATGGAAATTATCCTGGCCACTTTCACCCCTAGGTATGAAGTTATCCCTATATACTGCCCACGACTAATCAGGTTACCCATGTAAGACTCATGGGTGAAGTCAACAATCCATATCCTATATCCTACCCATTCGGGTCGGGTACCCATGTGCCCTTGAACCCATGAGGATTGTCATCTCGACTCTAGGTTAGGGTAAAACAGTGCCCTTTATATATACACTACCGGTGTCTTTCCTATGCGATTGGTCTGATTATGCCCAACAAGAAAAGTTGAGGGAGTACAAACATATCACACATCACGCATCGACCGGTAATCTTAGCCACCAAATGAGAAGAGCTCGTTTTTGTCACCTCATATGAGGCCTTTGTCTCGCTTTGTAGGGAGTTTCTAGTGCAGTGTCTAAATTCTCATGGAGATGATGCAAGTTTTCCGGTCAAAGATGATGACAGCCGAGTCCTTAGTTTTTCATTTCTATGTGGTTGTTCTCCACTCCTATGAATATCAAACACGAATTTTGAGAAAAACAACCTACCGTGGGAGATAGATGGTCATACGTTTAGAAAAAAAACTTTTTAATTGTTGTAAAAACAAGTTAGCCCAAGTTCAAGAACAAGTACTTCTTTTCAAACAGGAGGGTTAAAGAAAAATAATATAATAGTGGTCAACTCTCATAGTAGATAATCGCTCCATTCCAAAATGATTGAGATTCTAGGATTTTCCTAAGTCAAGCTCAGTAATATTTGACCAAGTTTATAGAAATAAAGAAATATCCACAAAGATATACTACATCAAGTATTATAATATGAAAAATACGTTTCATAATTAAACGATATATTTTTATATAGACTTGATCAAACTTGATGAGGTTTAACCTACCAGAATCCTATAACTTCATTTATTTTGAAACAGGGGAGTACCATGGTAATAAAGGACAACCTATTTTAGGTCAAAGAGAATACTTAACTCTCAATTTGAAGACATGACACTTTAGATCATCAATGATTGAAACATTTTAAATTCCTTTTGCCTGTTTTTTCCAAAAGTTAAATCTTACTAGAAGAAAAGGATTTATAAACTAAACAAACAAATAATAATAATAAATAAAAAAGTAAAAAGAAAGAAAGCAGTTTGGGACGTGTTGGCCACCCAGAGTCATCTCAGTACGCCAGGATTCAAACGCCGTCTCCTCCCCGTACCCCCACGTTCCACCCATCAACCCCCTGCCCAACCGCCACCTCCCCGCACGCACGCCCCTCCCCCGCGCGCCGCGCCCGCTGCCCCCTCCCTCCCTCCCTCCCCGCCACCGCCGCGCCCGCGGCGACCGGGCAGCCCACCCGCCCACGCCCGCCTCCGCCGCGCCTGCCGCCCAATGCGCCGGCCCACCCGCGGAATAGGCAGCGGTGTATGGGCGGCCGCGCCCGCTCCCTCATCCGCTGGCTGCGCCACCACCGCTCCCGCCGCGTCTCCTCCGCCTCATCCTCTTCCTCCTCCCACCTGACCGCGCGCACCAATACATCCTCCGCGACCACCGCCACCAGCGACCTGCGCGCCCGCTCGCTCCCGCAGCCGCAGGACGAGGACGACGAGGTCCACTGGGAGCAGGAGGAGGAGGTCGCCGACGGCCCCGAGTCCGACCCCGAGGGATACATTGTGCTCGAGCGGGAGGGGGAGGCCGGGAGCCTGCGCGTCGCTCTACCCCGCGCGCCCGCGCGCACCAATCCGCCGCCACGCATGGATCCCGGCAAGAAGGTGCGTGCTTGCTCGCTTGCTTGCCTCGCCGTGCCCCCTCTTCTCCTTAATTAGCCCCCTTCCCCCGCGACCTCCTTCCGCCGTTCCCGTTCATTGTCGGTTGCCGTCGATCTCTCGGGATTGCTCTGCTCGCTTCATGGATTGGGGAAGTTCCACCCTTGGGATTGCTCTGTTCTTGCTCCCTTGCCAGTTCTTGCGGATCTGTTTTTCAGGGTGATTGTCAACGCTGCATCCACATGCCAATTCTTGGATACTTGTTAATTAATGTCATAATAAACTCGTAATAGTATTAGCTTGTGCAAACTGCGCCACACATGAATGCCGTCCGTGACAGCCTAATAAAGCGCGGCATTTAGGAGCAAACAGCGTCACGGGAGCCCTGTTTTCGCTGTTCATGTCTCATCAGAGACAAACATGATGCATGGTGGAAGAGGTTATGCTTTTGCTTTTCAATTATTGGTCCTTGTTGACGATTCCGCGTTTGCCACTTTTGGTAGCAGCAGGTAGATATATTCAGAAAAATGCACTGTTTAAAGTACCCAATGTTCAACCACTTCCTGATTCATTCAGTCCAAAGTCCAAACCCAGCACAAGCAAGAAGCTGTCTCGAGTGACTTTCCAGTTGTGTGCATGTCTTCTCATCCTTTTCGCCCACCACTATCATTATTTGTAAGGTCATCAGTATTTTTTTCGAAAAGGGGATTACCCGGGCCTCTGCATCACAAGGATGCACACACACAGCTGTGTAAGGCCATCAATATTGTTTCGTATCTTTGCGAGGCCATCGGTATCTTCAATTGAGATGTTCTATCTTTCTTTTTCTCGACGCGTTTTTACCACCACTCGTAAATCAGTATGTTAGCACCATCTAGCACTCTGAACTAATGGTATGAATGTGCGCTTGCTTCTTCCTTTCCAGACCTCGGAATCCGAGTTCTTCACGGAGTATGGTGAATTAAACCGGTATCAGGTCAGCGAGGTCATTGGCAAAGGGAGTTATGGAGTTGTGGCTGCTGCTATCGACACCCAGACCGGCGAGCGTGTGGCCATCAAGAAGATCAATGACGTCTTTGATCATGTCTCCGATGCCACCCGCATCCTTAGGGAGATCAAGTTGCTCCGGTTGCTGCGTCACCCGGACATAGTTCAGATCAAGCACATTATGCTCCCCCCTTCAAGGAGGGAATTCAGGGACATATATGTGGTCTTTGAGCTGATGGAGTCCGATCTCCATCAGGTAATAAAAGCGAACGATGATCTCACACCAGAGCATCACCAGTTCTTCTTGTATCAGCTGCTCCGGGGAATGAAGTACATCCATGCAGGTGATTAGGCTCCACAAAGGAAATCGATAAGTGTTCATTCGACCTTTTTCATCTCATGTTGCTGTACTGATTGTTTGTTTACATGATGGTTTTGCAGCGAGTGTTTTCCATCGGGATCTTAAGCCCAAGAATATTCTAGCAAATGCTGACTGCAAGCTGAAGATTTGTGATTTTGGGCTTGCCCGTGTATCATTTAATGACGGGGCTCCATCAGCCATATTCTGGACGGTAGCCATTTTAGTAATATTGAGCAGATACTGTTTATCCTGAGCAGCCAAATCTTGGTTTCTGATGATTTTGCATGCCTTGTCTAGGACTATGTTGCAACTAGATGGTATCGTGCTCCAGAATTGTGTGGCTCTTTTTTCTCAAAGGTGATGTAATTTTCATCCTAACTTCATATTACCAACAACAATACCCAGGCTATTGAAAAAGCACAATGACCATACTATAGATTTTTTCTTCCATAATTGTTGTTTTAATAATGATATGTTTCGATGCAGCATAACAATACTATTTGTTGATTAATTTCCATGTTTGCAACATAGCAATACTATATGTTTGCTTTTAGAGTTGCTACTACAGTTCTCAAATGTCGGTTCAACCTGTCATGATCTGTATTTCATATGTTGCACTAAGTTCTCTCCCAGTAAAAATGCCAAAAAATTGTTACTTATGGTGTTTTGCCCTCTTCTTTCATATAATCGTAGCTGAATGTAGCGACGTGGCTTGGGCGCTAATTCGAACTTGATGATGTACTTGTTTCTTAATTAATGTCTGTGCATGTTTAGCAAATGCTAAAAGCAGCTGAACTTTGAATTTTGCAGTACACTCCTGCAATTGATATTTGGAGCGTAGGGTGTATCTTTGCAGAAATGCTCACAGGGAAGCCACTCTTTCCAGGGAAGAATGTTGTCCATCAATTGGATCTCATGACTGATGTACTTGGCACTCCTTCAGCAGAATCTCTCGCTAAGGTATGCTTAGTCCACACTAGTCACCAGAAAGTTAGAATAGCAGTTGGAGTTATATATTTTGCCACTTCCTATTTTTCATATTTTCATAATATGCGAATTTCCTGCAAAATTGAACCTTGCATTGATAACTTGTGTACATGGTTATGAATTTATTATTGGCTTATTCTATTTCTCTCAGTATATTTTTTGCATCCACGCCCAATATTTACAAACTCTGATTTTCCTTAATATGGTTGCGTGCTTAGTTACTGAGCTACATGGACTACGGATGGCGGCACGAATTGGCATCAATATCAGCACAATCTCTTGCCATGCTATATAGTTTTCATATGGAATGAAATGTAAATTGTGGGATGATGTTTTAACGTTATGTTTTTTACATCCTTTTACCGAATGGTTGCAGATACGGAATGAGAAAGCTCGGCGATACTTGAGCAATATGAGGAAGAAGCCTAAAGTTCCCCTTACCAAAAAATTTCCAGGCATCGATCCTATGGCTCTCCATTTGCTTGAGCGTCTTCTTGCTTTTGATCCTAAGGATAGGCCAACTGCTGACGAGGTAGGAACGGCTGGGACCAACTTATATTTACTATAAAGATATATTACATCTTTGAAAATGTTGGGTAAATCACTGTCCTCAATACTGAGATGTGAAAATGTTCTTCAAGGCCCTGACAGACCCATACTTTACCGGATTAGCAAATTCAGAACGTGAACCCATAGCACAGCCCATCTCAAAACTTGAGTTTGAGTTCGAGAAGAGAAAGTTGGGAAAAGATGATGTCCGAGAATTAATTTACAGAGAGGTATTGCTCAGCTATTTTGTGGAGATACAGTAGAGCTGCTGCTCGACTCTGTAGTTAACTAACAACTTCTACTTCTTTCAGATTTTAGAATACCATCCTCAGATGTTGCAAGAATACCTACGCGGAGGAGACCAGATGAGCTTCATGTACCCTAGGTGGGACCATTATTTTATGATGACTATGCTTTACTCTCTTCTGCATACACTGAATTATGCTAGTTATATGTATGATTGGTTGATGGTATATTGCAAACTCTGATGTTTGTGCATGTATGTTGACAGTGGGGTTGATCGCTTTAAGCAGCAATTCGCTCATTTGGAAAAAGGTGGTGCAAAGGGTGAAAAAGCCAGTCCACAGTTGCGACAAAATGCTTCCTTACCAAGGTAATATGCTGTGACCAAGACTTAAATCTATACTTCCAAGGCAATACATATCTTTATGTAGAATGGGCATGTGGAGACTTATGGACGAAATTATTTGTTTTCTAACCAAAATTTCTTTCCTTTGACAACCTTGTACAATTTTCCTAAAGATGATCTGTTTGGACTTGGCAAGAGTATTAAACAAATAAAGACTTCATCATAAGTACCATATTTGTTTTGCTTTTTGCAAGTTGCCAGAGATTTTAAATCAAATATTTTTAAATGTTAAATTTGATAGAGAATAATGTTTCACATGATCAGATGTTTATATATATAAAAAATGAGTCATCCTACAAATAGACAACCTTTTAAGTTTTTGTATCTAACAATTCTCGCATCTTGTCTCAGGGAAAGAGCAATTGGTAATAAGCACGGAGATAGTGAGTACCAAGTAAAGCTGAATGCAGGTGAGAAGCCAGTACATGCATCAGTGACAGATGGAATAAGCAAACCCCTCATGAGCGCTCGGAGCTTACTGAAGAGTGAAACCATGAGTGCTTCCAAGTGTATAGGTGAAGTAAAAAATAAAGATGTGAGTTCAGCTCATCCTTTGTTACTACAGTAAATATATTTGCCCCTCTTTTCTCATGAAAATTGCTGGCATATTAGAATTCCATACTTGCAGGCTGTCTTTTACATTTTTTCCCCTTTGGAGTGTTTAGTTGTTTATATCTCTAAGACATCTCTATCTAATTTGAGCAATTTCTTAGTTAATGCTGCAATGTCCATTCAACATTTTCCAGGATGAATACGAGAGCGTGGATGCAGCTGATGGCGTCTCTCAGAAGGTCGCTCAACTGAAAACCTGATTTTCGAAGGTTACAGAAGCGATCGGTAGTATATACTATGTACAACAGCATGTCTATAGGCGCTCAAGATCAGAATGATCTTTAACCCAAGCCAAGAATTCTATACAACAAATAAGACCACAAAATCATCTGTTATGGTAACCTTGTTGTGCTGTAATGTAAAATTTTCTACTCGTTTTTTATACTTTGTCAAAGAAGAAGAACCATGTCTAACCGACAAGCTAGTTCCCCGTCCTTTCCTCGGAGGAGCTGCCATGATCCTGTACAATTTTGTCAATATGAAGTACCGCGCCCCTATATTTCTCTTCACATGATGTTTTCTGTAAACCTTCTGCAATCAGAGATATGCTCTTCGCCTCTGTAAATTTATGCAAATGTTTGTCTGGAGATGCTCTTTGTGCTCGCTATATATGCAAATGGTTGCCATATTTTCCATTATTACGTGTTTCATGAGGCGATATGGCAATCTTCTTTTCATCCATGCAGTTAACGTGTTTTTTGGGATAGTCGTTAGACATTGGTACAAGATTAGGGAGGAAATGGTCTCTTCATTGGACCTGGACAATGTTGATACTACATGATATTTAGTGTTCACTGTGAGGATTGATCGACTGACTTTTGGTTAGAATAGATTCAGCACACATTTCAAAGCAGGTTGAGCCATGCGTCGCTTCCGCATTCTCCAGCATCTTTGGATCGGAAACTTTAGAAGAAAAGAAGAAGAAAAAATTCATCTCTCAACTGTGCTTCCTACCAACTACTCTTATCTTTGCCCCTTACCCCCAAATTCCCTGTAAATTTGAAGTGATGACGGTGGTTCCTTGGGAGAAATATTTGGGTTCTTAACACCACAACTTCTCTTTTTTCTGGTTCTCGATAATGTTGGCTAATTCATTTTTTTAGTATGCTCGGAGGTGTATCATTCCATTGATAGAAAGGGTAGAATATAGAGTTAGGGTTCCATCATGTCGTGCACAGAGAGGCGTCAATAGGGAAGCCCATGAGCCGGAGAAAGGGGGTTGCTCGGCCCCAGGTTACAAGAGTCAGGCTACAGGAACGATCCTATCCAGTCCCTTGACTCCAGCCCGAGCCCAGCGCTTGGCCTCAGCCTTGATCGCGTCTAGTAGTTCACCAGTCGAGGGTTGGGCGTCGTCGAAGATAATGGTGTTCCTATGTTTCCAGATGGCCCAAGCGATGATGATGGTGAGCGAGGCAAAACCCTTGCGAAAGTGGGATGGGGCTGCGAGGGTGTTGTCCGACCACCAGTCGAAGAACTCCATCGTGCCATCTGGTGGCAAGACCGGTAGTCGGCACCAAGAGAGGACCTCGTGCCAGGTGATGCGAGAGAAGATGCAACCAGCCAGGATGTGTTGAAGCATTTCGTCCTCCTGGGAGCGTATTCTGCAGATAGGTGGGTGCTGCAATCCTCAGTGAGCCAACCGATCAGCGGTCCAGCAGTGATTTTGCGAAGCAAGCCATAAGAAGAACTTGGCATTGAGTGGCGCCCAACTTCGCCAGATAAGCTGCCAGAACGACGCTGTAGTGGAGCCAAAGAATAGGGCTGAGTAGAAGGAGCTAGCGGTGTAGGTGCCCTTCAAAGACCAACGCCGGGTTAGGGTGTCCCGAGTGGGTGAGAGAGAGACCTGATGGATGCGGCGCCAGAGGTCGACGTATTCGATCGTTGTGATCGGGGTTAAGGCGGCAGGATATCAGATATCCAATTTCGCTCGGAGAGGCCATCGTAGACCAGGCGCGATACGCCGGCTTCCCCGTTTGACCATGGCGGCAATCGACGGAGCGATCTCGGAGATGGAGTGCCCATCCAAACAGTGATCAATCCAGAACCTGCATTCCCGGCCGTCGCCAAGCATCCAGAACATGGAGGCACGGAACAGTTGCTGGACCTCTGGGTCATGCGACAGGGGGATATGGCGCCAATGCCGGTTAGGATCAGTTGCCTGCAGCCACAGCCATCTGGTGCGCAGTGCGATGCCATCCCGGTGCAAATCACGCATGCCCAGGCCGTACTCGAGAGGGCGGCACACTTTGACCCAACTAACAAGACAGCAGCCAGCGCGCGCGTCCTTGCAACCCTGCCAAAGGAAGTCTCGGATGATACGTGTAACCCGCTTCAGGATTGGAGCCGAGATGGCCATCGCCATGAGAATGTGAGTAGGCATGGCGGTAAGCACATGGCGCACAAGGGCCAAGCGCTCACCACAGTTCAGCTGGGTGGCCTTCCAAGTAGCAAGCTTGAGTATGAGCTTGTCGACAAGGGGCATAAGATCAGTGATTGAAGCTTTCCGCATAGAGAGTGGCAGCCCAAGATATTTGATGGGGAAATGCGCGACTGGGCAGGAGAGCGCAGTGGCAATGCTCTCCGTGAGGTCGTCGGAGCATTGGATCGGTGTCGCTGAGCACTTTGCAAAATTGGTTCTAAGGCCCGAGGCCTTGCCAAAAGTGTCAAGGAGCTCGCGAATAGTGTTCAGCTCGGTAGGGTCGGGGTGGCAGAACACGAAAACATCGTCGGCGAAGAGGGAGATGCTCGAGGCAGCGTGCCTAGCGGTTAGCCGGTGAAGGACGCCGTTCTGAACGGCGTGTTGGAGCAATGTGTTGAGCGTGTCGATGACGATAGCAAAAAGCATGGGGTACACGGGGTCGCCTTGCCGTAGGCCTTGCTCATGGTGAATGGGGGGGGGGGTTGCCGTTGATAAGAACACGCGTAGATGCGGTCGAGAGAGCATGCAGATCCATGCGCACCACCGGCGCCCAAAACCCAGGTGCGTCAGCGTCTCAAGAAGGAATAGCCAAGAGACGGTGTCGAAGACACGGGCGATGTCGAACTTGAGAAGAACTCGGGGGGCCTTGAGATTGTGCAATAATCTAGCTGTTTGTTGGACTAGCATGAAATTGTCGTGGACGCCGCGCCTGGCAATGAAGGCACTTTGATTGGTGGAGACGATACTTGCCATCCTCGGGGCGAGGCGCAGCGACAGGACCTTGGCAAAGAGCTTTGCAATGAGGTGGATCAAACTAATAGGGCGGTAGTCAAACAAGATTGAAGCATCGACCTTCTTAGGGAGAAGTGTGATGAGCGCTTGGTTGAGCTTCTGAAATCCACACCCATTCATCGGGTAGATCTTGTCAAAGGCCACGCAGATGTCACCCTTTATGGTGTTCCAGCACGCTCGGAGGAACTCTGTGGTGAACAGAGTTCCTGACCGGGCGCCTTACCAAGAGGCAACAATTTCACAGTCGTCCAAATCTCGTCCTCAGTGAACGGTCGGTCAAGCTCGGCCAGGATAATTCTATCCTCAGTGAACGGTCGGTCAAGCTCGGCCAGGATAATTCTATTTATGACTAACAAACATTAGTAGTAAGGTTGGAAATTTATGGATGAAAAAAGTTGTAGGGAGGGAGGGGGCAAATGTCCTCCCTTCCAGCTCAAGGTGGTAATGCCGTTATCCAAATTCGTTGCTGGCTGATGTGGTGGCCTCATCGACATTCCTGTTGCCCTCAACCAAAGATATCAGATGTATGTGTCGGCTACCTTCCCCGCCTTTTCTGCTTCATCGCCTCATCAATCTAGTGCATCTTGTTCATTGGTTTGATCTCCTTCTCACGCTCTATCTAACTATGTATCTATTGGATTTTTCATCCGCCTCCGAGAATGGTTGGGTGGGGGTATCTTAGAGTCCATGGTGCGGGTTGAGAAAAGAGTGGGAATAACAAACTAAAGGAAGGGTTTATAATCCGACCATATCTCGTGGCACCCTGGCTCAGAGAAACCGGAACGCCCCGTATTCCAGCCCAGAGATCGAGGTGAAGTCTTATGGAATATGGCACTTCTTAGCATAGAACAAATTAGCTCTCTATTACACACGAATACGAATACAAGGGGTCCGGTATTACAATGAATAACATTGGCACGACAATGCTACGCCAACCACAATTTCTCTATGCAAGCAGCATAACAACTCGAGGCAGCGGAACAAAGAACGACAATGATGGACTCCAATTCGCAGGGACTCTGGCTGGAACATTTATCCTAGCTCGCAAACATGGTAACCACACCAAACAAGCAAGCAATCCAGGCATGACCTGCAAACTGGCATGAAACACCAGGTCAGTACATTGAATGTACTTGCAAACTCACAGTAACCAAAAGCAGTCAAGACAAACAACAACATGACATTAGCAGGTTAAATCAATCATGAGCATGATATTACCAGGATAACATGGCATGCACAAGGTGAACATGATACGGCCAGAACAACATTAGCAGGACATGAGCATATGAACATGATGATACTACATGCGATATGTTATCATTCTCATGTACCAACTTACTCTTGCCCGGCGATTATCTCGTAACCATCTCATGCATCAACTTACCAACCTCGATATCCATGATACCACCATGATCATCTCGCGATCACATAAAGATCAACCAACTTCAGTATCCGTGATACCTCCGTGATCCTCTCTCGATCACAACCAACCTCTTTCTCATCATCGAACCAGGGTTATTATTAATTAAGTTATTATTATAGTTGGCTCATAGTGTGACCGACTACGAACTGGGCACATATCCACGGGCGCGGCTATCGATAGATTAAACACACACTCTGCAGAGGTTAGTACACTGTACCCACACCACGGAACCCATGGCCTCAAACTCCCATTCGGGTGGACCAGCGGCGTTCCGACAAAACTGATATTGGTATTACACCCTCCCAGCCACTCCAACAAACTCCCCTTTGGGCTAAGTCTTGAGTGGCCCCGATGTCAACCCATGACATCCAACGGCCACCGTCGTGGCAAAACATAAATTGTCCCAAACAGGGACAAGGATCCTTACAACAACAACGGACACACAAGGTTTATGTCCGCCTACCTTATCAGGGGCAAAGAAAGACCATGCTACCCTGAGTTCAAAGGAAGAAACTACTCGGTCCAGGGGCAAAGAAGTGATTAGCAGGAGGATCCAAATGAGAGCAGTAGCAAGGTGTTTGATGTGATGAGAGAGAGATTGGCTGGGAGCTAAACTCTGATCTTTGGCATGGTGAAAATCACATGCTAAGACCATTGTTTTGGCAATATATCAGCCAAAATGGAGGAGTCTAGATGGGGGTTGCTGTAGAAAGGGCCCTACTGGTCAGATTAAGAGATGATGAAGTTGCACTCACATAAGTGCATGGAATGAGCTAAAATGGTCATGGCCCAATTATTTGAAGATATGAAGATGCCCAAAAAGTTTCATGCCATTTGGACTTGCCAAAATAACACTTACTTCATGAAGCATCTCCCTGGACAGAAATTTGGAAAAATTACACAGGGCAAAAGGCTAGATGAAATGAGCCAAACCTTGGTGGAGGGAGTTTATATGGATACAAGAATGTCCTGGTAAATTTTCAGCTTAAATGAAGAAATATAAAATATGGTTGCTTCACAAACTGAAAATCTGACCAGAAACCAAGATTTGAAGCTGGGCTCACATGGATGGGTTACATGAGCTCAAATTTGGTGGAGAGGCACGATTTGATCAAATAAAGAATGTGTCAAATTTTCATGTCATTTGGACATGCCTAGAATATACTATCTTCACAAAGCTTCTTCCTGGACAGAAACTTTGAAAAATTGTTGAAAAATAATTACTAGGCAAATGAGTATGAAAATTTGCATGGGGCAAAATATGGACAGGAAAAGATGTCCAAAAAGTTTGGGGTCAATCAAACAAAGATAAATAGCACTTCCTTCACACAGTGCCATTTAGGGCAGAATAGAAAACGAATTATTTGAGGATTATTTTTGAACATGACAATGAAAAGTTTTGCCATATTTGAGGAATATATGACCCAAACAATTTATGAGAATTATTTGGGAATTTATGGAGTGACAGAAATATGGGTTGCTTCATAACCTAGGGTTTAAAGGATTATTCCTTTAACAGAAAAGGAATATTCTCTAGAAAAAGAATATTGCATTAGGTCAAGGATGAAAATGACATGATATGATGACGATGAGGATGACAAGCCACTATAAAACCTAGGAAGACATGACCTTCCTAAGTTTCAGAACCACATAGCCACAGAAAAACAGTTCAAATCAATAAATTCAAGAAAATCATCAAAAAAAGAAAAGGGCAAAATCCAGGTGTTACATAACCGTCTATAATATAATCCAATTAGAGTGTGCTGGTTGGTGGGTCGGCGATGCGGTGTGGGAGGGAGATGAAGTGTCCATTCATAGCCCACATGAAAATTGAGAGATGAGTGAGACGGAGCATATAGCTTAGGGCAGCGATCCGCGTCGGCGCACCGGCCTAATTGTTGGGCCGGTTAAGCCTGAGACGTCAGATCTGGACCCCCCGAGCCGTCAGATCCCTTCGTCCCCAACCTCTCCCATCTTTAACCTCCCGCATGGAAAAGGAAGAGGCCCGCCTTCGCACGTGGCGACGCCTCCGCACGCGCCAACCGCCTCACCTCGCCTCCTCACCGCTGGTCGCCCTCGCCGCCGGCCGCCGCCCTCGCCGCTAGTCGCCGCCCTCACCTATGCCGCCTTCATGCGTTTCTCACCTCCGTGGATGCAGCAGCGTGCGCCCCATGGTTGCACTCGTGGTTGCAGGCTTGCAGCTCCGGGGGAGATGGGCGCATCTCCGATGGCGCCGGCCGCCGACCGCAGCACCTGTCGTTGTGCTCACGCTGTACCTCGCCGTGTGCCCACCCGAGGCTCTTGCTGGTTCCAACAAAAAACGACACCGGTTGTAGCAAAAAAGTTTATCGCTTCCAGCAGAAAAGCTTACCGGATGTAGCTTCTGTGGTTGCCGATTGCAGCAAAAAAATGGCGTGGTTGTAGCAAACACAAAAAAAACGAAAAAATAAATTTCCATTGTTTTCAAAAAAGCTTCGACTGTGGTTCGGAAAAGCTTCAATCGTGTATAAAAAAGCTTCATCCATTAAGAAAAAAAGCGACCAGAGAAAAAGTTGCAAACATTGACAGAGAAAGCTTCAACTGTATATAGGAAAAGCTTCAACCGGCTACCGGCGATGGGAAAGCCGTGGTTGCAGCCCGCGGTCACCTCAGTCATGGCCGTCACACACCCCGGCCTCCGCGGGGTTGCATCAGCGTCGCCGTGGTAGCACCCCGTCGCCCCGGTTGCAGCATGTCCCGTGGTCGCCCTCCTCGGTCGCCGACGAGATGGGATGCTCACCGCGCAGAGCCATGGCGAGCTTCGAGCGGGGAGGGAAGGCGTGGTGCTGCAACCGGGGGGTGGGGACGGGGGAAGGGGGAGGGGATGGGGAGGAGGGGGCAGAAGAAAAGGGCGGCGCGCGCCCCCGGTGACCTGCGCGAGATGTGGGGGAGCTACGTGAGATGTGCGGGAGATGCGGGGAAACGCGATGAAGAAGACGCGAGGAAGAGGGAGCGACCGGCCCAATGTTCCGCCGGTGCCCCAGCCCCAAACGTTTTCCTATAGCTTATCTATGTTACTTCATGCACTTATCCGATGATGTCTACCGTCCACCTTACAATGCACACACCTTCCTTCTATGGAAAAACGATCGACTTGCTGATGGGGCGAACTAGGGATCACTATACTGCATCCCAAAAAAATCAATCAAGTCACGTGAGACTGTAGGGGATGGTAGAATAGTTTCTACTCCCTCCGTTCCTAAATATTTGTCTTTCTAGCCATCTCAAATGGACTACAACATACGGATGTATGTAGACATGTTTTAAAGTGTAGATTCACTCATTTTGCTCCGTATGTAGTCACTTGTTGAAATCTCTAAAAAGACAATTATTTAGGAACGGAGGGAGTAGGATGTATCTCCACGAGAGCAAAGTAGTGGTGCACGGGCACCATGGTGCCCTTTATTAAAAACTAAAAAAACATATTTAGAAGTTTTTTTTTTTAACTATTCTGTGGAAACTTGTATGTGTATATTATGGATCCATAAAATTTTGTTTTCAAAAAAAGTAATTTTTTTTGCGACTGAAAAAGGGGCTTTATTAATTATGAAATAGTTGTACGATCGCTTGCCAGGTACTAGCTCACAAGAGCAGCTGGAGGCACCTGCAGCCACAAATCGGTGCTGTGCTCCACTCTCGACATATAGGAAAAAAAGTAATTTGTAAGCTGTACAAAAAAATTGCAGCCCTAAAAAGCAAAAAAAAAAAAAAAGAGGCCCATTCAAAAATACATATTTGTCTTTTCTTTGTGTACGCCACATGTGAAAGTAAAATGTTGTGAAATTTTGCACATATGTAGTATACATGTGCGTTTACAAAAAAATCAATTTCTTTGCATTGTAGAATATAGTTTTTTTCTGCACAACTTGCAATTTTGGTATCTCCACACCCTATCTATCAACATAACAACATGCACTTGTGTTTACATGTCGTGACTCAAGGTGGTAATGGGGAATACCCATCTGGAGATTGTCAACACATCCCCGTCCCCATTCTCATGTGCCGGGATAAAAAAATTTCACACAACCGTCCCCATCAGGACAGGGAGGAGGAGCCAGCTCCTCTGATTTCACCATGATCGATACTGAAAACACAAGCATGACTTTTCCTCGTCTCTGTCTTAATTGCCAAATATGTATGGAAAACACAACACCTTTGTATAGCTAGTCCCTAATTAACCAACTATACTAGCCATTGGGGTTTATTTCATGTTACAGTAGGAAATAACCGAAGTTTGCTAAACTTCCGTGCCCGAAATATTTTCTTTGACTCCAATTAATCCCGGCCAAACAGTTCCGTGCGCCGCAGATCCTTATGATTTGTGAAAGGTGGGGGGGGGGGGGGGGGGGATTCAAACTCGGCGGTGCATTGCCGGCTATAACAAAAGAAATCAAGCTACCGCGAACCAACCTTGCGACGGAACCCCTACATCAGTTTGATCTCCGACATGTGAGAACATTTCGTTCATGGCGAGTCATTAGTCATAGCAGCCCAAGGATTATGTAGTAGAGGAGGACGATCGGAAGAGCTATTAGCATGCCAAATATGACCCTGCAGCAAGGCAAAAAGAAATAGGTAAGTAAACATTTGCTCATAACTAAACACTTGACCGATTAATGTCATTCCCCATTTCAGATATACTTTAGGTCGTATACTTTAAGTGTGGTTTTCGTCCCATAATTGGTCTCGGATTAGAATTTTTGCCAATGGTATGTTTCTCGACATCGACATCGCGTCGAGCCCAATCCCATTTCCCTCTTTTGATTTTGACCCGCTTATCTTTATTAGGGCATCAGTCGATTGAGACTTAACCATATCTCAGTCAAGTGATATAGTACAATATATAAGAAGAAAAAGGAAGATTTTAAAAGAGATTTTTGTACAAATATATTTAATAGCGGCGCTTCACCGAATACGTTGCCTGAGCCGAACCAAACGCGTCGTCTAGAGTACTTCCAATTGGAGGGGATATTTGATATTATTTGTTCTGGGCTTACCCGGTGCACAGAATGGCGGCGTGGAGGTTGTACTCTTTGGCGAAGACGAACGGCACGATCCCTTGCGGCAGAGCGGCCTACGTACGTACACGGCAACATGTCACGTACGTACTACTTTGTTGGAATTGTCATCATATCATGGAGTATTGTGTTGTACTGGAAACCAGCCACGTACCTGGACAACGGCGATGCGCAGCAGCGTGCCTCGGAGCCCGACGGCGGCTGAGGAGACGGCCATGACCGCGGGGCCGAGCAGGAAGCGGACGGCCATGGTGGACGCCGCCACGGACTTGCCGCAGGCGATGAGCTTGGGCTGCAGGGCCATGAACAGCCCCAGGCTGAACATGGCCATCCCCAGCCCCGCGTCGGAGAGGATGGAGATGGACTTGGCCACGATCGCCGGCATGGTGACGTGGTACCTGCGGCGACGAGTCGGCACGGCCGTCGTCATGACTGATCATCACTGATCGATCGAAGAAGAAGAAGGTGGGTGATGGATCACGTACCGGAACTCGATGAGTGACCAGACGAGGCCGACGACGCTGGCGTACGTGTTGGGGTTCCGGATCAGCCGCCGCCACACCATGGTCAGGATCAGCCGCAGCATCACGCTCGCCGGCGGCTTTCCCACCTCGCCGCCGTCCTTCTTCGTCTCATCCTGCTCCTGCTCCTTCTCCGTCGCCTCCGTGCCGGCCTCCAGCCTCTCCAGCGAC
Source organism: Aegilops longissima (assembly GCA_021605205.1). Taxonomy (NCBI): domain Eukaryota; kingdom Viridiplantae; phylum Streptophyta; class Magnoliopsida; order Poales; family Poaceae; genus Aegilops; species Aegilops longissima. The sequence goes on from CM038676.1 coordinate 648,092,271, forward strand.
TCCTGCGCTGCCGCCTCGGACTTGACGCGCTCGCCGCCGGTCGCCCCCGGCCGGTTCGCTGCAACAAAGTTCACGTTCCGAGTTTTTTTTTTTTTGAGCAAAAGAGAGGTTTTCGTTCACGTTCGACTACGTGTGCGTTTGCGAGATGATGAGATCACTGATAAGGCGGAGTCAGTTTGGAGATGTGGAGAGAGACTGATGGGCGTACATCTGGAGGAGTCGGAGTTGATGGACGTTGCGTCGGAGGGGGCACGCCGGCGGCCGCTTTCCTTGGTGCTGCTGCGGAAGACCGGCAGGCCGCTTACCTCGGACGCGCCGGACGCGCCGGAGCTCCAGTCGAACATGTGCACGTTGTCCTTGGGGTCCTCGACCGGCGCCACGGCCGCCGCCGATCTGCCCCGCGGCGCGTGCTCGTCGTAGCTGGCGGACGGCCTCGGCGTGTGCTGCCGCGACGAGTGCAGCGAGAACAGGTCGGCCGCGCCGAAGCTGGACGCGCGCACCGCGCCGTGCGGCGGTGGCGGCTGCAGAGTAGGCGCGGCGGCGGCGCCGCCTCCTCCCGTGGTTGCGGAGAAGTCGCCGTGGGTGAAGCTGGAGGAGCCCCTGGGCGTGTGGTTTCGAGACGAGCTCACCGAGTAGATCTCCATGCCGGTCAGGTTCGACCCGCGCGGCGGCGACATCCCCGCCGCGGCGACGTTGTGGAGGGAGCGACGGGAGACCGACGCCGCGGACCGGCGCACGACGACGCGCATGCTCCCGTCGGGCGCGACCTCGGCCTGCGCCTCGGCGTGGCTGCCGTCGAGCGACACGACGTCGGGGTCGACGCGCACGTCGGCGACGGCGGCGGCCGGGAACCTCCCGGAGATGAGCAGGCGCGCGGCGCGGAACTCGAAGAGGAACAGCAGCAGCGTGCACCAAATGATGCACTGGAGCACGACGATCTGCACCATGAGGTCGCCGGCGTGGCGGCCGTACATGGCGACGAGGAGCGGGATGCCCATGATGAGCGTGTTGGGCATCGTGGCGGAGGAGAAGACCGTGATGGACCAGTCGAGCCCGGCGAAGGGGACGGGGAGGCGGGACCACACGGCGAGCGAGGCGAGGACGAGGAGCTTCTGCAGCGTGTCGGCGGCGGCGAAGCGCAGGTCCATGGCGTACAGGTTGCTGCCGGAGATGACCTTGAAGGAGAGCAGCGGGACGGCGAAGACGGCGACGAAGCGGTTGATCCCGGCGCACTGGTCCGCCGTGATCACCCCCCACCACCGCACCGAGCCGTACGCCAGGATCATCGCCACGTACAGCGGCACCATCGCCGTCAGCACCGTGTACAGATCATGCCACGAGATCATGGCGCCGCCCAGCCGGCCACGTACAGGACCTCCTTCTCCTCCTCCTCCGACGATCACCGCGCCGCCGGCCGAGAGATCTTTGACTGGGCGATCAGTGGAGGGATCGATCCGGAGTCGGTTGCATGCAACTCGATGGAGAGCGAGTGGATCGCGGGGCAGTGCGGTGTGTCCGTGCTCCTGGGTTTTGCGGCACGCGCGGGTGGGGACTATTTATACCGTGGGCCGGGTCTGCATCTCGACCGAGGCCCGCGAGGCAACCCGAACGGTAAGTAGTAGTAAATCACATTCAAATTCACTCTGGATTTTTGCCTCGTGTTTCTTTCCCTCTTTTCATCTCACGATGAAATCTTTCAACTTACAAACGTGTTTCTTGCTGCATTTTCGTCGCAATGGGCTGTCGAACGAGTAACTGAAATGCTGATAAGGAAAGCCGGTCTGACCTCTGCCTTTTCGCGGCTAGATATTTTTTGGGTTTTGCGGTGGGATCATTTACGTGTTAATGTATGCATGTATTCCCTTTATTCCAGATTATAAGGAAAGTCAGTATGTTTCTGCGTATACATATTTTTGTGATATCAATATTATTTTTTGTCAAAACATGTTTCTATGTATACATTGTATGATTTCTGAGATGTGGATACTCTGCATATCTAGGGCATTAGATGCATGCGTCTACAAAATAGACGAAATGCACCATAAAGTTGCATGCGTCTACATATCTTGAACGAATATCTCTAGACTATGGTGAGATCTTGTCACCAGGTATGTTAGACTGTGCTAGTAAGGACCAAATCCGTAAGTGTGCCTAGGTGAAAAGCATAACCTTTTCATTTGCCAAGGATTTCGAAAATAATGTAAAATCCTAGGTTTTGTAAGCTTGTTAATTTTTGTAAAGGACAGACCAAGTCCTACCATCTGTAGTCAGTGCTATATTTTTTTCATTACAGGAGCATCCATTTTTGTTTTAGGTTTTTGGTTCCAAGCCCAAAAATGCCAATTTATGCCTCGCTAGAAGGTAACAAAGACATGCAAGATATGCATTTTTTTCTTGGAATCTATTGGTATTTGTAGCAAGAAAAATAGCATATCCATTTTATGAGTACATGTTGCCCGAGGACTTTTGATAACATATTGCATTGCCCTGTGCCATGCATGCATATCTGTATAGTGGCCTTCGGGGATCGTCGATCGCCACGTGCAGCGGCACCACCGCGCGCCTAGCTGCTCCCGGAAATGCTGGCAAACCAACGAAAATGGTACTCGGGCAACATGGCCGGTGCGGGTATATCAGATCTTATCCACGCACCGATCGATCAATGGATCGCCGCATTTGTTCCCATCGACATCCTCGTGTTTCTTTCTCTCGTTGCTTCTCTTGTCACAAGTCACACCAAACACGTGCAAAATCGGGGCGGCGGTGCACCGTGCACGCGTGATGGTGCCAATGACATGTGTGTGCGAGAGAGAGGGGAGCATAGCTGTACGTACACGGCCGCCTAGAGCATAACGCATGCACTGTCTGTCGTCGTCACAGCGAGCTGTACTACGTCGAAGGAGTAACATAAAGAGTTATTTACCCAAAACCACCGCACTTGAGACTAGGGTAACAACTCGATAGCACATTTGAACCAGGAAAAAATAAACCATTAAAAATGAGCATAATACATAACGTGGAGCACTAATGCTCGAATTTGGTGACGGAAATAGCGAAACCGACAGGTAAGGCCCACCTATCAGGATGACATGGCGAAGACCAAAAACTTTAACTGACTGATGTGGCAAATGAGACGCGGGGCCCCACCTATCAATGACCTTAAACGGTTGTATTCTTCACAACATTATTTCTACGGGGCATTCCATCAAGTACCTTCCGTCCATTCATCTTATGGTCGCTGAAGAAGGCACCTCACGCCATGGGCACGCCGGAGCAGTAACCAGAGGAATGGCGGGCCGGACGCCTCCATCATGGCCGTGAGCTCGCGCAGCTCTTCCTGTACTCCTACCAAGGGGGTTACCACCTTGCTGAAGTTGGCATACACGGCGGCGCGGGCAGGGTGCCGATCGACCCAAGCCATGGACACGCGGGGAAAGAACAGGGCTCACCTTGAGCACGTGTGCATGCTCTGACGCGAGGAGGTACCACTCGAGCGACGTCGTCGTCAGCGGCAGCGGCCGACGGAGCATGGCGAGCCGGGGAAGACGGCTTGATGATGCGCAGCTTGCCGACATTTGCAGCGGAGGCATCAGGAGGCTGTGCCGAAGCCCAGTGACCAGATGCAAGGCGCAGAGGTTCGCCGTAGCGGTAGATCGAGGCCCGGTGGTGTGTGGTCGGAGGTGAAGAAGACGACCACAACGCGGCCGATTCTGGACGTCCCGATCGAATTGCTCCTATAGGGTTGGTTAGGGAGGCCTTCCAGAGCTCCTAGATGAAGGAAATATGCCCTAGAGGCAATAATAAAGTTATTATTTATTTTCTTATTTCATTATAAATGTTTATTATTCATGCTAGAATTGTATTAACCGGAAACTTAGTACATGTGTGAATACATAGATAAAACATAAGTGTCCCTAGTATGCCTCTACTTGACTAGATCGTTTATCAAAGATGGTTATGTTTCCTAACCATAGACATGTGTTGTCATTTGATAAACGAGGTCACATCATGAGCAGAATGATGTGATGGACAAGACCCATCCGTTAGCTTAGCATTATGATCGATAAGTTTTATTGCTATTGCTTTCTTCATAACTTATACATGTTCCTCTGACTATGAGATTATGCAACTCCCGAATACCGGAGGAACACCTTGTGTGCTATCAAACGTCACAACGTAACTGGTTGATTATAAAGATGCTCTACAGGTGTCTCCGAAGGTGTTTGTTGGGTTGGCATAGATCGAGATTAGGATTTGTCACTCCATGTATCGGAGAGGTATCTCTGGGCCCTCTCGGTAGTGCACATCACTATAAGCCTTGCAAGCAATGTGACTAATGAGTTAGTTGTGGGATGATGCATTACGGAACGAGTAAAGAGACTTGCCGGTAACGAGATTTAAATAGGCATGAGGATACCGACGATCGAATCTCGGGCAAGTAACATACCGATGACAAAGGGAACAATGTATGTTGTTATGCGGTTTGACCGACAAAGATCTTCGTAGAATATGTAGGAGCCAATATGAGCATCCAGGTTCCGCTATTGGTTATTGACCGGAGATGTGTCTCGGTCATGTCTATATAGTTCTCGAACCCGTAGGGTCCGCATGCTTAACGTTCGATGACAATTTGTATTATGAGTTATGTGATTTGATGACTGAAGTTCGTTCGGAGTCCCGGATGAGATCACGGACATGACGAGGAGTCTCGAAATGGTCGAGAGGTAATGATTCATATATTGGAAGGCTATATTCGGACACCGAAAGTGTTCCGGGTCACCGGAAGGGGTTCCGCGCAACCCCCGGCAAAGATATGGGCTTTATGGGCCAAGTAAGGGAACACACCAGCCCGCAAGGGGCTGGTGCACCCCCTATAGGGCCAGCCATGTGGGGAGAAAGGGAAAGGAGAGGAGGAAAAGGAAAGTATGAAGTAGGACTTCTACTTCCTTCCCCTCCCCCTCCTTCCTTTCCCCTTGTCCAAATATGGTAAGGGGGGGATTGGACTAGGGGCCCAAGTAGGATTCCTCCTACTGGGGCGCGCCCTAGGCTGCCTCCCTCCCTCTCCTTCCTTTATATACGTGGGGAGGGCACCCCTAGAACAAACATCAATTGTTCCTAGCCGTGTGCGGTGCCCCCCTCCACAGTTAACACCTCGGTCATATCGTCGTAGTGCTTAGGCGAAGCCCTGCACCGGTAACTTCATCATCACCGTCGTGCTGACGAAACTCTCCCTCGGCCTCAACTGGATCAAGAGTACGAGAGACTTCACCGAGTTGAACGTGTGCATATCGCAGAGGTGTCGTGCGTTCGGTACTTGATCGGTTGGATCGCGAAGACGTTCGACTACATCAACCGCGTTACTTAACGCTTCCGCTTTCGGTCTACGTGGGTACGTGGACACACTCTCCCCGCTCGTTGCTATGCTTCTCATAGATAGATCTTGCGTGATCGTAGGATTTTTTTTTTGAAATACTACGTTCCCGAACACTAGACAAGGTGGTGGAGCTCGCGGTGGTCTCTGGCCAAGAGAATGATGGCCGCCGGTGACCGGGCAACGGGGATGAGTTGCTCTTGGTGCACGCGAGGGAGGTGGGTGGTTGCTAGGTGATACGTCTCCAGCGTATCTATAATTTTTGATTGTTCCATGCTATATTATATTCTGTTTTGGACATTATTGGGCTTTATTATACACTTTTATATTATTTTTGGGACTAACCTATTAACTGGAGGCCCAACCCAGAATTGCTGTTTTTTGCCTATTTCAGAGTTTCACAGAAAAAAAATATCAAATGGAGTCCAAATGGAATGAAACCTTCGGGAACGTGATTTTTGGAACGAACGTGATCCAGAGGACTTGGACCCTACGTCAAGAAAGCAACCAGGAAGGCACGAGGTAGGGGGGCGCGCCTACCCCCCCCCCCCCAGGCGCGCCCTCCACCCTCGTGGGACCCATGTTGCTCCACCGACGTACTTCTTCCTCCTATATATACCTACGTACCCCCAAACTACCAGATACGGAGCCAAAAACCTAATTCCATCGCCGCAACCTTACATATTCGTGAGATCCCATCTTGGGGCCTTTTCCGGAGCTCATTTGAGGGGGCATCGATCACGGAGGGCTTCTACATCAATACCATAGCCTCTTCGATGATGTGTGAGTAGTTTACCTCAGACCTTCGGGTCCATAGTTATTAGCTAGATGGCTTCTTCTCTCTCTTTGGATCTCAATACAATGTTCTCCCCCTCTCTTGTGGAGATCTATTCGACGTAATCTTCTTTTGCGGTGTGTTTGTTGAGACCGATGAATTGTGGGTTTATGATCAAGTTTATCTATGAACAATATTTGAATCTTCTCTGAATTCTTTTATGTATGATTGGTTATCTTTGCAAGTCTCTTCGAATTATCAGTTTGGTTTGGCTTACTAGATTGATCTTTCTTGCAATGGGAGAAGTGCTTAGCCTTGGGTTCAATCTTGTGGTGTCCTTTCCCGGTGTGATGGGGCAGCAAGGCACGTATTGTATTGTTGCCATCGAGGATAACAAGATGGGGTTTATATCATATTGCATGAGTTTATCCCTCTACATCATGTCATCTTACTTAAAGCGTTACTCTGTTCTTTTGAACTTAATACTCTAGATGCATGCTGGATAGCGGTCGATGTGTGGAGTAATAGTAGTAGATGCAGGCATGAGTCGGTCTACTTGTCTCGGACGTGATGCCTATATGCATGATTATACCTAGATATTCTCATAACTATGCTCAATTCTGTCAATTGCTCAACAATAAATTTGTTTACCCACCGTAATACTTATGCTCTCGAGAGAAGCCACTAGTGAAACCTATGGCCCCCGGGTCTATTTTCCATCATATTAATCTTCCAACACTTAGCTATTTTTATTGCCTTTTATTTTACCTTGCATCTTTATCATAAAAATACCAAAAATATTATCTTATCATATCTATCAGATCTCACTTTCGTAAGTGACCGTGAAGGGATTGACAACCCCTTTATTGCGCTGGTTGCGAGGATTTTATTTGTTTGTGTAGGTGCGAGGGACTCGTGCGTGGCCTCCTACTAGATTGATACCTTGGTTCTCAAAAACCGAGGGAAATACTTACGCTGCTTTACCGCATCACCCTTTCCTCTTCAAGGGAAAACCAACGCAGTGCTCAAGAGGTAGCAAGAAGGATTTTTGGCGCCGTTGCCGGGGAGTCTACGTAAAAGTCAACATACCAAGTACCCATCAGAAACCCTTATCTCCCGCATTACATTATTTTCCATTTGCCTCTCGTTTTCCTCTCCCCCACTTCACCCTTGCCGTTTTATTCGCCCTCTCTTTTTTCGTTCACCTCTTTTCCGCTTGTTTCGTCATTATGGCTAGCTCGGTCTTCATCCCTTCGTCTCCCGACTTTGAAATCCTCCACTTCAAGCAAAGACAAGGGGAAAATTTAAAAGATGCTTGGTTTAGGATGCTCGAATCTTATCATAGTCGCAATATAGAGGGTGATTTTAAAATCTTGCTTCACAATTTTTATGTTGGGCTAACCTTGCCCCATAGACAACTCCTTGATTTTTCCGCCAAAGGTAGTTTTATTGATATTGATCCTGGCTTCGCTTATGAAATTATAGAGGGGATAGTGGGAGTACTCCCCCTACAAAAAGGATCACCCTTACCCAAGAAGAGACTCAAATTGTAGAGAAATTATGTGAATTACAAAAAATTGATGAACCTCTTAAAAGTATTGGTGGGAATATCAACCGCATGAATAATCTGATTACGCTTTGCAATAAGCGGCTGGATGCTTTAGATCAAAGGATCACCGAGCATAACTCCATTAAGAATTTGCTCACCAAAGATGGCAATACCTAGATCTATCCTTTGCTATTATGCCTAGCTAGGGGCGTTAAATGATAGGAGGCAACCCAATTTTATTTTTTTATTTTTTTAATTTTTGCTTCTGTTTAGGAATAAATATTTGATCTAGCCTCTGGTTAGATTTGTTTTTATGTTTTAATTAGTGTTTGTGCCAAGTTTAACCTATAGGATCTTCTTGGATGATAGTTATTTGATCTTGCTGAAAATTCCAGAAACTTTCTGTTCACGAAGAAAATTGTTAAAAATCACCAGCACGTGATAAAATATTGATTCCAATTGCTGCTGATCAATAAAAAAAATTTCTAGGTCGTCCTATTTTGGCTGAATTTTTGGAGTTCCATAAGTTTGCGTTAGTTACAGATTACTACAGACTGTTTTGTTTTTGACAGATTCTGTTTTTCGTGTGTTGTTGGCTTATTTTGATGAATCTATGGCTAATAAAATAGTTTATAAACCATAGAGAAGTTGGAATATAGTAGGTTTAACACCAATATAAATAAATAATGAGTTCATTACAGTACCTTGAAGTGATGTTTTGTTTTCTTTCGCTAACGGAGCTCATGAGATTTTCTGTTAAGTTTTGTGTTGTGAAGTTTTCAAGTTTTGGGTGAAAGATTTTGATGGATTATGGAAAAAGGAGTTGCAAGAGCCTAAGCTTAGGGATGCCCATGGCAACCCAAGATAATCTAAGGACACCTAAAAGCCAAAGCTTGGGGATGCCCCAGAAGGCATCCCCTCTTTCGTTTACTTCCATCGGCAACTTTACTTGGAGCTATATTTTTATTCACCACATGATATGTGTTTTGCTTGGAGCGTATTGTAGTATTTGATGTTGGGAACGTAGTAATTTCAAAAAAATTCCTACGATCACGCAAGACCATGGTGATGGCATAGCAACGAGAGGGGAGAGTGTCCGCCCACGCCCTCGTGAGACCGAAAGCGAAGCGTTATAACAACGCTGTTGATGTAGTCGACGTCTCCACGATCCGACCGATCCAAGCACCGAACGCACGACACCTCCGAGTTCTGCACACGTTCAGCTCGATGGCGATCCCCGGACCGATCCAGCAAAGTGTCGGGATGAGTTCCGTCAAGACGACGGTGTGGTGACGATGTTGATGCTCCACCGACGCAGGGCTTCGCCTAAGCTCATGACGATATGACTTCTCCGGCGCAGGGCTTCGCCTAAGCTCATGACGATATGACGAAGTGGAATATGGTGGAAGGGGCACCGCACACGGCTAAGGCAAGATCCGAGATCAACTTGTGTGTCTTGGGGTGCCCCTGCCCCAGATATAAAGGAGCCAAGGGGAGGTGGCGGCCCTAGGGGAGGCGCACTAAGGAGGAGTCCTACTCCCACGGGAGTAGGACTCCCCTCTCCTAGTTGGACTGGGATTGGAGGAGGGGAAGAGGAAGGCGCCGCCCCCTTCCTTGTCCTATTCGGACTAGAGGGGGGAGGGGGCGCAGCCCACCTTGGCCTGCCCTTCCTCTTCTCCCATGGCCCATTAAGGCCCATAGACTTCCCGGGGGGTTCCGGTAACCTCACGGTACTCCGGTAAAATCCCGATTTCACCCGGAACACTTCCGATGTCCAAATGTAGGCTTCCAATATATCAATATTTATGTCTCGACCATTTCGAGACTCCTCGTCATGTCCGTGATCACATCCGGACTCGAACAACCTTCGTGCATCAATACTTATAAACTCATTATGAACTGTCATCGAAGCGTTAAGCGTGCGGACCCTACGGGTTCGAGAACTATGTAGACATGACCTAGAACCATTCTCGGTCAATAACCAATAGCGGAACCTGGATGCCCATATTGGTTCCTACATATTCTACGAAGATCTTTATCGGTCAAACCGCATAACGACATCGTTGTTCCTTTGTCATCGGTATGTTACTTACCCGAGATTCGATCGTCGGTATCAATACCTAGTTCAATCTCGTTACGGTAAGTCTCTTTACTCGTTCCGTAATACATCATCTCACAACTAACTCATTAGTTGTAATGCTTGCAAGGCTTAAGTGATGTGCATTACCGAGAAGGCTGGAGTTACCTCTCCGACAATCGGAGTGACAAAACCTAATCTCAAATACGCCAACCCAACAAGTACCTTTGGAGACACCTGTAGTACTCCTTTATAATCACCCGATTACGTTGTGACGTTTGGTAGTACCAAAGTGTTCCTCCGTAAACGGAGTTGCATAATCTCATAGTTATAGGAACATGTATGGGTCATGAAGAAAGCATTAACATACTAAACGATCAACTGTTAAGCTAACGGAATGGGTCATGTCAATCAGATCATTCAACTAATGATGTGACCTTGTTTGATCAAATAACAACTCCTTGTTCATGGTTAGGAAACATAACCATCTTTGATTAACAAGCTAGTCCAGTAGAGGCATACTAGTGACATACTGTTTGTCTATATATTCACACATGTATTATGTTTCCGGTTAATACAATTCTAGCATGAATAATAAACATTTATCATGATATAAGGAAATAAATAATAACTTTTATTATTGCCTCTAGGGCATATTTCCTTGATCTCCCACTTGCACTAGAGTCAATAATCTAGATTACAAAGTAATGATCCTAACACCCATGGAGTCTTGGTGCTGATCATGTTTTGCTCGTGGAAGAGGCTTAGTCAACGGGTCCGCAACATTCAGATCCGTATGTATTTTGCAAATCTCTATGTCTCCCACTTGGACTTGGTCCCTAATGGAATTGAAGTGTCTCTTGATGTGCTTGGTCCTCTTGTGAAATCTGGATTCCTTTGCCAAGGCAATTGCACGATATTGTCACAGAAGATCTTCATCGGTCCCGATGCACTAGGTATGACACCTAGATCGGAAATGAACTCTTTCATCCAGACTCCTTCATTTGCTGCTTCGAAGCAGCTATGTACTCCGCTTCACATGTAGATCCCGCCACGACGCTTTGTTTAGAACTGCACCAACTGACAGCTCCACCGTTTAATAAAAATACGTATCCGGTTTGCGATTTAGAATCGTCCGGATCAGTGTCAAAGCTTGCATCGACGTAACCATTTACGACTAGCTCTTTGTCACCTCCATATCGAGAAACATATCCTTAGTCCTTTTCGGTATTTCAGGATGTTCTTGACCGCTGTCGATGATCCACTCCTGGATTACTTTGGTACCTTCCTGCCAAGCTTACAGCTAAGCATACGTCAGGTCTGGTACACAGCATTGCATACATGATAGAGCCTATGGCTGAAGCATAGGGAACATCTTTCATTTTCTCTCTATCTTCTCGTGGTCGGGCATTGAGTCGACTCAATCTTACACCTTGTAATACAGGTAAAAACCTTTCTTTGCCTGATCCATTTTGAACTTCTTCAAAACTTTATCAAGGTATGTGCTTTGTGAAAGTCCAATTAAGCGTCTTGATCTATCTCTATAGATCTTGATGCCCAATATGTAAGCAGCTTCACCGAGGTCTTTCATTGAAAAACTTTTATTCAAGTATCCTTTTATGCTATCCAGAAATTCTATATCATTTCCAATCAATAATATGTCGTCCACATATAATATTAGAAATGCTCTGAGCTCCCACTCACTTTCTTGTAAATACAGGCTTCTCCAAAAGTCTGTACAAACCCATATGCTTTGATCACACTATCAAAGCGTTTATTCCAACTCCGAGAGGCTTGCACGGACCATAAATTGATCGTTGGAGCTTGCACACTTTGTTAGCACCCTTTGGATCGACAAAACCTTCTGGTTGCATCATATACAACTCTTCTTCTAGAAATCCATTCAAGAATGCGGTTTTACATCCATTTGCCAAATTTCATAATCATAAAATGCGGCAATTGCTAACATGATTCGGACAGACTTAAGCATCGCCACTGGTGAGAAAGTCTCATCGTAGTCAACCCCTTGAACTTGTCGAAAACCTTTTGCAACAAGTCGAGCTTTGTAGACAGTTATATTACCATCGGCGTCGGTCTTCTTCTTAAAGATCCATTTATTTTCAATGGCTTGCCGATCATCGGCAAGTCAACCAAAGTCCATACTTTGTTCTCATACATGGATCCCATCTCAGATTTCATGGCTTCCAGCCATTTTGCGAATCTGGGCTCACCATCGCTTCTTCATAGTTCGTAGGTTCGCCATGGTCAAGTAACATGACTTCCGAATAGGATTACCGTACCACTCAGTGCGTATTTTACTCTGGTTGACCTCACGAGGTTCAGAGTAACTTGATCGAAGCTATATGATCATCATCATTAGTTTCTTCACTAATTGGTGTAGTTGTCACAGGAACCATTTCTTGTGATGAACTACTTTCCAATAAGGGAGCAGATCTGATTATCTCATCAAGTTCTACTTTCCTCCCACTCACTTCTTTCGAGAGATACTCCTTCTCTAGAAAGGACCCGAATTTAGCAACGAAAATCTTGCCTTCAGATCTGTGATAGAAGGTGTACCCAACAGTCTCCTTTGGGTATCCTATGAAGACACATTTTTCCGATTTGGGTTCGAGCTTATCTGGTTGAAGTTTCTTTACATAAGCATCGCAGCCCCAAACTTTAAGAAACGACAACTTTGGTTTCTTGCCAAACCACAGTTCATAAGGCGTCGTCTCAACGGATTTTGACGGTGTCCTATTCAACGTGAATGCGGCCATCTCTAAAGCATAACCCAAAAGCGATAGCGGTAAATCGAAATAGACATCATAGATCGCACCATATCTAGTAAAGTACGATTCTGACGTTCGGACACACCATTTCTCTGTGGTGTTCGGGTGGCGTGAGTTTCTGAAACTATTCCACATTGTTTCAAATGTAAACCAAACTCGTAACTCAAATATTCTCCTCCACGATCAGATCGTAGAAACTTTATTTTCTTGTTACGATGATTTTCCACTTCACTCTGAAATTCTTTGAACTTTTCAAATGTTTCAGATTTGTGTTTCATTAAGTAGATATACCCATATCTGCTCAAATCATCTGTGAAGGTGAGAAAATAACGATACCGCCAAGTGCTTCAACATTCATTGGACCACAAACATCAGTATGTATGATTTCCAACAAATCAGTTGCACGCTCCATAGTTCCGGAGAACGGCGTTTTGTCATCTTGCCCATGAGGCACGGTTCGCAAGTACCAAGTGATTCATAATCAAGTGATTCGAAGCCCATCAAGATGGAGTTTCTTCATGCGTTTTACATCGATATGACCTAAACGGCAGTGCCACAAATAAGTTGCACTATCATTATCAACTCTGCATCTTTTGGCTTCAACATTATGAATATGTGTATCACTACTGTCGAGATTCAACAAGAATAGACCATTCTTCAAGGGTGCATGACCATAAAAGATATTACTCATATAAATAGAACAACCATTATTCTCTGATTTAAATGAATAACCGTCTCGCAATAAACAAGATCCAGATATAATGTTCATGCTCAACGCGGCACCAAATAACAATTATTTAGGTCTAAAACTAATCCCGAAGGTAGATGTAGAGGTAGCGTGCCGACTGCGATCACATCGACTTTGGAACCATTTCCAACGCAAGCATCGTCACCTCGTCCTTAGCCAATCTTCGCTAATCCGTAGTTCCTGTTTGAGTTGCAAATATTAGCAATGTAACCAGTATCAAATACCGTGTACTACTGCGAGTATTAGTAAGGTACACATCAATAACATGTATATCATATATACCTTTGTTCACCTTGCCATCCTTTTATCCGCCAAATACTTGGGGCAGTTCCGCTTCAAATGTCGGTCTGCTTGCGGTAAAAACACTCGGTTTCAGGCTTAGGTCCAGACTTGGGTTTCTTCTCTTGATCAGCAACTTTCTTGCTGTTCTTTTGAAGTTTCCTTCTTCTTCCCTTTGCCCTTTTCTTGAAACTAGTGGTCTTGCTGACCATCAACACTTGATGCTCTTTCTTGATTTCTACCTCCGCTGCTTTCAGCATCGCGAAGAGCTCAGAATTGTCTTAGTCATCCCTTGCATATTATAGTTCATCACGAAGCTCTTGTAGCTTGGTGGCGTGATTGGAGAATTTGTCAATGACACTATCATCCGGAAGATTAACTCCCAGCTGAATTAAGTGATTGTTATACCCGGACATTTTGAGTATGTGCTCACCGTGAACTATTCTCCTCCATCTTGCAGCTATAGAACTTATTGGAGACTTCATATCTCTCAATCCGGGCATTTGCTTGAAATATTAACTTCAACTCCTGGAACATCTCATATGCTCCATGACGCTCAAAACGTCGTTGAAGACCCGGTTCTAAGCCGTAAAGCATGGCACCTTGAACTATAGAGTAGTCATCAGCTCGCTTTGCGGGACGTTCACAACTTCGCTCAAGCATCTGCAGCAGGTTCGTCACCCAGCGGTGCTTCCGGGACGTAATTTTTACGTGCAGCAATGAGGATAATCCTCGTTACGGACCCAGTCCGTGTAATTGCTACCATCATCTTTCAACTTTGCTTTCTCAAGGAACGCATTAAAATTCAACGGAACAACAGACGAGCCATCTATCTACAGTAAACATAGACAAGCAAAATACTATCGGTACTAAGTTCATGATAAATTTAAGTTTAATTAATCATATTAAAAACTCCCACTTAGACAGACATCTCTCTAGTCATCTAAGTGATTACGTGATCCAAATCAACTAAACCATGTCCGATCATCACGTGAGATGGAGTAGTTTCAATGGTGAACATCACTATGTTGATCATATCTACTATATGATTCACGCTCGACCTTCGGTCTCGTGTTCCGAGGCCATATCTGTTATATGCTAGGCTCGTCAAGTTTAACCTGAGTATTCGCGTGCGCAACTGTTTTGCACCCGTTGTATTTGAGCGTAGAGCCTATCACACCCGATCATCACGTGGTGTCTCAAAGACGAAGAACTTTCGCAGCGGTGCATACTCGGGAGAACACTTCTTGATAATTTTTAGTGAGAGATCATCTTATAATGCTACCGTCAATCAAAGCAAGATAAGATGCATAAAGGATAAACATCACATGCAATCAATATAAGTGATATGATATGGTCATCATCATCTTGTGCTTGTGATCTCCATCGCCAAGCACCGTCATGATCACCATCGTCACCGGCTCGACACCTTGATCTCCATCGTAGCATCGTTGTCGCCTCGCCAACTATTTCTTCTCGACTATCGCTACTCCTTAGTGATAAAGTAAAGCAATTACATGGCGCTTGCATTTCATACAATAAGCGACAACCATATGGCTCCTGCCGATTGCCGATAACTCGGTTACAAAACATGATCATCTCATACAATAAAGTATAGCATCACGTTTGACCACATCACATCACATCATGCCCTGCAAAAACAAGTTAGGCGTCCTCTACTTTGTTGTTGCAAGTTTTACGTGGCTGCTACGGGCTGAGCAAGAACCGTTCTTACCTACGCATCAAAACCACAACGATATTTCGTCAAATAGACTCCGTTTTAACCTTCTCAAGGACCGGCGTAGCCACACTCGATTCAACTAAAGTGAGAGAGCAGACACCGCCGGTCACCTTTAAGCAACGAGTGCTCGGAGCGGTGAAACCAGTCTCGCGTAAGCGTCACGCGTAATGTCGGTCCGGCCGCTTCATCTCACAATACCGCTGAACCAAAGTATGACATGCTGGTAGGCAGTATGACTTGTATCGTCCACAACTCACTTGTGTTCTACTCGTGCACATGACATCAACGCATAAAACCAGGCTCGGATGCCCTGTTGGGAACGTAGTAATTTCAAAAATTTCCTACGATCACGCAAGACCATGGTGATGGCATAGCAACGAGAGGGAGAGTGTCCGTCCACGCCCTCGTGAGACCGAAAGCGAAGCGTTATAACAACGCGGTTGATGTAGTCGACGTCTCCACGATCCGACCGATCCAAGCACCGAACGTCACGGCACCTCCGAGTTCGCACACGTTCAGCTCGATGGCGATCCCGGACTCCGATCCAGCAAAGTGTCGGGATGAGTTCCGTCAAGACGACGGCGTGGTGAAGATGTTGATGCTCCACCGACGCAGGGCTTCGCCTAAGCTCATGACGATATGACTTCTCCGCGAGGGCTTCGCCTAAGCTCATGACGATATGACCGAAGTGGAATATGGTGGAAGGGGCACCGACACGGCTAAGGCAAGATCCGTAGATCAACTTGTGTGTCTTGGGGTGCCCCTGCCCCGTATATAAAGGAGCCAAGGGGAGGTGGCGGCCCTAGGGGGGCGCGCAAGGAGGAGTCCTACTCCCACCGAGTAGGACTCCCCCTCTCCTAGTTGGACTAGGATTGGAGGAGGGAAGAGGAAGGCGCGCCCCCTTCCTTGTCCTATTCGGACTAGAGGGGGGGGCGCGCAGCCCACCTTGGCCTGCCCTTCCTCTTCTCCCATGGCCCATTAAGGCCCATAGACTTCCGGGGGTTCGGTAACCTCCGGTACTCGATAAAATCCCGATTTCACCGGAACACTTCCGATGTCAAATGTAGGCTTCCAATATATCAATCTTTATGTCTCGACCATTTGAGACTCCTCGTCATGTCCGTGATCACATCCGGGACTCGAACAACCTTCGTGCATCAATACTTATAAACTCATTATGAACTCGTCATCGAAGCGTTAAGCGTGCGGACCCTACGGGTTCGAGAACTATGTAGACATGACCTAGAACCATTCTCGGTCAATAACCAATAGCGGAACCTGGATGCCCATATTGGTTCCTACATATTCTACGAAGATCTTTATCGGTCAAACCGCATAACGACATCGTTGTTCCTTTGTCATCGGTATGTTACTTACCCGAGATTCGATCGTCGGTATCCAATACCTAGTTCAATCTCGTTGCGGTAAGTCTCTTTACTCGTTCCGTAATACATCATCTCACAACTAACTCATTAGTTGTAATGCTTGCAAGGCTTAAGTGATGTGCATTACCGAGAAGGCACGGAGTTACCTCTCCGACAATCGGAGTGACAAAACCTAATCTCAAATACGCCAACCCAACAAGTACCTTTGGAGACACCTGTAGTACTCCTTTATAATCACCCGATTACGTTGTGACGTTTGGTAGTACCAAAGTGTTCCTCCGTAAACGGAGTTGCATAATCTCATAGTTATAGGAACATGTATGGGTCATGAAGAAAGCATTAACATACTAAGCGATCAACTGTTAAGCTAACGGAATGGGTCATGTCAATCAGATCATTCAACTAATGATGTGACCTTGTTTGATCAAATAACAACTCCTTGTTCATGGTTAGGAAACATAACCATCTTTGATTAACAAGCTAGTCCAAGTAGAGGCATACTAGTGACATCTTGTTTGTCTATATATTCACACATGTATTATGTTTCCGGTTAATACAATTCTAGCATGAATAATAAACATTTATCATGATATAAGGAAATAAATAATAACTTTTATTATTGCCTCTAGGGCATATTTCCTTCATTTGAGTCTTTGTTTTTTAGTTTACCACAATCATATTTTCTGTACACACCTTTTGAGAGATACACACATGATTCGGAAATTATTAGAATACTCTATGTGCTTCACTTATATTTTTTGAGCTATATAGTTTTCTCTAGTGCTTCACTTATATCTTTTAGAGCACGGCGGTGGATTTGTTTTATAGAACTATTGATCTCTCATGCTTCACTTATATTATTTTGAGAGTCTTTCAAACAACATGGCAATTTGCTCTATGTAGCGACCAGACCCAAATGGATCAAGTCTCTGTGCTCAGTGTCATCCCTGGATCAATAATGCTGACACCACACAGTACTTCGAAGGATTTATAGCAGAGTAGCAATCACACACTTATTACCTCGTTGTCCACAAAGGAACTTATTACAATAATATGGCTTAAGGCCATCTAATAATAACAACGGAAGGCTTGGAAGATAAGCGAGTCCATCAACTCCATCGGCATCACTGAGTATAGAACCACGACCTAACACCTTACTCATCGTCTGAAAAGTCTGCAACGTGAAAGTTGCAGCCCGAAAACGGGTCAGCACATGGAATATGCTGGCAATGTAACTCATAAGAGCAATGAATGAATAAGCCTACACTACATGCATATATGGCTGGTGGTAAGGCTCTACGGTTACATTTGCATAAAGCTGATTTTTCCCTACATCAAAGGAATAATTTTATTTAACTATCATGGTGGTTGTTAAACATTGAGAATGGTTGACAGCATCCTCAATCCCAATTAAAAAGTACTCATCAAAACCCAATAACTTTTATTTAGAAGTAACATGTTGAGATTCACATGATATTCAAATACCGGATACTCAAAACGTCCATAACCGGGGACACGGCTAATCATGATTAGTTTATACACTCTGCAGAGGTTTGCGACTTTTCCCCACAAGACTCGATCGCCTCCGCTTGGTTCTCGCTTTTCATGGTGTTTGAGAAGCGGATGACCGAGACATAGTCTTTCGTAAGCGCTAGCACCTTACATGTGGGTAGACCGTACCAACCTACATCCCCTACATCAGCTAGCCTACCCGTAAGAGTTCGCACGACTTAGTCAACTACGCCAGAGCCCATAATTGGCTTGTGGCTGCACGGAAGTTTCAGTTTGAATGATCTCATGATCCCTTAGAGCACAGGTGGCGGTCCAAGAAATACAGCAAGTCTGATAGAAACCAGGTGCCTCAATCCACCCAGATGTGTGTTTAGGTTGCCACCTTAGATAAACCATTAATTAACAATCTCACATCTGTCATGGATATTCACTCACCCAATCCACGTCTACTAGCATAGCATGGCATAAACAAGCAACGAGAAGTAACTCCCAAGGTTTCATAAGTAAAGCAGGTAATAGGTACTACCTCAATCTACTTCCCAAACCCACAATTTAATTTGATCCTAAACATGCAAGTGTTTGAGGTTTGACCTAATGCATAAAAACTGGGTAGTAGAAAAGGTATGATCAAGTGTTACTTGCCTTGCGATGATCCATGAGACCTAGAGATTCAAGTAACAAGCGGCGCACTCGGGTGATCTAACGCAGACAAACAACAAGCATACAATAAGTACTCATCTAATGCACGGGAAATCTTGAATAAAAGATCTAACCAGAAAGTTCAACTTAAGAACCCTGGTTGCAAAAGATCGAATCAAATAAAGCATCGAAAGTCGAAACTCGAGAGAGAACGACTCGGTTTAGCAATCTGAAACTAGGTCAAAATTTCACAGTAGCAAAACTCTGTGAAAGTAGGGTAGTCGAACGGCGGTTTCGTTCTGAAACTCCAGCGCTTGAATCACCTGATTCCGATAAGCGAAAGCGAGAAATAAAACAGATTTGAAAATCGGATCGAAATCGAATCAAAAATAACGGATTAATTCCGATTAAAAGAAAACGACGAACGGATTAAATAACGGACGTTCGTTAACAGAACTAATCCAACGAACACGTTCATTGAAACGAGCGGTTCGGTGAGCGTTCGTTAAATAAGAAAACCGAAAAAATAAAACCATCTAGGTTATTTTTTTTAAAAACCGAACTACGATAAAAAACCGGATCGGTTTTAGGGAAAACGGATCGGAACGGAGCGGGCGGCGGCTACCTCCGTGAGGCCACGGGCGAGGTCAGCCTGGGCTCCGGGCGGCGGGGTCCCATGGGGTCGGAGGGCGGCGAGGGCGGCGGGGCTCGGCGACGCGGGAACGGCGGCGGCAAGGCCCACGGGCGGCGGCGGGGCTCAGCGCTGGGCTCGGGTCGGGAGGGAGGCGGCGGGTGAGGTGAGAGGGGGGGGCGGGCAGTATTTATGAGGGGGGGGTGGCGACTTGGGGAGGGGGCAGCGGGGGCGAGGGGGAGGCGGACTCGGGCGGCGGGTGGCGTCTTGTGGGGACGCCGCCAAGGCAGTGGCGTCTGTGTGAGGAGAGGGAGGTGGGGGCTGGGCCAAGGCCTGGGCTGGGCCTCGGCCCGAAGCGTTTTTTAAATTTAAACCAAACGAATTAAAAAATATCAAATGAACTCCGATTTTAATAAAATAATTTTCCCGACTCCTAAAAATGAGTCGAACAAAATGAACTTTAAAAGCGGCAAACATGCATATATTTTTAAAATGCTCATTTTGCCTAAGCAAAATAAATCTTCAAAAGCCAAATTTGATTTATTTATAAAATCTTCATTTTTCCTAAATGTTGGGAAAGTCATATTATTCCCTCTCTTAAAATTTTATAGGAAAACTTTATGAAGATAATTAAATAAATCAAATGATCCTATTTTCAAAATTTGAGAAATCCCAAATATGAAAATAATGAAACTTCCAACTCTCTCTCGAGGGTCCTTGAGTTGCGTGAAATTTTCGAGGATCGGAAAAATGCGAGAAAATATGATATGCATGATGACCTAATGTATAACATTCCAAATTGAAAATTTGGGATGTTACAAACCTATAAGATGAATCTAGCCCTCGAGATTCGGGTTGGCTAGAAAATAGGTGAGGTGGTCCTTAAGCAAAACTTCCTCTCTTTCCCGGTGGCTTCATCCTCGGTGTGGTGGCTCCTTGAACTTTGCAAAACTTGATAACCTTGCTGCGGGTAACTCTGCTGGCATAATCGAGAATCTTAACCGGTTTTTCCTCATATGTTAAGTCATCCTTCAACTGAATTGCTTCAAAGGGCACTTGTGGCTCTTAACGGTACCTCTGCTATCTCGGGTGACATTTCTTCAAGCGAGAAACATGGAATACATCATGAACTCTGACAGTCCTTCCGCAATTCCAACTTATAAGCAACTTCTCCCATGCGTTGCAAAATCTTATATGGTCCAACGAAGCGGGTGCAAACTTTCCTTTCACTCCAAAACGCTTAACTCCTCGAAGCGGGGATACTCTAAGATATACTCTGTCTCCAACCTCATACTCAATCGCTTTGCGCTTTGAATCGGCATAGCTCTTCTGTCTGGACTGGGCTACCTTGAGCCTGTCTCGAATTAACTTAACTTTCTGTTCAGACTCCTTAATCAAATCTGGTCCAAACAACTGACGATCTCCAGTTTCATCCCATGACAACGGTGTCCTGCACCTTCTTCCATACAGCGCCTCGAAAGGTGCCATCTTTAAGCTGGTTTGGTAACTGTTGTTGTAGGAAAATTCCGCATATGGAAAATTATCATCCCAACTAGATCCATAATCTAGTGCACAAGCTCTCAGCATGTCCTCCAAAATCTGATTGACTCTCTCGGTCTGTCCATCGGTCTGTGGGTGGAAAGCTGTACTGAATTCTAGTCTGGTTCCCAATGTTTCGTGCAACTGGTTCCAAAATTTCGAGGTAAACTGGGTTCCTCCGTCGTACGATGCTCCTCGGAACTCCGTAAACACACAATTCTGGTCATGTATATCTTTGCCAACTTAGCACTGCTATAGGTAGTCTTATTTGGAATGAAATGAGCTACCTTTGTCAAACGATCGACTATGACCCAAATCGAGTCATATCCTGAACGAGTCTTTGGCAAACCTGTGATGAAATCCATGCCTAGTTTATCCCACTTCCATTCGGGTATCGGCAACGGTTGTAACAATCCTGCTGGCTTCTGATGCTCTACCTTTACTTTCTGACATACGTCGCAAACTACTACATACTCCGCAATATCCTTCTTCATTCCGGTCCACCAGAAAATATTCTTCAAATCCAAATACATCTTGGTATTTCCTGGGTGAATCGAATAGGGTGAATCATGGGCTTCTTGTAAAATCAACTTCACGATCTCGGGTCATTGGGCACATAAACACGGTCTTCAAACCATAGGGTATCGTGCTCATCCTCACGAAATCCTTTAGCTTTTCCTTTGCCCATTTTCTCCTTTATAGAGGCAACTTCCTTATCGCCTTTTGGGCTTCTCTCGATTTTGTCCATCGGTGTCGATGAATCTCCAATGCTGCTACATAGCCTCTCGGAACTATTTCCAAACATAGCTCTCGAAGGTCCTCGGCTAACTCATTGGGTATTCCTCCCATCATTAGGGTATTGACGTGGCTCTTACGGCTCAATCGTCGCCTCGACATTAGCCTTTCCGGGTGATAATGCAATCTCATATCATAATCCTTGATAAGTTCTAACCATCTCCTTTGTCTGCGAGATTCAATTCATACGTGTGAAGATGTACTTCAAACTCTTGTGATCCGTGTATACTTCACAATGATTTCCAATGAGAAAATGTCTCCATGTCTTTAAGGCGTGCAACTGTGGCTGCTAACTCCAAATCATGAGTGGCATAATTCAACTCATGGGGCTTAAGTTGTCATGAAGCATACTGAAACAACTCTTCCTTCCTGCATAAATACGGCTCCAAGTCCTCGGCGTGAAGCGCCGCAATACACCTCATAATC
The DNA here is from genome assembly GCA_021605205.1 of Aegilops longissima. Lineage (NCBI taxonomy): Eukaryota > Viridiplantae > Streptophyta > Magnoliopsida > Poales > Poaceae > Aegilops > Aegilops longissima. The sequence goes on from CM038676.1 coordinate 648,114,527, forward strand.
CTTAGTCCGATCGGCAATATCAAACTGGTGAGGTAACCAATCTTTTCTTCAACTCCTGAAAACTTGCCTCACAGTCCTCGGTCCATATGAATTTGTTTTCCTTCTTCAACAATTCTGTCATAGGCTTTGCAATTCTTGAGAAATTCTCAATGAATCTTGGTAGTATCCTGCGAGTCTAAGGAAACTCGAATCTCTCCAACTGTCGTTGGTGCTTCCCATTTGGTTCGGTCTCAACTTTTGTGGGGTCAACTGCTATTCCTTCTCCGGATATAACATGTCCAGAAATCCAACTTCCTTTAGCCAAAACTCACATTTGCTGAACTTGGCATACAACTGGTGTTCCCTTAGTTTCTCCAAAACCAATCGCAAATGTTCCTTGTGTTCCTCTTCATTCTTGAGAAAATCAAAATGTCATCAATGAACACCACGACGAACTTATCCAAAAACTCCATAAACACTTTGTTCATCAGGTTCATGAAATAGGCTGGTGCGTTAGTCAGTCCAAATGACATAACGGTATACTCATACAGTCCATATCTCGTGGTAAATGCTGTCTTGGGTATGTCTTGCTCCCGAATCTTCAACTGATGGTACCCTGATCGCAAGTCGATCTTGGAAAACACTTTGGCTCCTTGCAAGCGATCAAACAGATCATTTATCATAGGTAGTGGGTACTTGTTCTTGATTGTTACTTCATTCAATCCACGATAATCAACAACCATTCTCAAAGATCCATCCTTCTTCTCCACTAACAATACGGGTGATCCCCAAGGTGAAGAACTTGGGCGAATAAAACCTTTATCCAATAGTTCCTTAATCCGCTTCTTGATTTCCGCCAAATCCTTTGCGGGCATCCTGTACGATCGCTTCGATATCGGGCCTGTTCCTAGCAACAGCTCGATCAAAAACTCAATGTCTCTATCCGGTGGCATTCCTGGCAACTCTTCCAGAAATACATCAGGAAAATCCTTCACCACTGGTACTTCTTCCTGCACCACTCTTGATAAGCAATTAACTTGTGCTCTCCTCGGCTCGTGCCGTGATACATACTTAATCCTTCTTCCTTCAGGTGTGGTGAGCAAAATTGACCTTGTGGTACAATCTATGTTTCCTCCATACTTTGATAGCCAATCCATTCCTAATATCACATCCAATCCTTGGGATTCCAGAACTATTAGGTCTGAGGGGAAAACATAGTGTCCAATCCTTAGTGGCATTCGATCACACCATTTACTAGCCATGTATTCTGCTCCGGGTGAGGTTACTAGCATGGGTGACCTAAGGGCTTGGGTCGGTAATTTGTACTTATCCACAAATCCCTTGATATGTATGAATGCGATGCACGATGATCGAAAAGAACAACTGCATAAATGACTTAACAAAAACTTACCGATTCTTGCATCGGGCTGATCTTCAACCTCCTCCACATCAATGTGGTTCACCTGTCCCCTGTTGAAAGGGTTGGGCTTCTTTCGAGCTTCCATTGCCATTTCCGTTCGGCCTTACGGGCAGTCATTGGCATAGTGCCCGATCTTGCGGCACTTAAAGCAAGTAATGTGACTCAGGTCTACCTTGGATGGTGTTGACGGGTTGGTGCGGTTACAGACGTTGCTTCCTCCATTCCCGTTCCCATTCTTGGTGCCATTATGGTTGTGCGAATTTCCTCCTCCATGGGTATCTGAAACTGAATTCCTGTTTTAGGGTATAACGAGGTTTCTCTTTGGGCTCGAGTTATACTTCCCTTGTCCATACTTCCGCTTGCAGTTCTCAATTCTCGCTGCTTTCCTTCAATCATGAGGCTCGGTCCACTAACTCCTGGTAGTTGTTGAAACTTGCTACCATCAACGACATCTTGAACTCATCATTCAGTCCTTCTAGAAACTTCTCCTGTTTAGCGCTCAGAGTAGCGTCATCCGGGGCATAACGTGCTAATTTGCTAAAATCATCCACGTCTTGCCAACAGTCCTTCCTCCTTGGCGTAAGTTGCGAAACTCACGCTTCTTCATGGCCATGGCTCCTGCTGAAACATGGGCGGTCTGAAAAGCTTCTTGAAACCGATCCCATGTGCGGTGTCTCACGGGTAAGTGGTGTGAAATTCTACCACCATGCTGCTTGCGGGTCCTTCAAGCTGATGTCTGCAAACTTCACTCTTTCACCATCTGTGCATCCTGCGGTGGTCAACTCCTTCCTATCTTGCGGAGCCAATCATCTGCTACAATCGGCTCGGTGCTCTTTGGAATACACCGCGGATTCAGTCTAAGGAAGCGAGTCGGATGATCCGCGGTGGTGGTGGTGGCGGTGGGTTGTTGTTGTTGTTGTTGTTGCCCCTGGTTACGCACCAATGTTTGAATCAGGGTATTCGCTGCTGGATCAATTGGGTGATCTCTGGCGGGAAAAGCGAACCGGGTCGCGTCTCGGAGGCATCGAGGTTTTAGAAAAGAAGAGAAATGTAGAATAGAATGAGGTCTAAGGGAATCACTACCCAAATGCACATGAGCAAAAGCACACAAAATCACTTTATTCAATCAAACAAGGGCTTACAACGATCTAACTATCGCGAAAGTGCGTGTACTATAATGTTTACATGGAGGAAATACTACTAATATGTGGGGACTTCTACTAATTTGAACCGTGGAAGACTCCATGATGTCCGCTCGACTTCGTCTTCAAAGTCGGGTTCACTTGGATCCGAATCGGTGTAAATCGATGTTGATGTAGTCGCTTGGGTATTCGACATACTGGTCTTCATTCCTGGCGCCAACTTCTTCTTGAGTTCTTGATCTCGTACTTAAGATCGTTATTGTGTCTTGCCGAGCTACGATCTCGTCCATGTAGTCCTTGCGTGTAGTCTTTAGTTCTTCTTCCAGTTCGATGATCCTTCCTTTGTCTTCGCAACTCCAACATGTCGTTGCACATTTGGTTCTCTGGCGTCGAATGTGCTGATTTAACTCTGGATGAAAGCTGCAATGGATCTATCCTTCTTGGTCTTGACGACGTCCCAGTTGTCATCTCGGCGTCCGCAAATCTGGTAGATGGTGTCCTTGAGGTCTTCTTGATAAACTTCTCCAATGCGTCCCATGGTGATGTGAGCTGCCATGCTCTTTCCCGGACTCAAGTTGGTGCCTGAAAACACTATCTATAGGCTTGGTGATTGGGGCGAATGTCCTTCTGGAGCGTGAGCGTGAATCTTCAGCGCTCCTCTTGCGAGTGGCGTTGAAAGTCCGGTGAAGCTTGGTAGTCAATGTTCGGTACTTAGTAACTTCCTTCAAGTGAAATCCAAAAGGTGTGCCTTCATCCGGTTGGGTGTACTTGATCTTCGCGTCCGTCATCCTAAAAGAGTAGAAAAGATGAGGAGTTAGAAAATGGGAAGAGAGTAGTGATCTATGGCTTTAACTTAGTGGTCGTGTCCTACGATCGGCGTGTGCTCGATACCATTCTCTGTGGCGACCAGACCCAAATGGATCAAGTCTCGTGCTCGATGTCATCCCTGGATCGAGTAATCTGACACCACAGTGCTTGAAGGATTTATAGCGAGTAGCAATCACACACTTATTACCTCGTTGTCCACAAAGGAACTTATTACAATAATATGGCTTAAGGCCATCTAATAATAACAGCGGAAGGCTTGGAAGATAAGCGAGCCCATCAACTCCATCGGCATCACCGAGTATAGAACCACGACCTAACACCTTACTAAGTCGTGCGAAAAGTCTGCAACGTGAAAGTTGCAGCCGAAAATGGGTCAAGACACATGGAATATCTTGGCAATGTAACTCATAAGAGCAATGAATGAATAAGCCTACACTACATGCATATATGGCTGGTGGTAAGGCTCTCTGTTACATTTGCATAAAGCTGATTTTTCCCTACATCAAAGGAATAATTTTATTTAACTATCATGGTGGTTGTTAAACATTGAGAATGGTTGACAGCATCCTCAATCCCAATTAAAAAGTACTCATCAAAACCCAATAACTTTTATTTAGAAGTAACATGTTGAGATTCACATGATATTCAAATACCGGATACTCAAAACGTCCATAACCGGGGACACGGCTAATCATGATTAGTTTATACACTCTGCAGAGGTTTGCGCACTTTTCCCCACAAGACTCGATCGCCTCCGCTTGGTTCTCGCACTACATGGTGTTTGAGAAGCGGATGACCGAGACATAGTCTTTCGAAGCGCTAGCACCTTACATGTGGGTAGACCGTACCAACCTACATCCCCTACATCAGCTAGCTTACCCGTAAGAGTTAAGACGACTTAGTCAACTACGCCAGAGCCCATAATTGGCTTGTGGCTGCACACGGAAGTTTCAGTTTGAATGATCTCATGATCCCTTAGAGCACAGGTGGCGGTCCGAAGAAATACAGCAAGTCTGATAGAAACCAGGTGCCTCAATCCACCCAGATGTGTGTTTAGGTTGCCACCTTAGATAAACCATTAATTAACAATCTCACATCTGTCATGGATATTCACTCACCCAATCCACGTCTACTAGCATAGCATGGCATAAACAAGCAACGTAGAAGTAACTCCCAAGGTTTCATAAGTAAAACAGGTAATAGGTACTACCTCAATCTACTTCCCAAACCCACAATTTAATTTGATCCTAAACATGCAAGTGTTTGAGGGTTTGACCTAATGCATAAAAACTGGGTAGTAGAAAAGGTATGATCAAGTGTTACTTGCCTTGCTGATGATCCGCGAGACCTAGAGATTCGAAGTAACAAGCGGCGCACTCCGGGTGATCTAACGCAGACAAACAACAAGCATACAATAAGTACTCATATAATGCACGGGGAAATCTTGAATAAAAGATCTAACCGAAAGTTCAACTTAAGAACCCAGTTGCAAAAGATTCGAATCAAATAAAGCATCGAAAGTCAAAACTCGAGAGAACGACTCGGTTTAGCAATCTGAAACTAGGTCAAAATTTCACAGTAGCAAAACTCTGTGAAAGTAGGGTAGTCGAACGGCGGTTTCATTCTGAAAATCCAGCGCTTGAATTACCGATTCCGATAAGCGAGCGAGAAATAAAACAGATTTGAAAATCGGATCGAAATCGAATCGGAAAAATAGCGGATTAATTCGATTAAAAGAAAACGACGAGCGGATTAAATAACGGACGTTAGTTATCAGAACTAATCCAATGAACACGTTCATTGAAGCGAGCAGTTCGGTGAGCGTTAGTTAAATAAGAAAATCGAAAAAAATAAAACCATCTAGGTTAATTTTTTTAAAAAAAACCGAACTACATAAAAAAAACCGGATCGGTTTTAGGGAAACCGGATCGAACGGAGCGGGCGGCGGCTACCTCCGTGAGGCTTGCCGGCGAGGTCCGCTGGGCTCAGGCGGCGGGGGTCGGCGGGGTCGGGAGGGCGGCGAGGGCGGGGGCTCGCGGCGGGAACGGCGGCGGGCAAGGCCCACGGGCGGGCGGGGGCTCAGCGCTGGCTCGGTCGGGGGCGGGGCGGGTGAGGTGAGAGGGGGCAGGCGGTATTTATGAGGGGGGGGTGGCGACTTGGGAGGGGGCAGCGAGGCGAGGGGGAGGCGGACTCGGGCGGTGGCGGGTGGCGTCTGTGGCGGGGACGCCCTTCAGTGGCGTCTTGTGAGAGAGAGAGAGAGGTGGGCAGCTGGGCAGGCTGGGCCGGTGGGCCTCGCCCGGGGAGGGCGCGTTTTTTTAAAATTTAAACCAAACGAATTAAAAAATATCAAATGAACTCCGATTTTAATAAAATAATTTTCCCGACTCCTAAAAATGAGTCGACAAAATGAACTTTAAAAGCGGCAAACATGCATATATTTTAAAATGCTCATTTTGCCTAAGCAAAATAAATCTTCAAAAGCCAAATTTGATTTATTTATAAAATCTTCATTTTTCCTAAATGTTGGGAAAGTCATATTATTCCCTCTCTTAAAATTTTATAGGAAAATTTTATGAAGATAATTAAATAAATCCAAATGATCCTATTTTCAAAATTTGAGAAATCCCAAATATGAAAATAATGAAACTTCCAACTCTCTCCGAGGGTCCTTGAGTTGCGTGAAATTTTCGAGGATCGGAAAAATGCGAGAAAATATGATATGCATGATGACCTAATGTATAACATTCCAAATTGAAAATTTGGGATGTTACACTCTAATTATAATATCATGAGAAATTTGATACTAGATAATTGTTTTGAGATATAAAGGTGGTAATATCATAGTTGTGCTAGTTGAGTAATTGTGGAATTGAAAAATACTTGTGTTGGAGTTTGTGATTCCCGTAGCATGCACGTATGGTGAATCCTTATGTAACGAAGTCGGAGCATGAGGTATTTATTGATTGTCATCCTTTGTGTGGCGGTCGGGATCGCGTGATGGTTAACTCCTACCAACCCTTCCCCTAGGAGCATGCGTAGTAGTACTTTGCTTCGAGGGCTAATAAATTTTTGCAATAAGTATATGAGTTCTTTATGACTAATGTGAGTCCATGGATTATACGCACACTTACCTTTCCGCAATTTTCTAGCCTCTTCGGTACCGTGCATTGCCCTTTCTCGCCTTGAGAGTTGGTGCAAACTTCGCCGGTGCATCCAAACCCCGTGATATGATTCGCTCTATCACACATAAACCTCCTTATATCTCCCTCAAAACAGCCACCATACCTACCTATTATGGCATTTCCATAGCCACTCCGAGATATTGCCATGCAACTTTCCATCATTTCGTTTATCATGACACGCTCCATCATTGTCATATTGCCTTGCATGATCATGTAGTTGACATTGTATTTGTGGAAAAGCCACCATTCATAATTCTTTCATACATGTCGCTCTTGATTCATTGCATATCCCGGTACACCGCCGGAGGCATTCACATAGAGTCATATTTTGTTCTAAGTATTGAGTTGTAAGTAAATAAAAGTGTGATGATCATCATTCTTAGAGCATTGTCCCAAGTGAGGAAAGGATGATGGAGACTATGATTCCCCCACAAGTCGAGATGAGACTCCAGATGAAAAAAAAGAGGCAAAAAAGAAGAAGAAGAGAAAAGGCCAAATAAAAAAATGAGAGAAAAAGAGAGAAGGGACAATGTTACTATCCTTTTACCACACTTGTACTTCAAAGTAGCACCGTGATCTTCATGATAGAGGGTCTCTAATTTTGTCGCTTTCATATACTAGTGGGAAATTTCATTATAGAACTTGGCTTGTATATTCCAATGATGGGCTTCCACAAAATGCCCGAGGTCTTCATGAGCAAGCAAGTTGGATGAACACCCACTTAGTTTCTTTTGTTTGAGCTTTCATACACTTATAGCTCTAGTGCATCCGTTGCATGGAAATCCCTACTCCTTGCATTGACATCAATTGATGGGAATCTCCATAGCCCGTTCATTAGCTTCGTTGATGTGAGACTTTCTCTTTTTTTGTCTTCCCACATAACCCCTACCATTATACGTTATTCCACCATAGTGCTATATCCATGGCTTGCGCTCATGTATTGCGTAAGAGTTGAAAAGGCTGAAGCGCGTTAAAAAGTATGAACCAATTGCTTGGCTAAAACCGGGGTTGTACATGATATGAATATTTTGTGTGGGGAAGATGGAGCATAGCCAGACTATATGATTTTTTAGGGATAACTTGCTTTGGCTATGTTATTTTGACAAGACATAATTGCTTGGTTAGTATGCTTGAAGTATTATTGTTTTTATGTCAACATTAAACTTTTATCTTGAATCATATTAAATCCGAACATTCATGCCACAGTAAGAAGAATTACATTGAAATTATGCTAAGTAGCATTCCACATCAAAAATTCTGTTTTTATCATTTACCTACTCGAGGACGAGCATGAATTAAGCTTGGGGATGCTTGATACTGTTGGGGAGCGTAGTAATTTCAAAAAAAATTCCTACGCACACGCAAGATCATGGTGATGCATAGCAACGAGAGGGGAGAGTGTTGTCCACGTACCCTCGTAGACCGAAAGCGGAAGCGTTAGCACAACGCGGTTGATGTAGTCGTACGTCTTCACAATCCGACCGATCAAGTAACGAACGCACGGCACCTCCGAGTTTAGCACACGTTCAGCCCGATGACGTCCCTTGAACTCTGATCCAGCCGAGTGTTGAGGGAGAGTTTCATCAGCACGACGGCGTGGTGACGATGATGATGTTCTACCGACGCAGGGCTTCGCCTAAGCACCGCTACAGTATTATCGAGGTGGACTATGGTGGAGGGGGGGCACCGCACACGGCTAAAAGATCAAACGATCAATTGTTGTGTCTCTAGGGTGCCCCCTGCCCCGTATATAAAGGAGCAAGGGGGGGGGGTGCGGCCGGCCTAGAGAGGCGCGCCAGGAGGAGTCCTACTCCCACCGGGAGTAGGACTCCCCCTTCCTAGTTGGATTAGGACTTGGGAAGGGAAAGAGGTGGAGGAGAAGAAGGAAGGGGGGCGCCGCCCCCCTCTCCTTGTCCTATTCGGACTAGGGGGGAGGGGCGCGCGGCCCTTGCCCTAGCCGCCTCTCCTCTCTTCCACCAAGGCCCACTAAGGCCCATTAAGTCCCTAGGGGGTTCCGGTAACCTCCCGGTACTCCGGTAAAATCCCGATTTCACCCGGAACACTTCCGATATCCAAACATAGGCTTCCAATATATCAATCTTCATGTCTCGGCCATTTTGAGACTCCTCGTCATGTCCGTGATCACATCCGGGACTCCGAACAACCTTCGGTATATCAAAACATATAAAGTCATAATATAACTGTCATCGAAACGTTAAGCGTGCGGACCCTACGGGTTCGAGAACTATGTAGACATGACCGAGACACGTCTCCGGTCAATAACCAATAGCGGAACCTGGATGATCATATTGGCTCCTACATATTCTACGAAGATCTTTATCGGTCAGACCGCATAACAACATACGTTGTTCCCTTTGTCATCGGTATGTTAATTGCCCGAGATTCGATCGTCGGTATCTCAATACCTAGTTCAATCTTGTTACAGGCAAGTTTCTTTACTCGTTCCGTAATACATCATCCTGCAACTAACTCATTAGTTGCAATGCTTGAAAGGCTTAAGTGATGTGTATTACCGAGAGGGCCCAGAGATACCTCTCCAACAATTGGAGTGACAAATCCTAATCTCAAAAATCGCCAACCCAACAAGTACCTTCGGAGACACCTGAGAGCACCTTTATAATCACCCGATTGCGTTGACGCGTTTGGTAGCACACAAAGTGTTCCTCCGTAAGCGGAGTTGCATAATCTCATAGTCATAGGAACATGTATAAGTTATGAAGAAAGCAATAGCAACATACTAAGCGATCGTGTGCTAAGCTAACGGAATGGGTCATGTCAATCACATCATTCTCCTAATGATGTGATCCCGTTAATCAAATGACAACTCATGTCTATGGTTAGGAAACATAACCATCTTTGATCAACGAGCTAGTCAAGTAGAGGCATACTAGTGACACTCTGTTTGTCTATGTATTCACACATGTATTATGTTTCCGGTTAATACAATTCTAGCATGAATAATAAACATTTATCATGATATAAGGAAATAAATAATAACTTTATTATTGCCTCTAGGGCATATTTCCTTTAGTCTCCCACTTGCACTAGAGTCAATAATCTAGATTACACAGTAATGATTCTAACACCCATGGAGCCTTGGTGCTGATCATGTTTTGCTCGTAGAAGAGGCTTAGTCAACGGGTCTGCAACATTCAGATCCGTATGTACCTTGCAAATTTCTATGTCTCCCACCTGGACCAAATCCTGGATGGAATTGAAGCGTCTCTTGATGTGCTTGGTTCTCTTGTGAAACCTGGATTCCTTCGCCAAGGCAATTGCACCAGTATTGTCACAAAAGATTTTCATTGGACCCGATGCACTAGGTATGACACCTAGATCGGATATGAACTCCTTCATCCAGACTCCTTCATTTGCTGCTTCCGAAGCAGCTATGTACTCTGCTTCACACGTAGATCCCGCCACGACGCTTTGTTTAGAACTGCACCAACTGACAGCTCCACCGTTCAATGTAAACACGTATCCGGTTTGCGATTTAGAATCGTCCGGATCAGTGTCAAAGCTTGCATCAACGTAACCATTTACGATGAGCTCTTTGTCACCTCCATAAATGAGAAACATATCCTTAGTCCTTTTCAGGTATTTCAGGATGTTCTTGACCGCTGTCCAGTGATCCACTCCTGGATTACTTTGGTACCTTCCTGCTAGACTTATAGCAAGGCACACATCAGGTCTGGTACACAGCATTGCATACATGATAGAGCCTATGGCTGAAGCATAGGGAACATCTTTCATTTTCTCTCTATCTTCTGCAGTGGTCGGGCATTGAGTCTTACTCAACTTCACACCTTGTAACACAGGCAAGAACCCTTTCTTTGCTTGATCCATTTTGAACTTCTTCAAAACTTTGTCAAGGTATGTGCTTTGTGAAAGTCCAATTAAGCGTCTTGATCTATCTCTATAGATCTTAATGCCCAATATATAAACAACTTCACCGAGGTCTTTCATTGAAAAACTGTTATTCAAGTATCCCTTTATGCTATCCAGAAATCCTATATCATTTCCAATCAGTAATATGTCATCCACATATAATATCAGAAATGCTAGAGAGCTCCCACTCACTTTCTCGTAAATACAGGCTTCTCGAAAAGTCTGTACAAAACCAAATGCTTTGATCACACTATCAAAGCATTTATTCCAACTCCGAGAGGCTTGCACCAGTCCATAAATGGATCGCTGGAGCTTGCACACTTTGTTAGCTCCCTTTGGATCGACAAAACCTTCCGGTTGCATCATATACAACTCTTCTTCCGAAATCAATTCAGAATGCAGTTTTGACATTCATTGCCATATTTCATAATGATAAAATGCGGCAATTGCTAACATGATTCGAACAGACTTAAGCATCGCTACGGGTGAGAAGGTCTCATCGTAGTCAATCCCTTGAACTTGTCGAAAACCTTTCGCAACAAGTCGAGCTTTGGAGACAGTAACATTACCGTCAGCGTCAGTCTTCTTCTTGAAGATCCATTTATTCTTAATTGCTTGCCGATCATCGGGCAAGTCAACCAAAGTCCACACTTTGTTCTCATACATGGATCCCATCTCAGATTTCATGGCCTCAAGCCATTTTGCGGAATCCAGGCTCACCATCGCTTCTTCATAGTTTGTAGGTTCATCATGGTCTAGTAACATGACTTCCAGAACAGGATTACCGTACCACTCTGGTGCGGATCTTACTCTGGTTGATCTACGAGGTTCAGTAACAACTTGATCTGAAGTTCCATGATCATCATCATTAACTTCCTCACTAATTGGTGTAGGCGTCACAGGAACAGATTTCTGTGATGAGCTACTTTCCAATAAGGGAGCAGGTACAGTTACCTCATCAAGTTCTACTTTCCTCCCACTCACTTCTTTCGAGAGAAACTCCTTCTCTAGAAAGGATCCATTCTTAGCAATGAATGTCTTGCCTTCGGACCTGTGATAGAAGGTGTATCCAACAGTCTCCTTTGGGTATCCTATGAAGACACATTTTTCCGATATGGGTTCGAGCTTATCAGGTTGAAGCTTTTTCACATAAGCATCGCAGCCCCAAACTTTAAGAAACGACAACTTTGGTTTCTTGCCAAACCACTGTTCATAAGGCGTCGTCTGAACGGATTTTGATGGTGCCCTATTTAACGTGAATGCGGTCGTCTCTAAAGCATAACCCCAAAACGATAGCGGTAAATCAGTAAGAGACATCATAGATCGCGCCATATCTAGTAAAGTACGATTACGACGTTTGGACACACCATTACACTGTGGTGTTCCGTGTGGCGTGAGTTGCGAAACTATTCCGCATTGTTTCAAATGTAGACCAAACTCGTAACTCAAATATTCTCCTCCACAATCAGATCGTAGAAACTTTATTTTCTTGTTACGATGATTTTCAACTTCACTCTGAAATTCTTTGAACTTTTCAAATGTTTCAGACTTATGTTTCATTAAGTAGATATACCCATATCTACTTAAATCATCTGTGAAGGTGAGAAAATAACGATATCCGCCACGAGCCTCAACATTCATCTGACCACATACATCTGTATGTATGATTTCCAACAAATCTGTTGCTCTCTCCATAGTACCGGAGAACGGCGTTTTAGTCATCTTGCCCATAAGGCACGGTTCGCAAGTACCAAGTGATTCATAATCAAGTGGTTCCAAAATTCCATCAGTATGGAGTTTCTTCATGCGCTTTACACCGATATGACCTAAACGGCAGTGCCACCAATAAGTTGCACTATCATTATCAACTCTGCATCTTTTGGCTTCAACATTATGAATATGTGTATCACTACTATCGAGATTCATCAAAAATAGACCACTCTTCAAGGGTGCATGACCATAAAAGATATTACTCATATAAATAGAACAACCATTATTCTCTGATTTAAATGAATAACCATCTCACATCAAACAAGATCCAGATATAATGTTCATGCTCAACGCTGGCACCAAATAACAATTATTTAGGTCTAAAACTAATCCCGAAGGTAGTAGAGGTAGCGTGCCGACCACGATCACATCGACTTTGGAACCATTTCCCACGCGCATCGTCACCTCGTCCTTGGCCAGTGTTCGCTTAATCCGTAGTCCCTGTTTCGAGTTGCAAATATTAGCAACAGAACCAGTATCAAATACCCAGGTGCTACTGCGAGCTCTAGTAAGGTACACATCAATAACATGTATATCACATATACCTTTGTTCACCTTGCCATCCTTCTTATCCACCAAATACTAGGGGCAGTTCCGTTTCCAGTGACCAGTCTACTTGCAGTAGAAGCACTCAGTCTCAGGCTTAGGTCCGGACCTGGGTTCCTTCTCCTGAGCAGCAACTTGCTTGCTGTTCTTCTTGAAGTTCCCCTTCTTCTTCCCTTTGCCCTTTTTCTTGAAACTAGTGGTCTTATTGACCATCAACACTTGATGCTCCTTCTTGATTTCTACCTCCGCAGCCTTTAGCATCGCAAAGAGCTCGGGAATTGTCTTATCCATCCCTTGCATATTATAGTTCATCACGAAGCTCTTGTAGCTTGGTGGTAGTGATTGGAGAATTTTGTTAATGACGCTATCATCTGGAAGATTAACTCCCAGTTGAATCAAGTGATTGCAGTACCCAGACATCTTGAGTATATGCTCACTGACAGAACTATTCTCCTCCATCTTGCAGCTATAGAACTTATTGGAGACTTCATATCTCTCAATCCGGGCATTCTTTTGAAATATTAACTTCAACTCCTGGAACATCTCATATGCTCCATGACGTTCAAAATTTCGTTGAAGTCCCGGTTCTAAGCCGTAAAGCATCACACATTGAACTATCGAGTAGTCATCAGCTTTGCTCTACCAGACGTTCTTAACATCGTTAGTTGCATCAGCAGCATGCCTGGCACCCAACGGTGCTTCCAGGACGTAATTCTTCTGTTAGCAATGAGGATAATCCTCAAGTTACGGACCCAGTCCATGTAATTGCTACCATCATCTTTCAACTTTGCTTTCTCAAGGAACACATTAAAATTCAACGGAACAACAACACGGGCCATCTATCTACAATCAACATAGACAAGCAAGATACTATGAGGTACTAAGTTCATGATAAATTTAAGTTCAATTAATCATATTACTTAAGAACTCCCACTTAGAAAGACATCCCTCTAATCTTCTAAGTGATCACGTGACCCAAATCAACTAAACCATTACCGATCATCACGTGAAATGGAGTAGTTTTCAATGGTGAACATCACTATGTTGATCATATCTACTGTATGATTCACGCTCGACCTTTCGGTCTCAGTGTTCCGAGGCCATATCTGCATATGCTAGGCTCGCCAAGTTTAGCCTGAGTATTCCGCGTGTGCAAAACTGGCTTGCACCCGTTGTAGATGGACGTAGAGCTTATCACACCCGATCATCACGTGGTGTCTGGGCACGACGAACTTTGGCAACGGTGCATACTTAGGGAGAACACTTTTATCTTGAAATTTAATGAGAGATCATCTTATAATGCTACCGTCAATCAAAGCAAGATAAGATGCATAAAAGATAAACATCACATGCAATCAATATAAGTGATATGATATGGCCATCATCATCTTGTTCTTGTGATCTCCATCTCTGAAGCACCGTCATGATCACCATCGTCACCGGCACGACACCTTGATCTCCATCGTAGCATCGTTGTCGTCTCGCCAATCTTATGCTTCTACGACTATCGCTACCTCTTAGTGATAAAGTAAAGCATTACAGGGCGATTACATTGCATACATTTAAACGACAACCATATGGCTCCTGCCAGTTGCCGATAACTCGGTTACAAAACATGATCATCTCATACAATAAAATTTAGCATCATGTCTTGACCATATCACATCACAACATGCCCTGCAAAAACAAGTTAGACGTCCTCTACTTTGTTGTTGCAAATTTTACGTGGCTGCTACGGGCTTAGCAAGAACCATTCTTACCTACGCATCAAAACCACAACGATAGTTTGTCAAGTTGGTGATGTTTTAACCTTCGCAAGGACTGGGCGTAGCCACACACGGTTCAACTAAAGTTGGAGAAACTGACACCCGCCAGCCACCTGTGTGCAAAGCACGTCGATAGAACCAGTCTCGCGTAAGCGTACGCGTAATGTCAGTTCGAGCCGCTTCATCCAACAATACCGCCGAACCAAATTATGACATGCTGGTAAGCAGTATGACTTATATCACACACAACTCACTTGTATTCTACTCGTGCATATGACATCTACGCATAAAACTTGGCTCTGATATCATTGTTGGGGAACGTTGTAATTTCAAAAAATTTACTACGCACATGCAAGATCATGGTGATGCATAGCAACGAGAGGGGAGAGTGTTGTCCACGTACCTTCATAGACCAAAAGCGGAAGCTTAGCACAACACAGTTGATGTAGTCGTACGTCTTCATGATCCGACCGATCAAGTACCGAATGCACGGCACCTCCGAGTTCAGCACACGTTCAGCCCGATGACGCCCCTCGAACTCCGATCCAGCCGAGTGTTGAGGGAGAGTTTCGTCAACACGACGGCGTGGTGACGATGATGATGTTCTACCGACTCAGGGCTTTGCCTAAGCACCGCTACAGTATTATCGAGGTGGACAATGGTGCAGGGGGCACCGCACACGGCTAAAAGATCAAACGATAAATTGTTGTGTCTCTAGGGTGCCCCCTGCCCCCGTATATAAAGGAGCAAGGGGGGTGCGTCCGGCCTAGAGAGGGGGCGCGCCAGGAGGAGTCCTACGCCCACCGGGAGTAGGACTCCCCCCTTTCCTAGTTGGATTAGGACTTGGGAGGGGGAAAGAGGTGGAGGAGAAGAAGGAAGGGGGGGCGCCGCCCCCCTCTCCTTGTCCTATTCGGACTAGGGGGGAGGGGCGCACGGCCCTTGCCCTGGCCGCCTATCCTCCCTTCCACCAAGGCCCACTAAAGCCCATTAAGTCCCCGGGGGGTTCCGGTAACCTCCGGGTACTCCATAAAATCCCGATTTCACCCGGAACACTTCTGATATCCAAACATAGGCTTCCAATATATCAATCTTCATGTCTCGACCATTTCGAGACTCCTCGTCATGTCCGTGATCACATCCGGGACTCCAAACAACCTTCGGTACATCAAAACATATAAACTCATAATATAACTGTCATCGAAATGTTAAGCGTGCGGACCCTACGGGTTCGAGAACTATGTAGACATGACCGAGACACGTCTCCGGTCAATAACCAATAGTGGAACCTGGATGCTCATATTGGCTCCTACATATTCTATGACGATCTTTATCGGTCAGACCGCATAACAACATACGTTGTTCCCTTTGTCATCGGTATGTTACTTGCCCAAGATTCGATCATCGGTATCTCAATACCTAGTTCAATCTCGTTACCGGCAAGTCTCTTTACTCGTTCCGTAATACATCATCCCGCAACTAACTCATTAGTTGCAATGCTTGCAAGGCTTAACTGATGTGTATTACCGAGAGGGCCCAGAGATACCTCTCCGACAATCGGAGTGACAAATCCTAATCTCGAAATACGCCAACCCAACAAGTACCTTCGGAGACACCTGTAGAGCACCTTCATAATCACCCAGTTACGTTGTGACATTTGGTAGCACACAACGTGTTCCTCCGGTAAACGGGAGTTGCATAATCTCATAGTCACAGGAACATGTATAAGTTATGAAGAAAGCAATAGCAACATACTAAACGATCGTGTGCTATGCTAACGGAATGGGTCATGTCAATCACATCATTCTCCTAATGATGTGATCCCGTTAATTGATAACCCATAAGTGTAGGGGATCGCAACAGCTTTCGAGGGTAGAGTATTCAACCCAAATTTATTGATTCGACACAAGGGGAGCCAAAGAATATTCTCAAGTATTAGCAACTGAGCTGTCAATTCAGCCACACCTGGATAACTTAATATCTGCAGCAAGGTATTTAGTAGCAAAGTAGTATGATAGTAGTGGTAACGGTAACAAAAGAGTAATGAAAGAAAAAGTAATATTTTTGGTGCTTTGTAATGATTGTAACAGTAACAACGGGAAAGTAAAAGAACAGTATATGGAAAGCTCGTAGGAATTGGATCGGTGATGGATAATTATGCCGGATGCGGTTCATCATGTAACAGTCATAACATAGGGTGACCCAGAACTAGCTCCAATTCATCAATTTAATGTAGGCATGTATTCCGAATATAGTCATACGTGCTTATGGAAAAGAACTTGCATGACATCTTTTGTCCTACCCTCCCGTGGCAGCGGGGTCCTAGTGGAAACTAAGGGATATTAAGGCCTCCTTTTAATAGAGAACCGGAACAAAGCATTAGCACTTAGTGAATACGTGAACTCCTCAAACTATGGTCATTGCCGAGAAGTATCCCGATTATTGTCACTTCGGGGTTGTCGGATCATAACACATAATAGGTGACTATAGACTTGCAAGATAGGATCAAGAACACACATATATTCATGAAAACATAATAGGTTCAGATCTGAAATCATGGCACTCGGGCCCTAGTGACAAGCATTAAGCATAGCAAAGTCATAGCAACATCAATCTCAGAACATAGTGGATACTAGGGATCAAACCCTAACAAAACTAACTCGATTACATGATAGATCTCATCCAACCCATCACCGTCTAGCAAGCCTACGATGGAATTACTCGCGCACGGCGGTGAGCATCATGAAATTGGTGATGGAGGATGGTTGATGATGACGACGACGACAAATCCCCCTCTCCGGAGCCCCGAACGGACTCCAGATCAGCCCTCCCGAGAGGTTTTAGGGCTTGGCGGTGGCTCCGTATCGTAAAACGCGATGATTTCTTCTCCCTGATTTTTTTCTCCGAAAGCAAATATATAGAGTTGGAGTTGGCGTCGGAGGGTCTCCAAGGGGCCCACGAGGTAGGGGGGCGCGCCCTGGAGGGGGGGCGCCCCCACCCTCGTGAATAGGGTGTGGGCCCCCGGGTCTTCGTCTTTTGCGAGGATTTTTTATTATTTTTTCTAAGATGTTCCGTGGAGTTTCAGATCATTCCCAGAAATTTTGTTTTCTGCACATAAAACAACATCATGGCAATTCTGCTGAAAACAGTGTCATTCCGGGTTAGTACCATTCAAATCATACATGTTAGAGTCCAAAACAAGGGCAAATGTGTTTGGAAAAGTAGATACGACGGAGACGTATCAACTCCCCCAAGCTTAAACCCTTGCTTGTCCTCAAGCAATTCAGTTGACAAACTGAAAGATAAAAAGAAAAACTTTTGCAAACTCTGTTTGCTCTTGTTGTTGTAAATATGTCAAGCCAACATTGAAGTTTTCAGCAAAGATTATAACTAACCACATTTGCAATAATTCTCAGGTCTCATATTTACTCATATCAATGGCATAATCAACTAGCGAGCCATAATAATAAATCTCGGATGACAACACTTTCTCAAAACAATCATAATATGATATAACAGGATGGTATCTCGCTAGCCCTTTCTGAGACCGCAAAACATAAATGCAGAGCACCTTTAAAGATGAAGGACTGACTAGACATTATAATTCATGGTAAAAGAGATCCAGTCATAGTCATACCCAATATAAATTAACAATAATGAATGCAAATGACAGCTGTGCTCTCCAACTAGTGCTTTCTAATAAGAGGGTGATGACTTAACATAAAAGTAAATAGATAGGCCCTTCGCAGAGGGAAGCAGGGATTTGTAGAGGTGCCAGAGCTCCGTTTTGAAATAGAGGTAAATAATATTTTGAGCGGTATACTTTCATTGTCAACATAACAACTAAGAGATGGCGATATCTTCCATGCTACACACATTATAGGCGGTTCCCAAACATAATGGTAAAGTTTATACTCCCCCTCCACCAACAAGCATCAATCCACGGCTTGCTCGAAACAACGAGTGCCTCCAACATACATCAGGTCCCGGGGGGAGTTTTGTTTGCAATTATTTTTGATTTAGTTTGCATAAAGCATGGGACTGGGCATCCCGGTGACCAGCCATGTTCTCGTGAGTGAGGAGCGGAGTCCACTCCTCTTGAGAATAACCCGCCTAACATGGAAGATAAGGGCAGCCCTAGTTGATACATGAGCTATTCGAGCATACAAAACAGAATGTTTATTTGAAGGTTTAGAGTTTGCACATACAAATTTACTTGGAACGGCAGGTAGATACCGCATATAGGAAGGTATAGTGGACTCATATGGAATAACTTTGGGGTTTAAGGGATTGGATGCACAAGCAGTATTCCCGCTTAGTACAAGTGAAGGCTAGCAAAAGACTGGGAAGCGACCAACTAGAGAGCGACAACAGTCATGAACATGCATTAAAATTAAGAAACATTGGATGCAAGCATGAGTAGGATATAATCCACCATGAACATAAATATCGTGAAGGCTATGTTGATTTGTTTCAACTACATGTGTGAACATGTGCCAAGTCAAGTAACTTAAATCATTCAAAGGAGGATACCACGCCATCATACCACATCATAACCATCTCAATAGCATGTTGGCACGCAAGGTAAACCATTATAACTCATAGCTAATCAAGCATGGCATAAGCAACTATGATCTCTAATTGTCATTGCAAACATGTTTACTCATAATAAGCTGAATCAAGAACGATGAACTCATCATATTTACAAAAACAAGAGAGGTCGAGTTCATACCAGCTTTTCCCATCTCAGTCAGTCCATCATATATCATCATAATTGCCTTTCACTTGCACGTCCGAACGATGTGAATAATAATAAGAGTGCACGTGCATTGGACTAAGCTGGAATCTGCGAGCATTCAATAAGTAGGAGAAGACAAGGCAATATGGGCTCTTAGTTAAATCAACAATAATGCATATAAGAGCCACTTAAACAATTTAATCATGGTCTTCTCCTATCGACTCCCAAAGAAAAGAAAAGAAAAGAAAAACTATTTACACGGGAAAGCTCCCAACAAGCAAAAGAAGAACAGGAAATATTTTTGGGTTTTCTTTTTAATTACTACTGCTACAACAAGAAAGTAAACTAACTAGAAGTTACACTATTTTTTTGTTTTCTTAAAGTTTAACAAACACACAAGAAGAAAGCAGGAAAAAGAAAATAAACTAGCATGGATATTACAGTGAAAGAGTATGAGCACCGACATCTAGCAATGAGTGTGTGTGAACATAAATGTAATGTCGGTGGGAAATACGTACTCCCCCAAGCTTAGGCTTTTGGCCTAAGTTGGTTCATTGCCAGGGATGGCCTGGCGGATACCCGTAGGTGTAGCTGGGATCGTACTGCGATGCAGCGGCTATCGCCTCCTGAGCTGCAGCGTGGCGTCGAGCTGCCTCCACCCTCCTCTCGTACTCATCTGCCTCCTCTCTGGTAATAACATATCTTCCTTTTGTCTGAGAATCAAAGAAGGCAGGAGTAGGAAGAGTAATACGGACAACATGCCGTTTGTTAAAGATTAGTTGATACTGGAGAGGTGATTCAGTCCTCTCGACAAACTGGTGGGAAACCATAGAATCAAAATCTAAATAAGTAGGGGGCAACTCCATATCACCCTCACGAATGTCTATCTCAAGAAAATTATCTAAGCGGGTTGCATAAATTCCTCCAAAGAAGTATCCGTTATATCTATTATGATGCAACCTACGAGCTACAATGGCTCCCATATGATAAGATTGGTCTCCTAACACAGCACTCCTGAGAATGCTAAGGTCAGGGACGCACATGTGACATGCTTCATCCTTAGCATTTATGCACCTACCTATGAAGAGAGCAAAATAATGTATAGCAGGAATGTGAATGCTCCCTATAGTGGCTTGCGTTATATCTCTAGATTCCCCCACAGTTATGCTAGCAAGAAAGTCTCTAAATTCAGATTTACGGGGATCAACAGTACTACCCCAATGTGGGAGTTTGCAAGCAGAAGCAAAGTCTTCTAAGTCCATGGTATAAGATTTGTCATAAAGATCAAACATGACTGAAGGAGAATTACACGAAGATGAAAACTCAAACCTCCTCACAAATGAACTAGTGAGATCATGATACTGTGGGCATTTGTCTGCCTCGAAGTCCACAAGACCGGCGTTATGCAAATATGCGTTAAATTCTTCTTTGATTCCCGCTCGATCCATAAAATTTTCCGAAGGCCATTCACAGGGCCTCACGGGAGCGTCCCTCGGGGGCTCCTCATCGGCATCGCGCATTGCAAGCCTAGGGCCTTGCTTCCTTGAAGAACCACCTTGGAACATCTTCCTAAACATATTGCCTTCTTTGAAAAATTTCTGAAATTTTTAGTAACTTCAAACAAAAGAGAACCAACTTCAATAAAATTGATAGCAACTACTCCTACAAGTGCCTAGAGCCTATATCAAGCAGTAGAACTACTTGGAACCATATAAAATTGGCATGCAAGCTCAATAACATGGTCACCTATGCAGCACAAATTTGCAATGAGTAAAGCACTAGAACAAAAACTAATTGGACCAATGGAGGAGTCACATACCAAGGAACAATTCCCCAAGCAGTTTTGTGAGAGGTGCTTTGAGCAAGGAGATCGAAAATCACAACAACGGGGGATGGAACTCGTGTTTGAGCCAGATATTCGTGTTTGTGGGAGGAAGAAGAAGAGGATGGGTGCAGGAATAAGTGGAGGAGGGCCACCGTGGGCCCACGAGGCAGGGGGCGCGCCCAGGGGGGTAGGGTGCGCCCTCCACCCTCGTGGCCAGGTGGCATCTCCCCCAGCGGTGATTTTTTGCACCATAAATCCTCAAATATTCCCGAAAAAATCATATTAAATTGGCATGGCATGCCGAGGACTTTTATTTTTTGGGATATTTTTATATTGCACGGATAAGTCAGGAAACAAATAGAAAAATACTATTTTTACTTTATTTCAACTAAATAACAGAAAGTATAAAGAGGGTACAGAAGGTTGTGCCTTCTAGTTTCATCCGTCTCATGCTCATCAAAAGGAATCCACTAACAAGGTTGATCAAGTCTTGTTAACAAACTCATTCCGATTAACATGGAACCGGAGAAATTTCAAATAACACTATGTTACCTCAACAGGGATATGCACATCCCCTATAATAAGAATATCATATTTCTTCTCGACAGTAGGAAGAGGAAATTCAAAACCTCCAAATATAATCGATGGAATTTTTCCAATAGAGTTGATGCTATAAACTCGAGGTTGTTTCCTCGGAAAGTTTACCGTATGCTCATTACCATTAACATGAAAAGTGACATTGCCTTTGTTGCAATCAATAACAGCCCCTGCAGTATTCAGAAAAGGTATTCCAAGAATAATAGACATACTATCGTCCTCGGGAATATCAAGAATAACAAAGTCCGTTAAAATAGTAACGTTTGCAACCACAACAGGCACATCCTCACAAATACCGACAGGTATAACAGCTGATTTATCAGCCATTTGCAAAGATATTTCAGTAGGTGTCAACTTATTCAAATCAAGTCTACGATATAAAGAGAGAGGCATAACACTAACACCAGCTCCAAGATCACATAAAGCAGTTTTAACATAATTCCTTTTAATGGAGCATGGTATAGTGGGTACTCCTGGATCTCCAAGTTTCTTTGGTATTCCGCCCGTAAAAGTATAATTAGCAAGCATGGTGGAAATTTCAGCTTCCGGTATCTTTCTCTTATTGGTAATGATATCCTTCATATACTTAGCATAAGGATTTGTTTTGAGCACATCAGTTCATCGCATACACAAAAAGATAGGTCTAATCATTTCAGCAAAGCGCTCAAAATCCTCATCATCCTTTTTCTTGGATGGTTTGGGAGGAAAAGGCATGGGTTTCTGAACCCATGGTTCTCTTTCTTTACCATGTTTCCTAGCAACAAAGTCTCTCTTATCATAACGTTGATTCTTTGATTGTGGGTTATCAAGATCAACAGCAGGTTCAACTTCTACATCATTATTATTACTAGGTTGAGCATCATCATGAACATCATCATTAAAATTTTCGCTAGGTTCATGTTCATTACCAGATTGTGTTTCAGCATCAGAAATAGATATATCATTTGGATTCTCAGGTGGTTCAACAATAGGTTCACTAGAAGTTTGCAAAGTCCTATCATTTTTCTTTTTCTTCCTTTTAGAAGAACTAGGCACATCAGTATTATTTCTCTAAGAATCTTGCTCGATTCTCTTAGGGTGGCCTTCAGGATACAAAGGTTCTTGAGTCGTTCTACCAGTTCTAGTAGCCACTCTAACAACATAATTATTTTTCTTACTATTCATTTCATTGAGCAAATCATTTTGAGCCTTAAGTACTTGTTCTACTTGAGTGGTAACCATAGAAGCATGTTTGCTAATGAGTTTAAGTTCACATCTAACATTAGCCATATAATCACCCAAGTGTTTAATCATATCGGAATCATATTTCAATTGTCTACCAAAATAAGCATTAAAATTTTCTTGTTTGACAATAAAATTATCAAACTCATCCAAGCATTGTCTAGCAGACTTATAGTGAGGAATATCACCTTCATCAAATCTATAGAGAGAATTTACCTTTACTACCTGTGTCAGGATATCAAGATCTGGGGGTTCTTCAATAGGTAATGGATCAAGATCATATGTTTCTTCAACAGGCGGTAAATTAAGACCATGTATTTCTTCAATAGGAGGTAAATTCTTAACATCTTCAGCTTTAATACCTTTCTCTTTCATAGATTTCTTTGCCTCTTGCATATCTTGGGATGAGAAATAGAACACCTCTCTTCTTCAGAGTTGGTTTAGGAATAGGCTCAGGAGCTGGCTCAGGAAGTGCCCAATTATTTTCATTTGTCAACATATTATTCAATAGAATTTCAGCTTCATCCGGTGTTCTTTCCCTGAAAAGAGAACCAGCACAACTATCCAGGTAATCTCTGGAAGCATCGGTTAGTCCATTATAAAAGATATCAAGTATTTCATTTTTCTTAAGAGGATGATCAGGCAAAGCATTAAGTAACTTGAGAAGCCTCCCCCAAGCTTGTGGGAGACTCTCATCTTCAATTTGCACAAAGTTTTATATTTCCTTTGAAGCAGCTTGTTTCTTATGAGTAGGGAATATTTAGCAGAGAAGTAATAAATCATATCCTAGGGACTACGCACACAACCAGGATCAAGAGAATTAAACCATATCTTAGCATCACCCTTTAATGAGAATGGAAATACTTTAAGGATATAAAAGTAGCGAGATCTCTCATCATTAGTGAATAGGGTGGCTATATCATTTAATTTAGTAAGATGTGCCACAACAGTTTTAGATTCATAGCCATGAAAAGGATCAGATTCAACCAAAGTAATTATATCAGGATCAACAGAGAATTCATAATCCTTATCGGGAACACAAATAGGTGAAGTAGCAAAAGCAGGGTCAGGTTTCATTCTATCCCTAAGAGATTCTTTACTCCATTTAACTAACAGCCTCTTAAGTTCGTTTCTATCTTTGCAGGCAAAAATAACTGCAGAAGATTCCATAACAAAAACATAACCCTCAGGAATAACAGGCATATCTTCATCATCAATTTCATCAACATTATCAGTTTCAATAGTTTCTTTCTCTCTAGCCCTAGAAATTTGTTCATCAAGAAATTCACCAAGGGGCACAGTAGTATCAAGCATAGAAGTAGTTTCATCATAAGTATCATGCATAGCAGAAGTGGCATCATCAATAACATGCGATATATCAGAATGAATAGCAGAAGCAGATTTAGGTGTCTCAAGCTTACTCATAACAGAATGTGAATCAAGTGCAGAGCTAGATGGTAGTTCCTTACCTCCCCTCGTAGTTGAGGGATACATTTTTGTCTTGGCGTCTTTCAAATTCTTCATAGTGTCCAGCAGATATAAATCCCGAGTGACTCAAAGAATAGAGCTATGCTCCCCTGCAACGGTGCCGGAAATTGGTCTTGATAACCCACAAGTGTAGGGGATCGCAACAGCTTTCGAGGGTAGAGTATTCAACCCAAATTTATTGATTCGACACAAGGGGAGCCAAAGAATGTTCTCAAGTATTAGCAACTGAGTTGTCAATTCAGCCACACCTGGATAACTTAATATCTGCAGCAAGGTATTTAGTAGCAAAGTAGTATGATAGTAGTGGTAACGGTAACAAAAGAGTAATGAAAGCAAAAGTAATATTTTTGGTGTTTTATAATGATTGTAACAGTAACAACGGGAAAGTAAATAAATGAAGAACAGTATATGGAAAGCTCGTAGGCATTGGATCGGTGATGGATAATTATGCGGATGCGGTTCATCATGTAATGATCATAACATAGGGTGACACAGAACTAGCTCCAATTCATCAATGTAATGTAGGCATGTATTCCGAATATAGTCATACGTGCTTATGGAAAAGAACTTGCATGACATCTTTTGTCCTACCCTCCCGTGGCAGCGGGGTCCTAATGGAAACTAAGGGATATTAAGGCCTCCTTTTAATAGAGAACTGGAACAAAGCATTAGCACTTAGTGAATACATGATCTCCTCAAACTATGGTCATCACCGAGAAGTATCCCGATTATTGTCACTTCGGGGTTGTCGGATCATAACAGATAATAGGTGACTATAGACTTGCAAGATAGGATCAAGGACACACATATATTCATGAAAACATAATAGGTTCAGATCTGAAATCATGGCACTCGGGCCCTATTGACAAGCATTAAGCATAGCAAAGTCATAGCAACATCAATCTCAAAACATAGTGGATACTAGGGATCAAACCCTAACAAAACTAACTCGATTACATGATAGATCTCATCCAACCCATCACCGTCCAACAAGCCTATGATGGAATTACTCACGCACGGCGGTGAGCATCATGAAATTGGTGATGGAGGATGGTTGATGATGACGACGACGACGAATCCCCCTCTCCGGAGCCCTGAACGGACTCCAGATCAGCCCTCCCGAGAGGTTTTAGGGCTTGGCAGCGGCTCCGTATCGTAAAACGCGATGATTTCTTCTCTCTGATTTTTTTTCTCTCCGAAAGCAAATATATAGAGTTGGAGTTGGCGTCGGAGGGTCTACAGGGGGCCCATGAGGTAGGGGGCGCGCCCTGGAGGGGGGGGGGGCACCCCCACCCTCGTGGACAGGGTGTGGCCCCCCTGGTCTTCATCTTTGGCGAGGATTTTTTATTATTTTTGAAAGTGCAACTATCCCTAGGTGGTTTTGGTAATTCATAACAAAATATAGCTCATTGAGCTACTGCTATTCCAAGACTATTATTTCAGGAAAGCTCAATGAATGGCATGGCATGGATGATGAAAGTGGATCCCTCAAAATACTAAGGACAAAGGATTGGCTCAAGCTCAAAAGCTCAAGACTCTTCATTTTACATTTTAGTGATCCAAGATCACATTGAGTCTATAGGAAAAGCCAATACTATTAAGGAGGGATGAGGTGTTGCTTAATGAGCCTCTTGCTTCATGTGCTTAGTGATATGCTCCAAAACCCTCAACTACTTTCCCACATCCACATATGACCTAAACCTAAAGCCAAAATCGGTCACACCGATTCTTTCTATCCGGTACCACCGATTCCAAAAGTCATAGCCACTGCCACAAACCCTAAGCAAATCGGTCTTACCGATAGGGATCTCGGTCTCACAGAGATGGGGTTTCAATCTCTCTGTTTCCCTTCGTAATGTTTCGGCCTAACCGAAGTGAGCGATCGGTCCCACCGAGATTGCAATGTAAACTCTCTGTTTCCTTTTTGTAACATTTCGGTCTCACCGAAAAGAGCAAATCGGTCCCACCAAGTTTACCTGAGCAACTCTCTGGAAAGCTTATTACCAAAATCGGTCCCACCGAGTTTGTGTAATCGGTCTCACCGAGGTTACGTTATGCCCTAACCCTAACCATATCGGTCTCACCGAGATGCATGTGAGTCCCACCGAAAATCACTAACGGTCACTAGGTTTACTAATTCGGTCTGATCGAGTTTAACTATTCGGTCCCACCGAGTTTGGTAAATTGTGTGTAACGGTTAGATTTTGTGTGGAGGCTATAAATACCCCTCCACCTCCTCTTCATTCGTGGAGAGAGCCATCAGAACAAACCTACACTTCCAACTTACCAGTTCTGAGAGAGAACCACCTACTCATGTGTTGAGGCCAAGATATTCCATTTCTACCATATGAATCTGGATCTCTAGCCTTCCCCAAGTTGCTTTCCACTCAAACCCTCTTTCCACCAGATCCAAATCCTATGAGAGAGAGTTGAGTGTTGGGGAGACTATCATTTGAAGCACAAGAGCAAGGAGTTCATTATCAACACACCATTTGTTACTTCTTGGAGAGTGGTGTCTCCTAGATTGGCTAGGTGTCACTTGGGAGCCTCCGACAAGATTGTGGAGTTGAACCAAGGAGTTTGTAAGGGCAAGGAGATCGCCTACTTCGTGAAGATCTACCGCTAGTGAGGCAAGTCCTTCGTGGGCGACGGCCATGGTGGGATAGACAAAGTTGCTTCTTCGTGGACCCTTCGTGGGTGGAGCCCTCTGTGGGCTCGCGCAACCGTTACCCTTCGTGGGTTGAAGTCTTCATCAACGTGGATGTACGATAGCACCACCTATCGGAACCACGACAAAAACATCCGTGTCTCCAATTGCGTTTGAATCCTCCAAACCCTTCCCCTTACTTTGTTGCAAGTTGCATGCTTTATTTTCCGCTGCCTATATACTCTTTGCATGCTTGCTTGAATTGTGTGATGATTGCTTGACTCGTCCTAAAATAGCTAATATCTGCCAAACTATAAAATTGGGAAAAGGTTAAGTTTTTATTGGTCAAGTAGTCTAATCACCCCCCCTCTAGACATACTTCAAGGTCCTACAAGTGGTATCAGAGCCTTGGTCTCCATTTGCTTTGATTTCCATAACTTTTGGTGGTCATAGCCTTGGTTTCACAACCTAGGAGAGTATGGCGTCTAGCGAGGGAAATTATCACCGTAGAGGTCCTTACTTTGATGGTACTAATTTTGCTAGTTGGAAGCATAAGATGAAAATGCATATTCTTGGACATAACCCCGTCGTTTGGGCAATTATTTGTATTGGCTTGCAAGGTGAATTCTTTGATGGGAGAGAACCGAACCGTGAAGCTAATGCGGAAGAATTAAAGATGCTACAATACAACGCTCAAGCATGTGACATCATCTTCAACGGATTGTGCCCCGAAGAATTCAACAAAATCAGCCGTCTTGAGAATGCAAAGGAAATTTGGGATACTTTGATTGATATGCATGAAGGTACCGAGTCCGTCAAGGAATCCAAGTTGGATGTGCTCCAAAGTCAGCTTGACAAATTCAAAATGAAGGATTGTGAAGGTGTCGCTGAAATGTACTCTAGGCTTGCTCTTATCACAAATGAGATTGCCGGCTTAGGGAGTGAAGAGATGACCGACAAATTCATCATCAAGAAAATCCTAAGAGCATTGGATGGAAAGTATGATACCGTGTGCACATTGATCCAAATGATGCCAAACTACAAAGATCTCAAGCCAACGGAAGTCATTGGAAGGATTGTTGCTCATGAGATGTCACTCAAGGATAAGGAGGAACTTCACAACAAGTCAAGTGGTGCTTACAAAGCCTCAAGTGAAGCCCCCACATCTTCAAGTGAGAAACCAACCTTCAATGAAGAATTGAGCTTAATGGTGAAGAACTTCAACAAATTCTACAAAAGTAGAAGCAAAGAAAGAAGCTCCAAGTCAAGGTCTTACAATGACAAGAGATCTTCTAGTCGAGAGCACAATTGCTACAATTGTGGGAGACCCGGACACTACTCCAATGAGTGTACGACACCCTACAAAAGAAGAGAAGATTCTCCAAGAAGAAGGAGCAAAAGAGAAGAATCACCACCAAGAGAAAGGAGGAGTAGAGATGATCGTTATGAACGAAGACCCTCACGGAGAAGCAAGGATTCGGAAAGGAAGGACAGGTCATCAAAGAGCTACACAAAACGAAGACATCAAGCTCATGTTGGTGAATGGGTTTTCGGCTCCGACTCCGACCATCACTACGAGAGAAGCTATCACTCCGACTCCGAATATACTCAAGATGAAGGTGTTGCCGGTCTAGCACTTGTGTCAACCAACTCCTACGACATATTTGAATCACCAAATGAAGGTGTTGGAAGATGCTTCATGGCCAAGGGTCCTAAGGTAACACACCCCGAGTATATTGATTTTGATGTTGATGAAGATGACTTGCTAGGTGATGATGATTTACTTGTTGACAACTCTAGTGATGAATACTATGATGAAACGTCAATTAATCATGCTAATCAAACGAATGACAATGATAAGGAGAAAATTGAGCTTCTAACTAAAGAACTAAACACTCTTAAGTTGGCTCATGAAACTATCTTCGAAGATCATCGAGAACTTTTAAGGGCTCATGAGAAGTTACGCTTTGAAAAGCTCAATCTTGAGCAAGAACATGAGTTCTTAAAGGCAATCAATGATGATCTCCGCAAGAAAAGTTCTTATTACATTGCCAAGCGTTTACTCTTATCTACTTACATGCCTCAAGTCAAGTCTAGTAACAAGTACAAGAAAGATACTTGCTCTAGTAGTAACAATAACAATGTCAAATCCAATGTTGTTGCTTCTAGTAGTTCACTTGATTCCACTAATGATTCTCTTAGCCAAGTTACACTTGAGCAAGAAAATAGTTTATTGAAGGGAATTATAGAGAAAGGTGTTTACAAGAGCCTTGCCGGGAGTAAGCAATTCGTGGAAATTGTACGCAAGCAAGGAAGGTACCGGAAGAATCAAGGTGTTGGTTTTGAACGAAAGTTCAACGCCAATGGAGTTGAGTGGGAAGAAGATCAATACCCAAAGACAAAGTTTGTTCCTCAACAAGAGAAGTATGATCCTACTTCCTTCAAGGGGACACAAGCTCAAGATGATCTTCCACCACAAGACCACAAGAACAAAGGCAAGGACAAGCTTCAAGAAGAGATTGATGCATTTGAAGAAGCACCTAAAGCCTCGTTCGAGTGGGTCCCCAAGACTACGTCAAGTTCTACTTCATCGAGTACAACTACAACTCCAAGGATTCCCATCAAGATGATGTGGATCCCGAAGAAGAAGAAATAGAGAGTTCTTTAGGGTGACTCCGCCAACATTCTTCACTCATATCATTTTGGCAAGAACAAGTGCAATCAACTTTCACATCTTGCACTAGTTCAAGGAGTCACAAACCCTCATGTTGGTAAGGCAAGGGACAAGGTAACCTAATGATTTCATGGACATCATCTTGTGTGTGCATCACTCTATGTCTATGGATATTCTTGTTTGTTCCTTGTGGGACTAACCCATGTAGGCAAGTTGAAAGTGCAACTCACTCCAAAGGATTGCTCCAAATGATCTACATCAACATTGAGCATCTACATCTTCAACACCTACATGAAGTCATCATCGACAAAACCCAAGGTTAGTTCATCCCTCTAAGGGGTGATCTCACATCTAGGGGGAGCTTAACTCTAAGAATTGAGTCAAAGCAACTCTAATGGTGTGAACACATTAATGCATTATGTAAAAGTGGTAACCCCACTTGAGCTTAAACGATGAGTATGACCTATGATCAAATGTTCTCATTTGACTCCTAAGTCACTATACTCATATATAGATGACCTAGTCATCGCCAATTGCTTGATAGTTGCTAAATTGGTTGTGCATGCTTTGCCACATATTTCAATAGCCATCTTATTGTGTGAGCATGTTGGTGCATATTTTACTCATTCAAGGACATCCACTTGTTGTTTTGTTTGATTGGATTCTTTTCTTTGTGCCAAGTGGATGGACAAGAATGCCTAAGAACCTTCTTTAGCTATCTATGCTTTTCTCGTCTCAAACTCTTTTCATGCTACATCACAAAATTTGATCAAGTCAGATTCAAACCACTCTGTGTGAGGAGCACTCAGAGTCCCCGATTCATCATAGACTTAAACTTCCAAAACCTCTTAGTGATTCTCGGTATGACCGATCCTTCCATTTCGGTCCTACCGAGATCATCAAGTTGATATGAGTTTTCAATCTCGGTGCAACCGATTTGAACTTTTCGGTCTCACCGAGTTGCCGTAACAGTCAACAGTTATGCATCTCGGTGCCACCGAGTTGTTCCACTCGGTCACACTGACAGGGTCGAGCTATATATAGCCACGGGCAAAATTTTGGAAATTTCTCCAAAACCCTTCGCACGCGCAACAGCTCGCTCTGCCATCGTGGTCTCCGGATCGTCTCCTCGCCGCCAGCAGCCTCCTGTCGCTGGTCTTCGCCGCCGTCAACGGATTCCGTCCCCGCCGTTGCCGCCGTCGCAAGTCCACCGCCAAGTTAGGGTATGGACTTGAACTTTGTGCTATCCACGTCTGATTCCTGGCACATTGTTTTCATATTGATTCTTGCCACGATTGAAACTCATCTATCCAGCCAAAGTAGTTCATAGATTAGATGTGATTCAAATTTTTAGGTTTAGGTTTCCGCCGAAACCATCTCGGACTCACCGACTTGAAAAACTCGGTCTCACCGATTTGGCTTATGCCATTGCACTAGTGACTCTCGGTCTGACCGAGAATTACTAATCGGTGCAACCGATTTGAGAATTCTGTGAAACCCTAGCAGTCTCGGTACCACCGAACTGAAACTCGGTCCAACCAAGATCATCAGTTTAGGTTCCAAAAACTGCTCCGGTATCACCGAGTTTGAAAATCGGTGGATCCAAAATGCTTTCTGTGGAAAACTAAGACTGAACTTTTGAGTCATTCTTTTGCAAAAACCTCTGCATTTTGTGATGCTCATCTTTTCTATCGCATCTATAACTCTTCACAGGGTCAGCAGTCAGCTTTTGCAGTATGTCTGATCAAAGTGACAGCCAGAACATGTCAGAAGAGCAGATAGACTTGAGTGAGGGCACTAGTCCCTCAACTTCAGATGAAGGGAGCAGAAGTACTCCTAGCAATTTGCCTAAGGCTGCAACTAGGCAAAGGAGGAAAAGAACTTCAGATTCAGAGGATGAAGATTATAGAGCTGAGGAAGATGAGGCTATCTCCAAGAAAGTGGTGCTCAAGAAGGAATATGGCTCAGCAAAGAGTGCAAAGCCAGGCATGAAGATCAAAAGGCCTGCAGGAAGACAACCAATGTCCAAAGCCAGAGTGTCTACACAAACTTCTTTGGAAACCCAACCCAAAGAGCCAGCTGCTGAAGGGAAGAAAAGAAAGGAAAGGGTCAAGATGACCATGGCCAGAGTTATTGGGAAGCCTTCCATGATGGAAGAGGAAGATGAAATTGCTGCACCAGCTCCAAAGGCACCTAAGGTTATGGGTGATGCTATTAGATCAGGGGCTGCCACATCTAAGCCCAAGGAAGCACCCAAAGCTGCCCCCAAGGCCAAGTCTGCACCAAAGAGGAATACCAGGAGTATTCCAGCTGCTAAGAAGAACAAGGCCCCAGTGTCTGAGGATGCTTATGAGGAAGATGAATATGGACAAGTTCTGAGAAAGCTCAAGCCCAAGATACCAGACCACAATGATGCCCATCCTGTGGCTGAGGACATGAGAATCAGGAAGGACTCATGGCTGAGGATATGGAGGATGGAAGATCCATATGCTTCAAGGAGAAGAACTACTGTTGACTACAGGTTCCATACAAAGGAACAACAGGACTTTTATGAGACCATTCTGTTGGACAAGAAGCCCATTGTCTGTGACATGAGGTGGGTTGACTGGAATTTCATGAAGGAGAATGAAGAGCACTATCCTGGAGTGCAAGATAGCTTTATTGCTTGTGGAGTGGCAGATTTTGTTGGGCAAAAGCTCACAAATTGGAATGATGAGCTTATCATGCAGTTCTACTCCACAACACATTTTTACCCAGATGGAAGAATTGTTTGGATGTCTGAAGGTACAAGCTACCAGTCCACTGTTGAAGAATGGGCAAAGCTGATAAATGCCCCAGAGGAAAATGAGGATGACCTAGACATTTATGCAAAGAAGAAGATGGGTCACAATTCAATGGCTCACATGTACAAGGAGATTCCAGACAAGGCATTAGCAACTCACAAGTTTGGATCAGTTCACTTTCTGCTGTCAGGGTTGCCAACCATAAATTGGGTTCTGAGGCACACTTTGTTGCCCAAGTCTGGTGACCATAACATGATCAGAGGGCATGCCATCAATATGTTGCATGTGTTTGATGTGCCACAGAAGTTCAAAGTCATGAGCCTGATCATTGAAACAATCAAGAGGACTGCAGCAGATCAGAAGAGGAGCTGTGGATATGCACCTCAGATTCAAGAATTGATAAACTCAAAGATGGGAACAGGAAAATATCAGTTGGATAAGGAACACTTTCCACTTTATCCAGATTTTGAGGACAATGAGGTTGTCATGAATGAAGAAGATCCACAATCAGTTCAAGCTCAGGAGAAGAAGGAGAAGGCAAAGAGGGAGAAAGCTGCCAAGATGCCAACTCAAGAGGAGGCATCTAAGTACTTCTTGAAGAACAAACAGGAGCAGCTTGGTTACTTGATAGCATCAACCCTGAGGATAGAGAAGGGATTGGCCACCCTCACTCAAAATCAGGAGAGCCTGGAGAGAATCATAGAACAAAAGTTCTATAACTCAGATGTGAAAGTGGCGAGATTCATCTGCGGTGGAGGAACTACAAGAGGACATGCAGGAGAGGAAGGGCAAAACAACAACTGATGCATTTGCCAGAGTGCCTAGAGCCCAGAGGTCATCTGCTGTGCCAGTTTCTGACACGAGAGCAACTTCATCTGCACCAGCTACAGCCTCAGTGCCACCAGCTCCAGCATCTATATCAGCTCCAGCTCCATCTACTTCAACTGAAGCTTTCGTCCTCGGCGTTATCCGGACTCCACCACCACGAAGATCAAGCACGAGAGTCGATCTAGCACTATGCATTTTCTATGAACTTTTTGGTAACTTGTTGCCAAAGGGGGAGAAAAATGTATAGATCATAGGCTTCGAGAGAGAGAGAGTGTGTTGCTTTTGTTCTCTCTTGCTTTATTTGCTGGTTTTTCATACTCTGTTTGCTTTTGGTTGAGATACTATGCTTGTGAGACATTGATGATCATGTGTTTGATCATAAGCTACACTTATGCATGCTTGATATTATCCTATCTATCTTATGTGATCACTCACTATGCTTGGTGATGAGTGCATGTATTCATTGTTTATTATTTTGAGCGCTCCACCAAGATGTATGTGACATGGAAGAGTAACCCATGAGCCTAATTCATTGTGCATTTGCAGTCCAAAGCAAATCTAAAACTATGCACAAATTTAGGGGGAGCTCTTGCTTATCACATACTTCTCAAAGCGACGATGTTATTTAAATTTTATTATCATTTGTCGAAGCTTTGATCTATATGTTGTCATCAATTACCAAAAAGGGGGAGATTGAAAGTGCAACTATCCCTAGGTGGTTTTGGTAATTCATAACAACATATAGCTCATTGAGCTAATGCTATTCCAAGACTATTATTTTAGGAAAGCTCAATGAATGGCATGGCATGGATGATGAAAGTGGATCCCTCAAAATACTAAGGACAAAGGATTGGCTCAAGCTCAAAAGCTCAAGACTCTTCATTTTACATTTTAGTGATCCAAGATCACATTGAGTCTATAGGAAAAGCCAATACTATTAAGGAGGGATGAGGTGTTGCTTAATGAGCCTCTTGCTTCATGTGCTTAGTGATATGCTCCAAAACCCTCAACTACTTTCCCACATCCACATATGACCTAAACCTAAAGCCAAAATCGGTCACACCGATTCTTTCTATCCGGCGCCACCGATTCCAAAAGTCATAGCCACTGCCACAAACCCTAAGCAAATCGGTCTTACCGATAGGGATCTTGGTCTCACCGAGATGGGGTTGCAATCTCTATGTTTCCCTTCGTAACGTTTCGGCCTAACCGAAGTGAGCGATAGGTCCCACCGAGATTGCAATGTAAACTCTCTGTTTCCTTTTTGTAACATTTCGGTCTCACCGAAAAGAGCAAATCGGTCCCATCGAGTTTACCTGACCAACTCTCTGGAAAGCTTATTACCAAAATTGGTCCCACCGAGTTTGTGTAATCGGTCTCACCGAGATTACGTTATGCCCTAACCCTAACCATATCGGTCTCACCGAGATGCATGTCAGTCCCACCGAAAATCACTAACGGTCACTAGGTTTACTAATTCGGTCCGACCGAGTTTAACTATTCGGTCCCACCGAGTTTGGTAAATTGTGTGTAACGGTTAGATTTTTTGTGGAGGCTATAAATACCCCTCCACCTCCTCTTCATTTGTGGAGAGAGCCATCAGAACAAACCTACACTTCCAACTGACCAGTTCTGGGAGAGAACCACCTACTCATGTGTTGAGGCCAAGATATTCCATTCCTACCATATGAATCTTGATCTCTAGCCTTCCCCAAGTTGCTTTCCACTCAAACCCTCTTTCCACCAGATCCAAATCCTATGAGAGAGAGTTGAGTGTTGGGGAGACTATCATTTGAAGCACAAGAGCAAGGAGTTCACTATCAACACACCATTTGTTACTTCTTGGAGAGTGGTGTCTCCTAGATTGGCTAGGTGTCACTTGGGAGCCTCCGACAAGATTGTGGAGTTGAACCAAGGAGTTTGTAAGGGCAAGGAGATCGCCTACTTCGTGAAGATCTACCGCTAGTGAGGCAAGTCCTTCGTGGGCGACGGCCATGGTGGGATAGACAAGGTTGCTTCTTCGTGGACCCTTCATGGGTGGAGCCCTCCGTGGACACGCGCAACCGTTACCCTTCATGGGTTGAAGTCTCCATCAACGTGGATGTACGATAGCACCACCTATCGGAACCACGACAAAAACATCCGTGTCTCCAATTGCGTTTGAATCCTCCAAACCCTTCCCCTTACTTTCTTGCAAGTTGCATGCTTTATTTTTCGCTGCCTATATACTCTTTGCATGCTTGCTTGAATTGTGTGATGATTGCTTGACTAGTCCTAAAATAGCTAAAATCTGCCAAACTATAAAATTGGGAAAAGGTTAAGTTTTTATTGGTCAAGTAGTCTAATCACCCCCCTCTAGACATACTTCAAGGTCCTACAATTTTTTCTAAGATATTCCGTGGAGTTCCAGGTCATTGCGAGAACTTTTTTTTTCTGCACATAAAACAACATCATGGCAATTCTGCTGAAAACAACGTCAGTCCGGGTTAGTTCCATTCAAATCATACAAGTTAGAGTCCAAAACAAGGGCAAAAGTGTTTGGAAAAGTAGATACGACGGAGACGTATCATTAATCAAATGACAACTCATGTCTAAGGTTAGGAAACATAACCATCTTTGATCAACGAGGTAGTCAAGTAGAGGCATACTAGTGACACTCTGTTTGTCTATGTATTCACACATGTATTATGTTTCCGGTTAATAAAATTCTAGCATGAATAATAAACATTTATCATGATATAAGGAAATAAATAATAACTTTATTATTGCCTCTAGGGCATATTTCCTTCAGATACGTCTCCAACGTATCTATAATTTTTAATTGTTCCATGCTATATTATATTCTGTTTTGGACATTATTGGGCTTTTTATACACTTTTATATTATTTTTGGGGCTAACCTATTAACCGGAGGCCCAGCCCAGAATTGTTATTTTTTTTTGCCTATTTCAGAGTTTTGCACAAAAAGAATATCAAACGGAGTCCAAACGGAATGAAACCTTCGGGAACGTGATTTTTGGAACGAACGTGATCTAGAGGACTTGGACCCTACGTCAAGAAAGCAACCAGGAAGGCACGAGGTAGGGGGCGCACCTACCCCCCCCCCCCAGGCGCGCCCTCCACCCTCATGGGGCCCACGTTGCTCCACCGACATACTTCTTCCTCCTATATATACCTATGTACCCCCAAACTACCAGATAGGGAGCCAAAAACCTAATTCCACCGCCGTAACCTTCTGTACCCGTGAGATCCCATCTTGGGGCCTTTTTCGGAGCTCCGCCAGAGGGGGCATCGATCATTGAGGGCTTCTACATCAACACCATAGCCTCTCCGATGATGTGCGAGTAGTTTACCTCAGACCTTCGGGTCCATAGTTATTAGCTAGATGGCTTCCTCTCTCTCTTTGGATCTCAATACAATGTTCTCCCCCTCTCTTGTGGAGATCTATTCGATGTAATCTTCTTGTAAGTGCACCTAGTGCCATCCCTAGATGATTTTGGAGTATTGACGACAAGCCTGGTTGAGGGACTAATGTGTTTGTGAGAATTGCAGGATAACACAGGTAGTAGTCCCTCCTTGATTCGGTTTACCTACCGGAGATGACCCCTAAAAATTTGTGAAGACATTGAAGACAATGGTGGTCTGTGAAGATATTCACATTGAAGACTATGACACGAGAAGACTTTGAGTGAAGACTATGGAGCGCGAAGACTTAGTTGTTTCGTTGTTTCCTTTTCTTCTTTGTTGAGTCATAGGAACCACCGCACTGTTAAGTGGGGTCCAAGTGAGCAAAGAGAGTGACTGAAGTGATGCTCAAACCAAATCCTATGTCTTCGAACGAAGACAATGATAGCAAATCTTATCCTATGTCGGATAAGTAAGCTTTACTTGTAGCCCAAGTCAAGCTGCCGCGTGTGTTTGAAATCTGACCGTTGCGACACGTGTCAGTTCCTTAGTGACCCAGGGTCATTTCGGACAAATCCGGTTGGGTTGCCCAGTGGCTATAAATAGCCCACCCCCTACACCATAAATAGGTGGCTGCTCAGAGTTAGTACACGGCTTTTGTCGTTTGAGAGCAACCCACCGCCGAAGCTTTTGAGAGAGAATCCTTGCGAGGACAAAGCCCAAACCACCCGAGCCCAAAGAGTGTTTGGCATCATCAAGTCTTTCGTCGCGTGATCTAAAGACTTGTTACACTTGAGGACTGTGTATCCTCCAGCCAGTTAGGCGTCGCGTTCTGAGCATCCAAGAGCCATTGTGGATTGCCGGTGAACTAAGTCTGTGAAGGTTCGGAAGTCTACCTTGAAGACTTACCAGAGTAATTGGGCGAGGACTGTGTGTCCTTAGCTCAAGGGGAATAAGGTGAAGACGAGGTCTTCTCGAGTTGAATCTCAGCCTCCCTAACTGCACGCACAGTTTTCACAAAGAATCGAACTGGTCGAACAAATCCTATCCTTACAAGCCACCGGTTCTATCTCTTACTCCTCTTTACTTACAGTTTGTCTTCGTGAAGTCATTGCTCGCTTGTATTATCTGTTTGACTTCTTTGTGTGACTATCTCATTCGATTGGCTTCATACTATCTTCCATCCTGATCTTAACTACCTAGCTGCTATTAGTCTTCATGCTTTCACTTCATTGAATACTTGACTATGGCTTGTCTAGTGTAGTCTACCTTCCGCTGCATTAGAATAGTGTTGTTTATATTGTCTGTCTTCAAAACTCCCATGTTTTGAAGGCTTTCATAAAAATCGCCTATTCACCCCCCTGTACTCGATAACTAGCCCTTTCAATTGGTATCAGAGCAAGGTGCTCCCTTGTTCTGTGTGATTTGGTTTAACCACCTAGAGTTTAGGTATGTCGACTGCAGGGATAATCAAAGTCTCCGATGCGTGCCCCATCTTCGATGGCACTGAATATCCCTACTGGAAGAATATGATGCGCATGCATCTTGAAGCCATTGATGTCGATCTATGGTATGTCGTCAAGAACGGCGTTCCCAAGACTGGTGAAGGTGTCACCCTGCGGATGTTAAGAAGTTCATTCAACGAGACTCTACTGCCAAGAACATCATCTGTGGTCACCTTACCAAAGGACAGTATGGCCGTGTGAGTGCTCTGGAAACGTCGAAGCTAGTCTGGGACTGGCTATCCAAGGTAATTGAAGGCGTCTCAACCCAGCGAGATCAACGTATCAGTACTCTCCGCAACCTCTTCAACCGCTTCAAGAGACACGACAATGAGAATGTCCAGCTCACATTTGATCGGCTCACTGATATCACAAATGAGCAAGCACTCGGCGCCACTGAGATCACGAAGCATGAGATAGTGAAGACACTACTGAGATCTCTTCACAGCTCATTTGACACCTTAGCCCTGATGACAAGAACGCCCTGATTTCAAGACTCTCAATCCGTCTGACATACTTGAGAGGCTCAACACACATGAGTACCAGCTATCTGAGAAATGAGATATCTATGGCCCCAACTATGGCCGAACTCGAGCTTTGAAGGCAAAGGCTGCTGCTTCCTCATCTCAAGAAGAATCTGCGCAGATGGTGATCCTGAAGACATTGGAAAGGAGCTTGCTATGCTTGTGAAGAAGTTCCAGAAATTCACCAAGAAGAAAGGCTTCAGAAAGTCTTCATGATCCAGCTCAAGAAATGATGAAGCTTCTGCCTATGATCACAAGAAGAGAACCTGTCACAAGTGTAAGAAACCTAGTCACTACATCTCTGAGTATCCACAGTGGGACAATGAGAAGAAGAAGAAGAAGAGCAAAGAATAAGATTCTGATGACAAGAAGAAGAAGAAATCCTCAAAGTATTCTTCCAAGTCTTCTTCCAGATCTTCATCACACAAGAAGAGCTCATCTGGCAAGGCCCATGCTTTTGTTGGCAAGGAGATGGATTCAGAAGAGGAGTCTGCTCAGAGGAGGCGGAGGTGGAGTCTGAGGGGGATTCTGACTCGGGTGTTGCGAGTCTGGCCCTAGCTACTGCCTACGTCGCCAAGTCCATCTTCAGCACCAAAGACAATGGCTCTGTCACCAACACTGATGATAATGATGAGGACGACTCGCCTCCCACCTACTTCTTCATGGCACGTGGTGCCAAGGTAAAATTACGCGACGCTTACTTTCAAACATCAAGTGAAGATGACTCTGATTGTGAATCCAAACCCAACTACAAAACACTTGCTAAAATTGCAACTGAACAACAAAAAGCTATGGAACATACTCAAATACTGTTAGACAAAAGCGATGACCTGTTGGACGCGAAAATGACCCGTTCTCAGTCCTTAGTTGAAGACATTAAAAATCTTCATGCTAAGTACCAGGAACTTGAAAGTCGTCATGAAATTCTCACAACCACTCACGGAAAGCTCTCCTATGATTATCTTCAAAGGAAGCAAGAGCTTGAGAAATTGAGAGCGGCTCATGAAGATCTTCAAAAAGAGAATGAGTCACTTCACGCTCAACAGATCAGTTCCGCTCAAGAAGGATTTGAACCACCTTGTCTAAAATGCCTTGAGCGTGATAACGCTACTTCTGTTGCTGAATGTTCTACTGCTGCTACTGTTGCAATATCTTCAACTACTAATGTGGTAACTAACCCCTCCGCGGAGGATACCACTACTATTGCTGATGAAAATGCTAGGTTGAAGACATTGCTTGAAACAGGATGTACAAAAGTCTCAAAGGGCATCGAGATTACATGCGATGTCCTCAAAAAGCAGATTCTGAACCGAAACCCTAGGAAAGAGGGTGTTGGGTTCGAGAGGAAAATGAATGTTGATGGCTCCTACTAGAAGCCTGAGCAGTACCCCAAAACCACATGGGTTGCTGCAAAGGGACCTTCAGTGGATCCATCCACCTTATCTGGCTTCACCTGTTCTAACCCTATTATCATTGAGGAATCCTTTGATGCAAACTATAAACTGTTTAAGAATCATAATGGTGAAGTGTTTGCCAGGTATATTGGTACTAACTGCAGGAACGGGCCACCTATGAAGAAGATCTGGGTTCCCAAAAGTTGTCTTGAGAATCTTCCTGTGAATGTCATCATGACACCACCTGGGAAGAAGACAAATCCCAGACCAAAGGCTTCATATGACCCAAAGGCTTCATACAGACAGAGGACTCACCTGAGTCACCCTAACGCCAATGTTTTGCAGGGAAACCATACTCAGACTTATGAATATGAGTGTGTGTCTTCAAACCGCTATGTTCATAGAACTAAGAACTTTTCTGCTTATTCATATGAGTATCGTTCTTCTCCTGCAAGGCTATTTGCTAGGGCTCCAAAGCCGAAGTTCTCAGATGCTACACGTAGACTCATTGCTTCTAAGCCACCCCTGAAGATGTGGGTGGTTAAGAAGAATTAACTTTCTTTTGCAGGGAAAGGTCTCCAGCCGGAAATCAAAGGCGTCTGATGCTATTTCTGGGGACCTAAAACATCTTGTAGGGTGCAAGATAAAATGCCAAAATGGTCTTACTATGTATTTTGTTCCTGAATCATTTGCCAAACATCCTATCAGTCCTAATCTTGATCTGAGCTTTGATAATCCTCTTGCTCGTCAAATGTTTATGCTTCACAATACTCTTGGTGAAGCCTATCCCCCTAACTGCACTGTAGGCTACGACACCTCGTGCTTCAGAATGGATTATGGATAGAAGATGCACTAATCATATGACTGGTGATCGAAGTCTTCTCATGGACTCAACCTTACGTCCATCAGACAAAAGTCACATCACATTTGCTGACACTGGTAAAAGCAAGGTATTGGGTCTAGGTAGAGTTGCAATCTCAAAGGATCAACACATGGATAAAGTGATGCTTGTTGAATCCCTTGGTTTCAATTTAATGTCTGTCTCAATGCTTTGTGACTTAAACATGATTGTGCTATTTGGAAAATATCGATGCCTTGTACTAATGGAATCTGACAAGTCTCTAGTCTTTGAAGGGTATCGAAAAGACGATCTATATATGGTAGATTTCTCAGCAGGACCACAGATGGCCGTATGTCTTCTAGAAAGGCTTCAGAATGCTGGCTCTGGCATCGAAGGCTAGGGCATGCTGGCATGAAGAACTTGCACACTCTCGCAAAGAAGAAGCATGTCGTGGGCATCGAAGGCGTCAAGTTCAAGAAGGACCATCTGTGTGGCGCCTGCGAAGCTGGAAAGATGACTAGGGCCAAGCATCCCTCGAAGACAACCATGACTACATCTCAACCCTTTGAGCTGCTTCACATGGATCTATTCGGCCCTACTCACTACTCTACTCTCAATGCTACTGCTTGCCTCTATGGATTTGTAATTGTTGATGATTACTCTAGATATACTTGGGTACATATAATCCTCTACAAGACTGAAGTGCAGGATGTCTTCAGATGCTTTGCCAATCGTGCCATGACGAACTATGATGTCAAGATCAAGCACATCAGAAGCGACAACGTCACTGAGTTCAAGAACACTGGCCTCGACCTCTATCTGGATACACTTGGCATCCCACATGAGTTCTCTGCTCCTTATACACCTCAGCAGAATGGCATCGCCGAGCGCAAGAACAGAACTCTCATTGAGATGGCCCGAACGATGCTTGATGAGTACAAGACTCCACGATTCTAAAAAAAAAGACTCCATGGAAGTTCTGGCCTGAAGCCATTGACACTGCTTGCCACATCATCAACCGCGTTTATCTTCACAAGCTTCTGAAGAAAACATCCTATGAGCTCCTAACTAGTAAGAAGCCAAATGTAAGCTACTTCAGAGTATTTGGTGCTAGGTGCTGGATCAAGGATCCACATCACACTTCAAAATTTGCACCAAAAGCACATGAAGGCTTTATGCTTGGTTATGGAAAGGATTCGCACTCCTACAGAGTCTTCAACCTCTTTCACTATAAAGTGGTTGAAACTGTGGATGTGCGGTTCAATGAAACTAACGGCTCGCAAAGAGAGCACCTGCCAAATGTGCTAGATGAAGTACCTCCAAGTGAATCTATCAAGAAGATGGGAATTGGAGATATCATACCCTCTGAGATCAATCTGAAGAGGAGCTTGTCATTTCTGCACCTAATCAACCTGAAGACAATGCTCAGCCTGAAGTCAATTCCCCACATGATGACATTGATCAGCAAGAGCAGAATCTTCGTCCTGCTCATCCTCGTGTTGCAAATGAAGTTTAGATTGAGAAGATAATTGACAGCTTGAATGCACCTGGTCCACTCACTCGTTCAAAAGCAACTCAAAGAGCAACACAGCTAACCAACTTCCGTGGGCATTTTGCATTTGTATCAATCTCTGAAACCAAGGAAGTTGATGAAGCCTTCATGGAACCTGAATGGAATCAAGCTATGCAAGAAGAGCTTCAACAATCGAGCTGAATAATGTGTGGGAATTGGTCAAGCGTCCTGATCCTCGGAAGCACAATATCATTGGCACCAAATGGATATATCGAAACAAGCAAGATGAGCATGGTCAAGTTGTCGTAAACAAGGCTCGTCTCACAGTGCAAGGTTACACTCAAGTGGAAGGAATTGACTTCGATGAAACATTTGCTCGGTGGCAAGACTTGAAGCCATTCGCATCTTCGCTAGCCTATGCAAATCATCACAACATTCTTACGTATCAAATGGATGTGAAAAGTGCTTTTCTCAATTGAAAGATAGAATAAGAAGTATATGTCGCACAACCTCCGTGCTTTGAAGATCCAAAACATCCCGATATGGTATACAAGCTCAACAAGGCATCAGATGGCCTCAAACAAGCCCCTCGTGCTTGGTATGACACACTCAAAGACTTCCTGAAGAGCAAAGGATTCAAACCTGGTTCACTAGATCCTACACTCTTCACGAAGACATATGATGGTGAACTATTTTTGTGCCAAATCTATGTGGATGACATTATCTTCGACTACACCAACAAGAAATACAGTGATGAATTTGGTCACATGATGCAAGAGCAATATCAAATGTCCATGATGGGCAAGGTGAAGTTCTTTCTGGGTCTCCAAATCCGACAACAACGCAACGACATCTTCATATCTCAAGAAAAATACCTCAAAGATTGCCTGAAGAAGTTTGGAATGCAAGACTGCAAAGGATACACGACGCCAATGCCAACCAAAAGTCATCTGGGTCCCGATGACAATGGTAAAGAGTTCGATCAAAAGGTATATCGTTCCATGATTGGTTCTTTGCTTTACTTATGTGCATCTAGGCCAGATATAATGCTTAGTGTTTGCATGTGTGCCCGATTCCAAGCGGCACCAAAGGAATCGCATCACTTAGCTGTGAAGCGAATTCTTCGATATTTGGCTTACACCCCAACACTAGGATTATGGTATCCAAAGGGCTCAGAGTTTGATCTAGTTAGATTCTCATATGCTGATTATGCTGGTGACAAGGTTGATCGCAAGTCCACATCAGGGTCATGTCACTTTCTGGGACGATCTCTTGTCTGTTGGTCTTCAAAGAAGTAGAACTGTGTATCTCTCTCTACTGCTGAATCTGAATACATTGCTGCTGGATCCTGCTGTGCTCAGCTTCTCTGGATGAAGCAAACTCTCAAAGACTATGGTATCCATCTGAAGAATGTGCCTCTCTATTGCGACAACGAGAGTGCCATCAAGATTGCCA
The DNA here is from genome assembly GCA_021605205.1 of Aegilops longissima. Lineage (NCBI taxonomy): Eukaryota > Viridiplantae > Streptophyta > Magnoliopsida > Poales > Poaceae > Aegilops > Aegilops longissima. The sequence continues at coordinate 648,158,500 of CM038676.1, forward strand.
ACAACCCAGTTCAGCACTCGAAGACAAAGCACATTGAAATTCGTCATCACTTTCTTAGAGATCATGTTATGAAGGAAGATATTGATATCATTCACGTCAAGACAGAAGAACAGTTGGCTGATATCTTCACAAAGCCCTTGGATGAGAAAAGGTTTTGCAAGTTGCGATGTGAGCTAAATATCTTGGAATCCTCAAATGTCCAGTGAATGGACACACATCCTAACACTTATGCATTTTAATGACTTAGATGTGCAACACACGAAGTAATGTATATCTTCAATCAATGAAGACATACACTCTAAGTGTGAATACATTAATGCAGAATTTGACTTCGGAGCGCCACGATAATTGTGCGCCGTGTCTGGGTCTAATACTTCCTATACGGTGGGTAATGCCACCACCAAACTTTTGTTTGAAGTGTTTCTATTGGCGTTATATGTGTTTGCATAGTTCATCCTTGGCTTATATTCAAGTTTATCTTCAATTGGTTGAATTGGACTAGTACTATATATATTTATCTGTGTTCTGTCCTCTACAGCATTCACTTATAGCTATGACTTTGTGTTGAATCTTTTGAACTAAGTGAATGTGATCGGACCTAACCTATCTATGCTTCTACCTCAACTCTATCTGTCCAAGTCATATGCATTCTATTGAAAACTGTCGATTGTCTTCACTGAGACCTTGTCAGCTGAAGTCAATCTGACAAACATTTATATCTATTTTTGATGCTTTATCCTATTTGCCTGAAACCCGGAGAATTCGGAATGACTACCCCGACAATCCAGGCGTGCGTGGGAACATGGAACAACTCCCAAGGTGTTGCATGCTTGCCACGTGTCCGTCAGATGTGAACCGCCAGGGGCACCTGCATAATTGCGATGTGCCGTCTATGTCCTTATAAATACCCGTCACGTCTCGGTCAAAAATTCTTCTTCCTCCTTGCCAGCTGATACGTCTCCGTCGTGTCTATAATTTTTGATTGTTCCATGCCAATATTATTCACTTTCATATACTTTTTGGCAACTTTTTATATTATTTTTGGGACTAACATATTGATCCAGTGCCCAGTGCCAGTTCTGGTCTGTTGCATGTTTTATGTTTCGCGGAATATCCATATCAAACGGAGTCCAAACGGGATAAAAGCGAACGGAGCTTATTTTTGGAAAATATGGAAAATTCCAGAAGAAAAATCCACGCGAGACGGTGCCCGAGGTGGTCACGAGGCAGGGGGGCGCGCCGCCTACCCTCGTGAGCCAACCTAAGGCGGTTGATGCTCTTCTTTTGCCGCAAGAAAGATAATATTCGGAAAAAAATCACGGAAAAGGTTTCAGGCCAATCGGAGTTACGGATCTCCATGTATACGTGAAACGGTGAAACAGAGCGAATGTAACGAAACAGAGAGATAGATCCAATCTCGGAGGGCTCTCGCCTCCCAAGCCATGGGAGCCAAGGAACAGGGGAAACCCTTCTCCCATCTAGGGAGAAGGTCAAGGAAGAAGAAGAAGGAGGGGGGCTCTCTCCCCCTTGCTTCTGGTGGCGCCAGAACGCCGCCGGGGGCCATCATCATCACCGCGATCTACACCAACACCGCCGTCATCTTCACCAACATCTCCATCACCTTCCTCCCTCTATCTACAGCGGTCCACTCTCCCGCAACCCGATGTACCCTCTACTTGAACATGGTGCTTTAGGCTTCATATTATTATCCAATGATGTGTTGCCATCCTATGATGTCTGAGTAGATTTACGTTGTGCTATCGGTGATTGATGAATTGCTATGATTGATTTGAGTTGCATGTTTTATTATTGGTGCTGTCCTATGGTGCCCTCCGTGTCGCACAAGCGTGAGGGATTCCCGCTGTAGGGTGTTGCAATGCGTTCATGATTCGCTTATAGTGGGTTGCGTGAGTGACTGAAACACAAACCCGAGTAAGTAGGTTGTTTACGTATGGATAAAGGGAACTTGATGCTTTAATGCTATGGTTGGGTTTTACCTTAATGAATCTTTAGTAGTTGCGGATGCTTGCTAGAGTTCCAATCATAAGTGCATATGATCCAAGTAGAGAAAGTATGTTAGCTTATGCCTCTCCCTCAAATAGAATTGCAATAACGATTATCGGTCTAGTAACATATTCAGTTGCCTAGGGACAATGCCACAACTCCTACCACCACTTTTCCACACTTGCCATATTTACTTTAGTTGTGTCTTTATCTAAACAGCCCCTAGTTTTATTTTCGTGCTCTTTACTTTCTTGCAAGCCTATCCAAAAACACCTACAAAGTACTTCTAGTTTCATACTTGTTCTAGGTAAAGCTTAACGCAAGCGTGCATGAGAGTTGTATCGGTGGTCGATAGAACTTGAGGGAATATTTGTTCTACCTTTAGCTCCTCGTTGGGTTCGACACTCTTACTTATCGAAAACTGTTGCGATCCCCTATACTTGTGGGTTATCAAGACCTTTTTCTGGCGCCGTCGCCGGGGAGCAATAGCGTGGGGTGAATATTCTCGTGTGTGCTTGTTTGCTTTATCACTAAGTAATTTTTATTTTCTGTTGTTAGTTGTTTTCTATCTTTAGTTATGGATATGGAACACAAAATACCAAAAAAAATTAGAGGTACTTGCTACTCATGTCGATGGGGTAACTCCTAAAACCCCCGATTCTCATTATGTGAGAAATATTATGTACTACTTTGATAATCCTGAGAAAACCCCATTCAACTTTATAATGGGAGACACGTTGGATCAACGTGAATACTTTAGGGATTATCGCTCGACACAAAAAGGGAAACTATTATGGGATCAATTTATTATGTTGCAGTGGTATGCTAGACAACTATGCTTGGAATATGATTATACTTGTTGCTCTAGGATGAATGCTCCACACCTCCCCTTTTCATGAAAATGTAATGATAATGAAACCTTGGCTTCTTATGCTAGAGGTATATATGATTACTATGATGTGGAACAAATAGAAGAATTTGTTGCTTTTATGGGTGCTTATGAAATTGAATCCATGTTTAAAGAGTTTGAGGATTTTGATGATGCTTGTTATAGATCTGAAAATTTAGCTATCCTTAAATATTGCTATGAGAATTATGAATACAATGCCTATATTAATGCGCTTATTAAGAAAGTCTCCGCTGTCCAAGAAGAGACTAATATTTTGCAGGAATCTATGGAAGAAGAAATTGATGAAACTGTGAGCTCATTGGATGAAAAAGATGATGAGGAGAGCGAAGAACAAAAGGAGGAAGAGCGGATTAGCTACCCGTTCTCACCTTCTAATGAGAGTAACCCTCCAACTGATACATTATTTAATTCCCCTTCGTGCTTACCGAAGGATGATTGCTATGATGACTGTTATGATCCCTATGATTCTTTTGAAATATCCCTTTTTGATGATGCTTGCTATGCTTGTGGCCAAGATGCCAATATGAATTATGCTTATGGAGATGAACTTGCTATAGTTCCTTATGTTAAACATGAAATTATTGCTATTGCACCCACGCATGATAGTCCTATTATCTTTTTGAATTCTTCCGATTATACTATATCAGAGAAGTTTGCCCTTATTAAGGATTATATTGATGGGTTGCCTTTTACCGTTGCACATGATGATTTTGATAGATATAATATGCATGTGCTTGCTGCTCCTACTTGCAATTATTATGAGAGAGGAACTATATCTCCACCTCTCTATGCTTCCAATACGATAAAATTGCAAGAAACTGTTTATACTATGCATTGGCCTTTATTATGTGTGAATGAATTGTTCTTTTATGACATGCCGATGCATAGAAAGAGAGTTAGACTTTGTCATTGCTTGATATATGTTGCTTTGTGCTCACTACTAAATTACAAATCATTGTTAATTAAAATTGGCTTTGATATACCTTGGGATCCGGGTGGATTCACTACTTGAGCACTATATGCCTAGCTTAATGGCTTTAAAGAAAGCGCTGCCAGGGAGACAACCCGGAAGTTTTAGAGAGTCATTTATTTCTATTGAGTGTTTCATATAGTTTAAAAACAACAAAAATAAAGAGGGGAACCCAAAACTTTTTCAAAAAGAAAAGCGGAAGTGAGAAAGACAAGCATTGTTGAAGTGGGAGCTAGCCTTGAACTTTGTTCATGCTCACAGAAACTTTGTGAGTCTTGATTACAGAAACTTTTCAACAAAAATAATTATCCCCTTGTACAATTCCATTGTATTATAAAATAATGTGCGAAGGTTTGCCTTTAGGATGTTTACAATGCTTGTTGGTTTGTGCGGTGCAGGACAGAAACTTTGGCTGTAGTGCGGAATTTTAGTTTTTTACTGGAACGTCAAATGGTTCTGATTCTTTTTGCACTGTCTTTCTGTACACATTTTTTATTTGTCCTAATTTTGTCAGAATTTTTCAAGTATCATAAGTATGGTGAATGTTCAGATTATTACAGACTGTTCTGTTTTAGACAGATTCTGTTTTTGATGCATAGTTTGCTTGTTTTGATGAAACTATCAATTTATATCAGTGGATTAAGCCATGAAAAAGTTATATTACAGTAGACACAATGCAAAAACAAAATATGAATTGGTTTGCAACAGTACTTAGAGTAGTGATTTGCTTTATTGTACTAACGGATCTTACCGAGTTTTCTGTTGAAGTTTTGTGTGGAGGAAGTGTTTGATTGAGAAGGTTTCGATGTGAGAAGAAGGAAGAGAGGCAAGAGCTCAAGCTTGGGGATGCCTGAGGCATCCCAAGTAAATATTCAAGGAGACTCAAGCGTCTAAGCTTGGGGATGCTGGGGAGGCATCCCCTCTTTCTTCAACAAGTATCGGTATGTTTTCGAATTCGTTTCGTTCATGCGATATGCGCAAGTCTTGGAACATCTTTTGCATTTAGGTTTTTTTTCTTTTATGCACCATGCTGGTATGAGATAGTCCTTGGTTGATTTATAGAATCCTCATTGCACTTCACTTATATCTTTTGAGTATGGCTTTATAGAATGCTTCATGTGCTTCACTTATATCATTTGAAGTTTGGATTGCCTGTTTCTCTTTACATAGACAACCGCCAATTGTAGAATGCTCTTTTGCTTCACTTATATTTGTTAAAGTTTGGGCATATCTTTTGTAGGAAGAATTAAACTCTCTTGCTTCACTTATATCTATTTAGAGAGATGACAGGAACTGGTCATTCACATGGTTAGTCATAAAATCCTACATAAACTTGTAGATCGCTGAATATGATATGTTTGATTCCTTGCAATAGTTTTGCGATATAAAGATGGTGATATTAGAGTTATGCTAGTGGGTGGTTGTGGATTGTAGAGACACTTGTGTTGAGGTTTGCAAGTCCGTAGCATGCACGTATGGTAACTGCTAGTGACAAATTTGAAGCATGGGGTGTTTCTTTGATTGTCTTCTTTATGAGTGGCGGTCGGGGACGAGCGATGGTCTTTTCCTACCAATCTATCCCCCTAGGGGCATGCGTAGTAGTACTTTGCTTCGAGGGCTAATAAAATTTTGCAATAAGTATATGAGTTCTTTATGACTAACGTGAGTCCATGGATTATACACACTTTTACCTTTCCATCATTGCTAGCCTCTTCGGTACCGTGCATTGCCCTTTCTCACCTCGAGAGTTGGTGCAAACTTCGCCGGTGCATCCAAACCCCGTGATACGATACGCTCTGTCACACATAAGCCTAATTATATCTTCCTCAAAACAGCCACCATACCTACCTATTATGGCATTTCCATAGCCATTCCGAGATATATTGCCATGCAACTTGCATCATCATCATATACATGACTTGAGCATTCATTGTCATATTGCTTTGCATGATCGTAAGACAGCTAGCATGATGTTTTCATGGCTTGTCCGTTTTTTGATGTCATTGCTACGCTAGATCATTTCACATCCCGGTACACCGCCGGCGGCATTCATATAGAGTCATATCTTTGTTCTAGTATCGAGTTGTAATATCAAGTTGTAAGTAAATAAAAGTGTGATGATCATCATTATTAGAGCATTGCCCCAGTGAGAAAAGGATGATGGAGACTATGATTCCCCCACAAGTTGGGATGAGACTCCGGACTTTACAAAAAATAAAAGAGGCTAAAGAACCCCAAAAAAAAAGAGGCCAAAGAAGCCCACCAAAAAAATGAGAGAAAAAGAGAGAAGGGGCAATGTTACTATCCTTTTACCACACTTGTGCTTCAAAGTAGCACCATGTTCTTCATAGAGAGAGTATCCTATGCTTTTTCACTTTTATATACTAGTGGGAATTTTCATTATAAAACTTGGCTTGTATATTCCAACGATGGGCTTCCTCAAATGCCCTAGGTCTTCATGAGCAAGCAAGTTGGATGCACACCCACTTAGTTTCTTTTGTTGAGCTTTCATACACTTATAGCTCTTAGTGCATCTGTTGCATGGCAATCCCTACTCCTCGCATTGACATCAATTGATGGGCATCTCCATAGCCCGCTGATTAGCCGCATCGATGTGAGACTTTCTCCTTTTTGTCTTCTCCACATAACCTCCATCATTATATTCTATTCCACCTATAGTGCTATATCCATGGCTTGCGCCATGTATTGCGTGAGAGTTGAAAAAGCTGAAGCGTTAAAAGTATGAACCAATTGCTCGGCTTGTCATCGGGTTGTGCATGATGGGGGCATTTTGTGTGACGAAAATGAAGCATGGCCAAACTGTATGATTTTGTAGGATAAGCTTGCTTTGGCCTTGTTGTTTTGAAAAGACATGATTGCTTTATTGGTACGCTCAAGTATTATTGTTTTTATGTCAAATGATAGATTATTGCTTTGAATCACTCGTGTCTTAATATTCATGCCATGATTAGACATATGATCAAGATTATGCAAGGTAGCATTCCACATCAAAAATTATTCTTTTTTATCATTTACCTACTCGAGGACGAGCAGGAATTAAGCTTGGGGATGCTGATACGTCTCCGTCGTATCTATAATTTTTTATTGTTCCATGGCAATATTATTCACTTTCATATATTTTTTGGCAACTTTTTATATTATTTTTGGGACTAATATATTGATCCAGTGCCCAGTGCCAGTTCCTGTCTGTTGCATGTTTTATGTTTCGCAGAATATCCATATCAAACGGAGTCCAAACGGGATAAAAACGGACGGAGCTTATTTTTGGAAAATATGGAATATTCTAGAAGAAAAATCCACGCGAGACGGTGCCCGAGGTGGTCACGAGGCAGGGGGGCGCGCCTCCCCCCTGGGCGCGCCACCTAGCCTCGTGAGCCCACCGTAAGGCGGTTGATGCTCTTCTTTTGCCGCAAGAAAGATAATATTCGGAAAAAAATCACGGAAAAGGTTTCAGGCCAATCGGAGTTACGGATCTCCATATATACGCGAAATAGTGAAACAGAGCCGTAATGTAACGCAGAAAGCAGAGAGATAGATCCAATCTCGGAGGGGCTCTCGCCCTCCCAAGCCATGGGAGCCAAGGAACAGGGGGGAAACCCTTCTCCCATCTAGGGAGAAGGTCAAGGAAGAAGAAGAAGGAGGGGGGGCTCTCTCCCCCTTACTTCCGGTGGCGCCGGAACACCGCCGGGGGCCATCATCATCACCGCGATCTACACCAACACCGCCGTCATCTTCACCAACATCTCCATCACCTTCCCCCCTCTATCTAAAACGGTCCACTCTCCCGCAACCCGCTGTACCCTCTACTTGAACATGGTGCTTTATGCTTCATATTATTATCCAATGATGTGTTGCCATCCTATGATGTCTGAGTAGATTTTCGTTGTCCTGTCGGTGATTGATGAATTGCTATGATTGATTTGAGTTGCATGTTTTATTATTGGTGTTGTCCTATGGTGCCCTCTGTGTCGCGCAAGCATGAGGGATTCCCGTTGTAGGGTGTTGCAATGTGTTCATGATTCGCTTATGGTGGGTTGCATGAGTGACTGAAACACAAACCCGAGTAAGTAGGTTGTTTACGTATGGGATAAAGGGGACTTGATGCTTTAATGCTATGGTTGGGTTTTACCTTAATTAATCTTTAGTAGTTGCGGATGCTTGCTAGAGTTCCAATCATAAGTGCATATGATCCAAGTAGAGAAAGTATGTTAGCTTATGCCTCTCCCTCAAATAGAATTGCAATAACGATTATCGGTCTAGTAACATAGTCAGTTGCCTAGGGACAATGCCACAACTCCTACCACCACTTTTCCACACTCGCCATATTTACTTTAGTTGTATATTTATCTAAACAGCCCCTAGTTTTATTTTCGTGCTCTTTACTTTCTTGCAAGCCTATCCAAAAACACCTACAAAGTACTTCTAGTTTCATACTTGTTCTAGGTAAAGCGAACGTCAAGCGTGCGTAGAGTTGTATCGGTGGTCGATAGAACTTGAGGGAATATTTGTTCTACCTTTAGCTCCTCGTTGGGTTCGACACTCTTACTTATCGAAAACTGTCGTGATCCCCTATACTTGTGGGTTATCACCACCTCTCGCAAATCCTAGCGCCTCCGCTAGCTCTCGACGACGCCGACGATGAAGCGCTTAGCTGTCGCGACTTCTTCGACGCCGTCCTCACGCCGGCCGCGGACCTCGTCCTCTCCGCCATCGCCGTAGGTGTCTTCCATCGCCAAGTTAGGGCACGGGATATCGAACTGCTCGGCCTCTTCCTTCGCTCCGTCTAGCAGTTCTTCGTGTGGTAATTAAATTTTACTTTTTACCGTCTTTTCGATCTGATAGATTCATCTATTTTTGCCAAAAGTGGTTTCTAGATCTCCAAACTTGAATCTATCTCATTCTGCATCTCATATTCTGCCTAGTCTGTTCACTTATGCTTCTTTACAAGTTAGCTTCCTCACTTGTACTTATTCTTGGATTTGTACAACTCTGGAACCAACTCTCATCAAATAAGTGAATGTCTTCGCATTATGAGGTCAATGTCTTCAAACTGATTTATCTTCAAAATCTTCTGAGAATGCATATGACCTCTTCCCCTTCCCTCGCACCCCTAATGTTGTTACAGGTACATGTCCGTGGGAGAATCCCTTGGTTCTCATAGTCTGCATTCGTTTGCAGAATTCTTGCAGAGTCACATCAATTCACCTGTAGCCAGTTCTTGTTTGACCAGCCGTCTGAAGCCATTGCACGTACTGAAGCCCTTCAGTTTAAACTTCATGGAAACTGTGAAGTCAGCACGAAAGGGAGGTAGACAGCGTCGTGGTAACACTTCCAAGGATTTGCCTCCAGATTTGCACGAGCTATACAAAACAGACAATGAGGAAACCTATACCGGCCGCAAGAATCGAATCCAGTGGATTCAAAGATATTGGGCAGAAGAATGGTTCAAATACCGCTTCGTCACTGAAGAATATGCAGAGAAGAATTCCATCAAGGGACCCTGGGGAGATATTGTGTACAAAAATCTTCAACCCCAGTCCCTTCCTGAAGCCATCCAACGAGAATTCTATCCGTGCATGATTCGCGGACCGCAGCTAGAGAACGCTGATCCTTCTTCTCTGCTGTGGTGCTGTGAGGACCATCTATTCAAGCGCAGCTACCAGTTCGCCAAAGACTCAGCTGCGAAGAACAAGAAGGCTCTAGGGCTTGACTTCAACCCTGGTCCTTCCTCACCTTGGGACGATGGCACCCGTGAAGCCAATGAGAACAGGATCGGCCCCTTCTACAACCTTGCTGGCCTCATCACTCACATTGCTGTCCAAGGTGCCAAATTGGATCATTCTGATGATGGTGCTGACACTGATGAAGCTCCAACTCCTACTCCAAAGCCGCAGAACCAAAAGAAGGCTAAAGCTTAAAAGTCATCTGCTGCTCCAAAAGCTTCGCGAGTGAAGCCATTGGCAACTGCCCCTCCTGCTCCCAGTAACAACTCTGAAGATCTCTCTCGCATCTCCAAGAAGCGTGAAAAGCCACAGAAGAAACCTGTTCAGCGACATAGTCAAGCACTGACACCTGCTGCCGTTCTAAGGAACGAACCTGAAGCCATTGATTTGTCTTCAGATGAAGAATTTGGCAATGATGCTCTCGAGTAGTTGATCAAGAGCAAGCAAGAGGCGGAGATCTTCAATGATCTGCCCCTCTTCGATGTGAACATCTTGCACAATTTCATTGATGAATGGTTCGACAATCAAGATATCAGCTTTGATAATATTCAACTCCCTATTGGCATCAGCGTCTCCTTTCAAGGCGCCATTGCTCCTGAGCTGGCTCTGGCTCAACGAATTGTTGAACTGAAGCACAATATTGATTTTGAGAAGGAACAGTTCAAGAAGCATGTGGCCAAGCTGAGTGTGGCTGATGTCCAGAAATTCAAGGTGATGCTCAATGACCTTAAGGAGGCGTTTCACAAGAAACGAGAGGAAGCCAAAGGCTCAAGAGAGCGCATGAAAACTCTAGCTGCAAAGTGTGTTCAGGCTTACAACGAAGCTGAAAAGCGCAAGGCTCTTGGGCGTCCTGGCATTAACCCCAAGATGGCTACCAAGCAGAAGAAGAAGCATAATGTGGCCCAGACTGAAGCTCCACGGCGGGAAGAACCTCACATTGTCTTCCCAGCCAGCATGACATGCTTGAAGCCTAAGGTCTCCACAGTGGCTTCATATCAGGAGAAAACCAAGGCAGCTGAAGCCGAAGCCAGAAAGCGCAAAATCAAGCGCACTACTGATGATGCACCACCCCCCAAGAAGAGAAAAACCAAGAAGAGAGATCGGGCTACTCCCACAGAGCCCCTTAGAGTTGAAACCATTGCTTTCGCTCACCCTGACCCTAAAAATCAAGAGCGTCGATTGATAGTCCATGAGTCCGCTTCCACAGAGGCTCCTGAGGCTCAAGAAGTCCAGTCGTTGACCCCATTGCGACTGAAGACATTGGTCCTCACGACAATGTAGAAGATGATGAAGTCCTTCCTCAAATTGAGCGCCCAATGGTATCGTCGCCTGTTCTCACGAACAACGAGCTCATTAGCATTGGTCGTCCTTTGACGCCAATCTCCCAAGATGCCTCGTGGGCTGATCGTCCCCAACCAGCAACCCCAAGTCAAGATTCACCAAGCACTCCCCGTCCTCCACCAGCGCAAGCCACCAGTCCGTTGGTGAATGGTGATAATTACATGGAGACAACACCTTCGCCAAAGGCGTCGCCCGTGTTTCTACGGCTTCGCAAAGGTCTCAAGCCCTCTGTCTCCATGACCACCATCACAGAAGGAGACTCAAACCAGACCAATTCAGAGGCACGTCAAGTGTTCCCTGAAGATAATCCTTCTATGACGGTTCCCTCGTCTGAAGCAAATGTTGCTGAAGACAATCCGGCTGTATCAGCCGAAGAAAGACAAGAAGAAGAGCATGTTGCTACTCCTCCTACCACCCAAGAAGTTGTTCTCGAGGAGAACGTATTTGTGCCCGACCCTCCAGCTCCTCAAGTGGAGGTTGAGAATCCTGGGGCGGCCACCAACAACACCTCTGAAGCCAATGACGTTGTCATGGCTAAAGATAATGTGGCGCCTACAATGAACACTATGCTTGAAGCCACTGTTGCTCCTACCACGAATGTGCAGCCTGACGCATCTGCTGATGCCACTGCTCCTGTTCCGCCACCAAGGCCCCACACCATTGAGCATGCAATCTACCAAGGCGATCTTGTTTCTATCAGATGGCCTATTCTGGTTCCTCCGCCTGCTCCTGGACCACAATTTGACTATCATGTGGAGCACATGCCTCAGATTCAGAAGCCAAAACCAAGGCTGCCAAGGTTCCCAGGAACTGCATCGGCACCAGGCTCATTCAATGTCAACGGCTTCATTGCACACAACACCTTCTTCAATACTGGCAAGAACCCATATTCCAAGCCAAGAATATCATCAGATCGGTTCTGGAGCTATCAACAACGCAACTACTACTCCTGTATTCTATACAATCAGGAGCGCATATTTCCTCACATGCGTCTGGACACTGAAGCCATTGCTGGTCTGCCCTGCCTTGAAGAAGCCCTAGACTGCTTTCGTGATGCTGGCCTTCTGCAGTTTGTCACCGACAAGGAACATTGGAATGAAGAGCTTCTCCTGCAATTCTACGCAACCCTCCACATTCGCGGCTACAACAGGGATACAACGACATGGGTCCTTGAGTGGATGACGGGCAACGTTCATCATGAAGCCAAAGCCCTTGATCTCATTGAGCTTACCGGCCTCTCCACTACAGGCGAACTGTATGAACCTGGTTGTCAGCTTCATCGCGATGCATTGGAGAGTCTCTTCCAGAAGCCATAGCCCAACATGAGCCAGATGCTTAGTATGATGAAGCCACTGCCCCAGGATGCTGAGTATCCCAAGGAATTCCTTGTTGAAGACCTAGAGTATCTACCCCGAACTATCTAGCATATCATTAGGCGAACTCTATGGCCCATCAAAGGGCATTCCTCCTTAGCAAAGCTTGAAGGTGCAATGAAGATATTGGTCTTCTACATTCTAAATGGCAAAAGCTTCAATACTCAAGATTTCTTCATTCGCCAGTTTGCTGCATCTGGGTCCGACATTTTTGGTCTGGAATTCTATGCTCCTTGGATTATGCGTCTGATCAAGCTCCACTCTGCCATTGACTATCAGCCCTCTGCTCGTAACCATCTCATATTTTTACCAGAGGTTGATATGTCCATTGAAGCCATTTACCCAGAGCCTGCCAAGGAAGCACTATATCTTCACAATATAGATCGTCAGAGTTTTTCCCAGCATGTTGAAAGTGTTCAGGTTGCCTCTCGTGTTTATCCACTAGCCGGCAACACTCGCCGTGCACGCACTGAAGCCACTGAAAGCACCATTGCTCCAAGGCCTCGGAAGTGCTCTCGTGTGCTCAATGACCGAGAGCTTCTCGTGGCCTTGCATCAAAAGCATGACAAACATCACTACTAGATGAAGCGTCAAATGCAAAGCCTCTCGGCGGATGTTAATCGCATTCAAAATCTTGCCACCAAGAATGCCTTTGTCACCCATGAAACCTGTCGGAGGTCGTGGAAGAGTCTGACATTGTAAGTGCTGAAGCTGATCTTCAAGACGATGGCTTCACTGAGAGATTCAAGTTCGACTCCACTCCTCCAAGGAATGATGTCTTATGTCGAACCCCGTCTCTTGAAGACTCAGAGCACTCCTCCCCCGCAGCAACTGTGAATGCTAGAGTCTTGGATGACGCAGATGATGCTACCTCACCACCTCCACCGTCAGCGCGTGTCGACACTGCACCAAGTTCTTCTGCACCACAAAACCTCAACGACGACCCTGCTGCTTCACCTAGTCCTCATGGGAACGAGTAGAGCCTATGTCTTCAAACCTTTTTGGCCATTACTGACAAAAGGGGGAGAAGCATTAGGTTGATAGTCTTCAAGCGGGTCCTGATGGGTGGTTGACATACTTTTTGCCTAGTGTTTACAACTCTCATTTTTCTACATTTGGTTGTTTGAGTTGTAACACTTGAACTTGATGGTCATCTGCTACTTTTTCTGCTATTCTGTGTGATGCGATGATAAATTCCGCATATGCGATGATAAATCCCGCATGAACTCATTCCGCAGATGACCATTTTTCATTATGCATATCATTATTCCTGTGTATCTGTTCATGCATGATGTATTGTCTTCATATGGTGAAGAAGATCTCCACAAGTACAACCTGCCATGTGCATTTGCATTCCAACGCAAAACAATTATATGCACATCTTCAGGGGGAGCCTTTTGGCCATCTATGAAGACAATATCTTAATCCTTACAATTTCACATACTTTTATCCCCGTTGAAAACTTCAACCAGTTTGTCATCAATCACCAAAAAGGGGGAGATTGTAAGTGCATCTAGTGCCACCCCTAGTTGGTTTTGGAGTATTGACGACAAACCTGGTTGAGGGACTAATGTGTTTGTGAGAATTGCAGGATAACACATGTAGTAGTCCCTCCTTGATTCGGTTTACCTACCGGAGATGACCCCTAAAAATGTGTGAAGACATTGAAGACAATGGTGGTCTGTGAAGATATTCACATTGAAGACTATGACACGAGAAGACACTGAGTGAAGACTATGGAGCGCCAAGACTTAGTTGTTTCGTTGTTTCCTTTTCTTCTTTGTTGAGTCATAGGAACCACCGTGACCGTTAAGTGGGGTCCAAGTGAACAAAGTCGAGTGATCAAGTGATGCTCAAACCAAATCCTATGTCTTCGAACGAAGACAATGAGAGAAAATCTTATCCTGTGTCGGATAAGTCAGCTTTACTTGTAGCCCAAGTCAAGCTGCCGCGTGTGTTTGAAATCTGACCGTTGCGACACGTGTCAGTTCCTTAGTGACCCAGGGTCATTTCGGACAAATCCGGTCGGGTTGCCCAGTGGCTATAAATAGCCCACCCCCTACACCATAAATAGGTGGCTGCTCAGAGTTAGTACACGGCTTTTGTCGTTTGAGAGCAACCCACCGCCGAAGCTTTTGAGAGAGAATCCTTGCGAGGACAAATCCCAAAAAACCCAGAGCCCAAAGAGTGTTTGGCATCACTGAAGTCTTTCTGTCCGCGTGATCTGAAGACTTGTTACACTTGAGGACTGTGTATCCTCCAGCCGGTTAGGCGTCGCGTTCTGAGCATCCAAGAGCCATTGTGGATTGCCGGTGAATGAAGTCTGTGAAGGTTCGGAAGTCTACCTTGAAGACTTACCATAGTAATTGGGCGAGGACTGTGTGTCCTTAGCTCAAGGGGAATAAGGTGAAGACGAGGTCTTCTGAGTTGAATCTCAGCCTCCCTAACCAGACGTACAGTTGTCACATCAATTGGAACTGGTCGAACAAATCCCAGTCCTTCTGAAGCCACTGGTTCTATCTCTTACTCCTCTTTACTTACAATTGTCTTCGTGAAGTCATTGCATGCTTGTATTATCTGTTTGACTTCACTGTGTGACTATCTGTTCTGATTGGCTTCATACTATCTTCCATCCTGATCTTAACTACCTAGCCGCTATTAGTCTTCATGCTTTCACTTCATTGAATACTTTACTATGGCTTGTCTTGTGTAGTCTACCTTCCGCTGCATTAGAATAGTGTTGTTTATATTGTTTGTCTTCGAAACTCCAATGTTTTGAAGATTTTCATAAAAATCGCCTATTCACCCCCCCCCCTCTAGTCGATAACTAGCCCTTTCACTTATTTTGCGGTGTGTTTGTTGAGATCGATGAATTGTGGGTTTATGATCAAGTTTATCTATGAACAATATTTGAATCTTCTCTGAATTCTTTTATGTATGATTGGTTATCTTTGCAAGTCTCTTCGAATTATCAGTTTGGTTTGGCCTACTAGATTGATCTTTCTTGCAATGGGAGAAGTGCTTAGCTTTGGGTTTAATCTTGCGGTGTCCTTTCCTAGTGATAGTAGGGGCAGCAAGGCACGTATTGTATTGTTGCCATTGAGGATAACAAGATGGGGTTTATATCATATTACATGAGTTTATCCCTCTATATCATGTCATCTTACTTAAAGCGTTACTCTGTTCTTTTGAACTTAATACTCTAGATGCATGCTGGATAGCGGTCGATGTGTGGAGTAATAGTAGTAGATGCAGGCATGAGTCGGTCTACTTGTCTCGGACGCGATGCCTATATACATGATTATACCTAGATATTCTCATAACTATGCTCAATTCTATCAATTGCTCAACAGTAATTTGTTTACCCACCGTAATACTTATGCTCTCGAGAGAAGCCACTAGTGAAACCTATGGCCCCCGGGTCTATTTTCCATCATATTAATCTTCCAACACTTAGCTATTTTTATTGCCTTTTATTTTACTTTGCATCTTTATCATAAAAATACAAAAAAATTATCTTATCATATCTATCAGATCTCACTTTCGTAAGTGACCGTGAAGGGATTGACAACCCCTTTATTGCGTTGGTTGCGAGTATTTTATTTGTTTGTGTAGGTGCGAGGGACTCGTGCGTGGCCTCCTCATCGGATTGATACCTTGGTTCTCAAAAACCGAGGGAAATACTTATGCTGCTTTACTACATCACCCTTTCCTCTTCAAGGGAAAACCAACATAGTGCTCAAGAGGTAGCACTAGGCGGTCTGGGTCCCCTCCACGACCGGCGCTACTAGCTAGCTTAAGGAGGAGGCGAGCAGGGAAGGAGCGCACACGACCGACCGGAGCAAGCTACGCACAAGCCCGCCGTGCGACTACTGGAAAAGGCGGGTGCCTGAGGGAGGAAGATAATAAATAAACTCATTGACAGGTGGAACCCATGCCTCCTCTGCCATGTCATTTGCCAAATCAGTCAGTCAAAGTTTTTGGTCTTCGCCACATCAGCCTGACAATGGGCCCTACCTGTCGGTTTCACTGTTTTCGCAACCAAAGTCGAGCATCAGTGCTCCGGTTACGTATTAGGCTCATTTTCGGTGGTTTTTTGTGCCTTGGTTCAAATGTGGTACCAAGTTGTTACCCTAGCCTCAAATGTGGTGGTTTTGGGTAAATAACGCTAATAGAAAACACTTTGCTAAAAAATATATCAGGAAACGCTAGTTAACCTTTGTGTTTTCGCGGCTATATCCTCTGCGTGTTATTTAGTGGGAATGTATATGTATGTATGCTTCTACTTCTACGTGTTTATTATATTATTATCATTCAGATGCTGGTATCTGAGATGTATGCAGATTATTTGATGTGTACTACGTTTTAAAATGGACAATGCTGGTATCTCGTGCTCGCATCATCAACACACCCCCTTCCGCGCGTCGGCTCGAAGAAATGCCTGTTGTTGCTGGTAGCACCATGTTATCGCGCTTGCAGCATCGGCAGTGCTCGCAACATCGCCCCATCACACTCGCAACACCTTGCCCTCATGGTCATAGCATCTATTGTGGCATCCCCAGCTGGCTCAAAGAAGCGCCCATCCCCTCACACTTGCAGGTTGTAGCACCAGTAGCCATCTCTTGCAGGATCGGTGGCCGCCCACTAGAACCTTCCACGTATCACTGGTGGTTGGGCTTCCTTTCGTGAGCAGCCACCTTTAGTAGGACCAGACTCATAGCATCGACAATTGGCCCTCGTAGCATAGATAGTACAGCGGTGGCTGATGCATAGATCTCGTCTCCGATAGTAGTAACGGGGGGAAGGGGACGCTACTAGGGAAAACCTTATACACAGGGTCTTATCAGTAGCGCAGGTTAAAAAGAGGTGCTACTGCTAATTAGTAGTAGCGCTTTCTAGTTTGGAGCGCTACTAGTAGCTGGTTAGCACTAGCGCGTTCTGGTAAACCGCGCAGCTATTATGGCCAGCCTGGGCCCATGTGCCCATCCCCACTTAGCAGTAGCGCCTGTCTAGCTTGGACCTGCGCTACAACTATTGACTTTAGTAGTAGCGTTGGACCTAAAAACGTGCTACTACTAAGCCCGGGTTATCATCGTCCTCCGCGCCCGACCTCTCAGTTTCCCCTCCTCACTCTCCATCTCCACTCTCTCTCCCACCCTTGTCGGCGGCATGCCCCCGCACTGCTCCTGCCACCCTTCCCTGGCCCACGCCCGCCCTCCGCCGCGTTTCCGCTGCCATCGCCGTCTCCTTCCTCGTGGTAAGCCGCCTCCCTCCCCCCTCCTCCTTCTCTCTCCTTTCTCCTCCCTCCTCGGCCGGCCGACCTCCTGATGTCTACTACACAACCTTGTTCTTGTAGACGTTGTTGGGCCTGCAAGTGCACTGGTTTGTAGGACAGTAGCAAATTTCCCTCAAGTGGATGACCTAAGGTTTATCAATCCGTGGGAGGCGTAGGATGAAGATGGTCTCTCTCAAACAACCCTGCAACCAAATAACAAAGAGTCTCTTGTGTCCCCAACACACCCAATACAATGGTAAATTGTATAGGTGCACTAGTTCGGCGAAGAGATGGTGATACAAGTGCAATATGGATGGTAGATATAAGTATTTGTAATCTGAAAATATAAAAACAGCAAGGTAACAAGTGGTAAACGTGAGCATAAACGGTATTGCAATGATAGGAAACAAGGCCTAGGGTTCATACTTTCACTAGTGCAAGTTCTCTCAACAATAATAACATAATTGGATCATATAACTATCCCTCAACATGCAACAAAGAGTCACTCCAAAGCCAGTAATAGCGGAGAACAAACGTAGAGATTATGGTAGGGTACGAAACCACCTCAAAGTTATTCTTTCCAATCAATCTATAAAAGAGTTCGTACTAGAATAACACCTTAAGACACAAATCAACCAAAACCCTAATGTCACCTAGATACTCCATTGTCACCTCAAGTATCCGTGGGCATGATTATACGATATGCATCACACAATCTCAGATTCATCCAACCAACATAAAAGTACTTCAAAGAGCGCCCCAAAGTTTCTACCGGAGAGTCAAGAAAACGTGTGCCAACCCCTATGCATAGGTTCATGGGCGGAACCCGCAAGTTGGTCACCACAACATACATCAAGTGGCACGTTATATCCCATTGTCACGACAGATAAACACGGCAAGACATACATCAAGTGTTCTCATAAAAGACTCAATCCGATAAGATAACTTCAAAGGGGAAACTCAATCCATTACAAGAGAGTAGAGGGGGAGAAGAAACATAAGATCCAACTATAATAGCAAAGCTCGCGATACATCAAGATCGTACCAAATCAAGAACACGAGAGAGAGAGAGAGAGATCAAACACATAGCTACTGGTACATACCCTCAGCCCCGAGGGTGAACTACTCCCTCCTCGTCATGGAGAGCGTCGGGATGATGAAAAAGATGGCCACCGGTGAGGGTTCCCTCTCCGGCAGGGTGCTGGAACGGGCTCCCGAGAGGTTTTTGGTGGCTACAGAGGCTTGCGGCGGCGGAACTCCTGATCTATCTTCTGTTCTGGAAGTTTTAGGGTACGTAGGTATATATGGGTGAAAGGAGTACATCGGTGGAGCTACGGGGGGGCCCACGAGGCAGGGGGCGCGCCCTAGGGGGGTGGGTAATTTTTGCTCGTCCTCGAGTAGGTAAATGATAAAAAGATAATTTTTTATGTGGAATGCTACTTGGCATAATTTCAATGTAAATCTTCTTACTTGTGATATGAATATTCAGATCCGAAAGATTCAAGACAAAAGTTCATATTGACATAAAAATAATAATACTTCAAGCATACTAGCAAAGCAATCATGTCTTCTCAAAATAAC
This sequence comes from Aegilops longissima, assembly GCA_021605205.1. NCBI lineage: Eukaryota > Viridiplantae > Streptophyta > Magnoliopsida > Poales > Poaceae > Aegilops > Aegilops longissima. The sequence goes on from CM038676.1 coordinate 648,177,698, forward strand.
ATGGCCAAAGAAAGTTATCCCTACAAAATCATATAGTTTGGCTATGCTCTATCTTCGCCACACAAAGTATTTAAATCATGCACAACCCCGATGACAAGCCAAGCAATTGTTTCATTCTTTTGACATTCTCAAACCTTTTCAATCTTCACGCAATACATGAGCGTGAGCCATGGATATAACACTATATGTGGAATAGAATGGTTGTTGTGGACGAGACGAAAAGAGGGGAAGATAGACTCACATCAATGTGACGCCCCCGATTCAATCGTACACTAATCATGCACGCAAATGTGTACGATCAAGATCAAGGACTCACGGGAAGATATCACAACACAACTCTACAATAAAATAAGTTATACAAGCATCATAATACAAGCCAGGGGCCTCGAGGGCTCGAATACAAGTGCTCGATCATAGACGAAGTCAGCGGAAGCAACAATATCTGAGTACGACATAAGTTAAACAAGGTGCCATAAGATGGCTAGCACAAACTGGGATACAGATCGAAGAGGAGCAGGCCTCCTGCCGGGATCCTCCTAGGTCACTCCCGGTCGCCGCCGCCGGCTGCACGTAGTAGTAGGCGCCTCGCAGTAGTAGTCGCCAAAGCGGCGCCTGGCCCCTGGCTCCATCGTCTGTTGCAGCAATCGAGTAGAGGTAGGGGAAAAGGGGAACAAGGCAACCGTGAGTACTCATCCAAAGTACTGCAAGCAAGGAGCTACACTACATATGCATGGGTATATGTGTAAAGGGCCATATCGGTGGACTGAACTGCAGAATGCCGTAATAAGAGGGGATAGTTAGTCTTAACGAAGACTACGCTCGGACACCTGTCTTGCAACAGTAGGAGGGGACGATCTGAAGTCCTCCAAGTAACATCATATAGCAATAATCCTACCCGCAATCCCTCGCTCATATCCCCGAGAGAGAGCGACCACCGTTGTATCCGCACTTGGAAGGTGTGTTTTATCAAGTATCCGGTTCTAGTTGTCATAAGCTCAAGGTACAACTCCAAGTCGTCCTGTTATCAAGATCACGGCTATTCGAATAGATTAACTTCCTGCAGGGTGCACCATCTTACCCAGACGCTTGATCCCATTTGGCCGGACACACTTTCCGGGTCATGCCCGCCGCAGAAGATCAACACGCCGCAGCCCCACCTAGGCACAACAGAGAGGCCAACACGCCGGTCTAAACCTAAGCGCCGCAGGGTGCGGGCCCATCGCCCGAAAGCACACCTGCACGCTGCGACGCTGCCGAAGCGCATCTAGCCCAATGAGCGTTCCAGTCCAATCCGGCAGCGCCGCTCCGTCGGCCGACGTTCAAGTGCTTGGCTGATACCACGACGCCGGATACCCATAACTACTCCCGCGTAGATGGTTAGTGCGTATAAGCTCGTAGCCAACCCAGATCAAATACCAAGACCTCGTTAAGCGTGTTAAGTAACCGCGAACGCCGAACAGGGCCAGGCCCACCTCTCACCCAGGTAGTCTCAACCTGCCCTGCCGCTCCGCCACAAAGTATCATCGGGGCCGTGGGAACCCAGCCCACCTCTCAGGATGGAGCCACCCGTCCTTTCAGCCCCCATCTCCGAACAGTACCACAGGTAATGTAATAGTGTAAAGCATATAGTATATACCCGTGATCTACTCCCGAGTGATCACGGCCCGATAGTATAGCACGGCAGACGGACAAGAATGTAGGGCCACAGATGAAAGTACTAGCATCCTATACTAAGCATATAGGATTGCGGTAAGGTAACAAATGGTTACAAGGACAAAGCTATGCAACAAGATAGGAGTATCCGAAAACAAGAATATGCTATACTACTCTAATGCAAGCAGATAGAGAAGAGTAGGCGATATCCGTGATCAAGGGGGCTTGCCTGGTTGCTCGGCAAGAGAGAGGGTCGTCGGTGACGAGCCGATCACAGTGGACATCAAGATCGGTCTCGGGTCTACCGGAGAGAAGAGGGGAAGAAACAGTAAATACATAGCGAGCAAGTGCATAACAGACAAATGCATGAGCTAGACGTGTTCTAACGCAGCGCTAGGCGACATCTTGGCGAAGGGGAAACATCCGGAAAGTTTTCCTGCCCGGACGTCTGTCGATGATGAACCGGAGAGGAAAGTTTGCAGGTTCGATAGGTTAGGGTGTGTGGCGACGAACGGATGCGATCCGGATTCGCCTCGCCGCTCGAGCAACTTTCATGTTGAAAATATTTTAACCGGTTACGGATTAAAAGATATGATTTTAAAAGATTTTATTAATTTCTGGAATTTAATTAATTATTTAATTAATTTCGAAAATGTATTTATGACGTCAAGATGATGTCATGCCGACGTCAAGAGCCAACAGGTTGATCGAGTCAACCCCGGCATGTGGGTCCCGCATGTCATTCTCTGCTATCTAATTAACCTAATCAGATTTAATTAATGATGAGTTAATTAGGTTTAATTAGTGATTAGGTTTAATTAATCAGGTTTAATTAAGTTAATTAATTCTCTAATTAATTAATTAATATTTTAATTATTATTTTAATTATTTTAATTATTTATTTTCCTCCGTTTTTTCTCCTTTTTTTGTGAAGCGTTACAGGCGGGGCGGTGGGGCCCAGTGGCGATGGCTCATCCCGCCACGGAGCGGTGGCTAGCGGGAGGGCGCCTGTGTGCCGAGGGGGCTGCGCCGAGCTGGGGGAGGCGTCGGCGACGAGGGAGCCCGCCGCCAAGGGAAACGGGGGCGGGGCGGGCCTGGCATGGACGGCGTGGAACCGGCGACGGGAGGCCGGGGCGACGGAGGCGACTGGAGAGAGAGAGAGGGAGTAAGGGAGGCGGAGGCCGATGGCCTCACCAGCGTTGGCGGGGAGAGGGGGCGCCGAGGCTTGGGGAAGCCGGCGTGGAGGAAGACGAGGAGGCGTCCGGCGACGGCTGTGATGGGGTCGGGCGGTCCGGCGAGCGACGAGGGTCGGTGAAGGCCGTTGGAGAGGAGGACGGGGACGTCGGCAGTCCGGCGAGCTGTAGGAGCTCCGGTCGTGGAGGAGGGCGAAGACGGGGCGGCGACGGCGGTGTAAGGTCGAGGCGCCGGGCGAGGTCTGACAAGCGACAGCGCGTGGGCGGCCGGGCGACGATGGCGGACGACGGCGGGGCGGGCGATGTCGGGTCCGAGGGGGAACGGGTCGGGAGAGTTTCATCCCGATCCAGATCGGGATCGGGGAGAGGGAGGAGGGCGGCGAGGGGGTGTCGGGCACGAGGCGATTCGCCTTTGGGCATCTTGTGCGCGAGGGATGGCGAGGGAGTGAGTGGTGGGGCGATAGGTTAGGGTTTGGGGTGTGGGTGGCCTATAGGCGTGGGGGCTGTCGGTGGGCTGTGGGTATGGCTGGGCCGGCTCTTTGGGCAAGCCAGTGTGGGGAGGGGGCTTCTCTTGTTCCCTTTTCTTTTCTTTTTACTGTTTTAATTTAGTTCCTCTTTATTTTAGCTTTACAAAATTACAAAAGTGGCACCTAATTTAGTGTTACAAATTGTGCCTTTGCCACCAATAATTTAGCTCTTCAAAAATAAAATGGTTTGTAATAGTTTATTATTTTAAAAGCATTTAAGTAATTGTTTTACCTACTACCTTAATTACTTAAGTGCATTTAAACCTTTTATAAAAATGTGGTTACGCCACCACAATTACCTATGCATTATTTGGTTCAGTCCAACATTTTAGTTTCAATATTCAAAACCTTAATTGTTTGCTTGATTTTGGATTTGAATTGAACAGGTTTCAACTAGCGAGTTTATCCACAAGAACCGAGGTGACGTGGCATCATTAGCGGGATTACTGTAGCGTAATTACCCAAGGCCACAATTCTCCTCCACTACAAGAAATCTCGTCCCGAGATTTAAGAGGGGAGCAAGGGGGAAAGGTCTGGTTACGGTAATCTAACGGATCTCCTCGAAGAAGTTAATCCTTCTCGTTGATGTCTTCAATCCTTTATTCCGATGCATCATGATAAACTGGTCATCATTTCTTCGGGAACTCTATCGTACTTACGAAAGGTAAGGGGCAGCTTACTACGACATAATGCTTTTAAGGGAAACAATCTGGGGGTTAACCCATGAATTAGTATAAAATTATCTCTCGAGTTGAACATATGAAATACCTCGAGAGTAAGGTACGAGGGTACCATAATAGGCTCCAAGCGGGTAGGTAGTTGCCCGAAGCCTGAACTAGAGTGAGAAAGGGGTTCAGAGTAGCGAGAGTAAGTATCGCGTCTGATACCAGGATTGATCAACAGGCAAGTGGCCCGTGAATTACATAAAAGGTCAAGCGTGAGGAATAACTTCGGCAACAGGGGTGTACAGGAGAGTCAGGTTTCAATCCAGTGGACCTGTGGGTTATGGGCCCACCATGTGGGTTGAAAGAAGGAAGGGTGGTGACATCTTGCACGATCATGTAAGCAAGGCATGTCAGAGGAGACTCTGAGGGTCAACAGTAACCAAGGGCGAGGGACTAAGAGAACCATTTTCCCGCTCGTTGAACGAGGCGGACCAATAGGCAAGGTTCTCGTCCACCGGTGGTTACCGGAATGTCAACAACAATAGTAATAGGGTCTTACTTACGAGTGGTACAACGAGGTGCTTAACTAAGCAGGGGATTATCACTGCTTAGATTATATAGGTCACAAGAAGGATGAAACAGACCCATGGAAAGGAAAATGTGATCATTAGGTTAAACAGAACAATGGAAAGGAAAAATGTGTTTAAACACATATTTCAGGGGGTATATCCTTACCAAGGATAAGCAGAGCATGATATCCATGACAGGATATAATGTAGAAAACCCTTTAGGTAAGGGGGAAGAAATTTCATGACATTACCCATACAACGGTGTTCGGATACTTGAGCAAGAAACATTTAGCCTTGGGCTTCGAATGTTCTTGTTGAAAATCAGAGTATCACAGACATGCTTCGAGATAGCATTGACATGGCCTCCAGGTGAAGATCAGACTTTGGAATCACGAAGGACCCATCAGGAATAACTTGTAGAATCAGTATTACAATTCCCTCATGGATGAATGGATAACCCTGCTGAAAAGGAATCTATAATGATAGGTCCTCCAGCAGGAAGTGCTAGGCATGACATCATGCTACCGGGTCATCAAAGGATCAACATCATAACTCTTGGAAAGTTGTCCCAACCATCATATCTGACCGAGATTCAGATCCGATTGGTGTCAGGATACCTCAGTCTTAGGATACAGGAATAAAAGGTGCAACGCAAGTTGACGAGATGACATTGTAAGATTCTCGGGAAATGAACTATGAAGTGATTTCCGCTAACAAGAGTCCATCATTAACCCAAGGAGAGGACAAGGAGGTGTCGATGAACTCAACGGTAATTCATCGAGATTCCCAAAAGATGGGTTTCCACAATTAATGAACAGGAGATAACATTTGTCGATCAAATGATATAAGGAAGTATGCTCGAGGAAAACATACACAATTAAACATTGGTTGAAAGGTGCGCCCAAATATGGGTTGGGTTGCACGACCAATGTCGAAGGGTGATTCAATAATCAGTAACCTAAGAATGAACTTTCGATCGTTAACTTCAAAGCAATAGGGTTGCTAGAAGTCCAGAACTCAAACAACACCGTTCACTTGATGGTATTAACACGGGGACCAAGAAAGAAGGGTGATGGTGAGAAGTATTTCTATGTCAAGAATCCTCAAGAGGTGGAACAAATCTCAGATCATTCTTGACATAAAGGATGGTAATACTCCAAGGTAAAGAAGAACAATTGCTGGGTAGCAAGGAACTCAAGGTATAACACCAAACATGAACAAGCTTGTGTTGGTGGGAAGGCAATAAAGTGATCGAAGATAATACAATTCATCGAGGGCAAGGATGGTATTTCTCATCATGAATTCAATTGATATCCTAGATGAGCTCAGAATGCTGACGATCACGACACAATTGTCGAGAGATTTCATGCAGATGTAGTCAATCAGCGATGACATCAAGTCAAAGGAATGATGAAGCAGGAGGTTATAGGAACCACAGTTACGACACAAACTCGAAACCAAGTTGTCGTTCAAGGCGAAATGATATGACGATGAGGATCGACGTAAGGTTAATTCATCGTCGAAAATTGTGCTCCGAGAAGAAGGACTGGGTAGCACAGTTAAAATCATCACGACAATGATATAGCCAAACAGGCTAGGAATGGCGTGGTCGGGTACAAACTCGTACTTATAGAAGCTTACTGAAGAGTTGTTGAACCGTAGTACGGACTCGGTTCAGTTATCGGTGTCTTTGAGTGTTTAATAACTCGTAGACCGTGAGAAATTGGAATCGTGGGAAGGTAGTACTTGATGAACTCATAAAAGTTATGCGGTTCCTCGATAATCTCGAGATACCGAGGGTAATACTCGACACAAGATCAAAGTAAAGGTTGGACTGGTGTATTGATCCATAGGAGACAATTGTTTTAACTTGTCCAGAAATGAGATCAAGAAGAACAATCATGGTCGGAACCACGATTGCAAAAGGCCAGATCCTAGATATAAGATGAACTTATACCGAAAGAATAATTCATTTAAGAGAAGCTTTAATGATAAGATATACATCGTGTCCATGGGCATGAACACAAGTTCAAGGTCGACTCCCACTTCTCCAATGCAAAACCTTTCATTCACTTCTCACGTTCGAGGAAGTTGCAGGGTTGAGATTATATCTGGCGAAGCACCAGAAGAGTAATATTCGTGAAAACTTTCGGGTTCACACGGTTTAGCGAAGGCATATGTTCAACCCATAGGGGCTTCTTAGAAACATATACCATCAACTCCAGGGGTATATAACTCAAGCTCGGAGGTAGAGCATGGTTGACAAAGCAGAGGATACAATTTACCAAAGGCATTATGTATCAGGGAAGGTCTCACAAAGTTATTGAATATGAAGGATGCTGACGGATAAAATCCAACAATGGACCTGATGGCCCACAAGGGGTCTGACGTGAGCATCAGTACTTAACTAGAGGAAGAAGAATGCAAGGAGGTCAGATTATAGAAACAACTGACTAACTCATTGTCAAATGCAAAGGAATTATCATTCCCAATTCAAGGGATCAGTAGCAATGCTCTGATCAGGGATGGATAAGTTGAATAGCCTTAGGGTACAATCAACGACAATTGGATTGGTCGAGAACCAATTCCAGATAAAGAATGGCAGCTCAGCCGAGAAGTAATTTATAAGGATCAATGATGGTTATGGTATTCAGAAACATATTGAGTCAACAGACTCAAAATGATAATGACAAGGAATGTCAATATGACTACGAGACTTATGGGATTAACCATAATGCAAGCAAGCAAGAATTTCAAGAGCCAAGGCTCCAGAGGATTCTCGGAAGATCGAATATTATTTTGAAGGCTTTTGTGAAACACATGAACAACTGGGGATGAGCGGATACTCGACAAGTGCGAGGATTTATAAGGGGTATTCATGTGGCAAAGAACTGCTAGGCAGTAGGCACAAAGTATCCTCGGAACAAATGAGAAACTCCGGGGTATCCTATAATAACAAGATCAATGGGGGATGATCATAGGAATGGCAAGTGTAAGTAGTTATCCATACGGATTTATCGGTGGTCAGGAATAGCAAAAGTGATGGGCACAAAGTCTCGAGAGAACATCAGAGAGTATCTTCGGAATCTTCTGATGTAGCAGACAATCATCTGAAGTGAGGGGCTCTCCGGGAGAAAGTACTTGCGAGAACCTAAAGTTAGTTTTGTTTTTAGCAAAATCGTTTAACCCGAATAGAAGAGAGTTCAGAATCCCAGAGTAAAGATCGAGGAGTAAAAGATCCTAATACCACCGTGCCCATAAGACACACAACCATGTTAGTAAAAGTTTTGCAATGTCTAGACTCGACTTCGCCAAGGAGTTGGAAGGGGATTCTACAGCAATCGGCTCGATATTAACTTGTGACGCCTCGATTCAATCGTACACTAATCATGCACGCAAATGTGTACGATCAAGATCAAGGACTCACGGGAAGATATCACAACACAACTCTATAATAAAATAAGTTATACAAGCATCATAATACAAGCCAGGGGCCTCGAGGGCTCGAATACAAGTGCTCGATCATAGACGAGTCGGAGGAAGCAACAATATCTGAGTACGCACATAAGTTAAACAAGGTGCCATAAGATGGCTAGCACAAACCGGGATACAGATCGAAGAGGAGCAGGCCTCCGCTCGGGATCCTCCTAGGTCACTCCTGGTCGCCGCCGCCGGCTGCACGTAGTAGTAGGCGCCGCAGTAGTAGTCGCCAAAGGCGGCGCGCCGCCTCGGCTCCATCGTCTGCTGTTGCAGCAAACGAGTAGAGGTAGGGGAAAAGGGGAACAAGGCAACCGTGAGTACTCATCCAAAGTACTCGCAAGCAAGGAGCTACACTACATATGCATGGGTATATGTGTAAAGGGCCATATCAGTGGACTGAACTGCAGAATGCCAGAATAAGAGGGGGATAGCTAGTCTTAACGAAGACTACGCTTCTGGACACCTGTCTTGCAACAGGTAGGAGGGGACGATCTGAAGTCCTCCAAGTAACATCATATAGCAATAATCCTACCCGGCAATCCCCTGCTCATATCCCTGAGCGAGAGCGACCACCGGTTGTATCTGGCACTTGGAAGGGTGTGTTTTATCAAGTATCCGGTTCTAGTTGTCATAAGCTCAAGGTACAACTCCAAGTCGCCCTGTTATCAAGATCACGGCTATTCAATAGATTAACTTCCGCAGGGTGCACCATCTTACCCAAAGACGCTTGATCCCATTTGGCGGACACACTTTCCGGGTCATGCCCGCCGCGAAGATCAACACGTCGCAGCCCCACCTAGGCACAACAGAGAGGCCAACACGCCGGTCTAAACCTAAGCGCGCAGGGGTCTGGGCCCATCGCCCTGAGCACACCTGCACGCTATGTGACGTGGCCGAAGCGACCTAGCCCAAAGAAGCGTTCCAGTCCAATCCGCGCGCGCCGCCCGTCGCCGACGTCCAAGTGCTTCGCCGATACCACGACGCCGGATACCCATAACTACTCCCGTGTAGATGGTTAGTGCGATAAGCTCAGAGCCAACCCAGATCAAATACCAAGACCTCGTTAAGCGTGTTAAGTAACCATGAACGCCGAACAGGCCAGGCCCACCTCTCACCTGTAGTCTCAACCTGCCCCGCCGCTCCGCCACAAAGTATCACCGGGGCCGTCGGGAACCAGGCCCACCTCTACCGGGATGGAGCCACCCGTCCTTTCAGCCCCATCTCCAACAGTACCACAGGTAATGTAATAGTGTAAAGCATATAGTATATACCGTGATCTACTCCCGAGTGATCACGGCCCGATAGTATAGCACGGCAGACGGACAAGAATGTAGGGCCACAGATGAAAGTACTAGCATCCTATACTAAGCATATAGGATTGCGTAAGGTAACAATGTGGTTACAAGGACAAAGCTATGCAACAAGATAGGAGTATCTCAAAACAAGAATATGCTATACTACTCTAATGCAAGCAGATAGAGAAGAGTAGGCGATATCTGGTGATCAAGGGGGGGCTTGCCTGGTTGCTCGGCAAGAGAGAGGGGTCGCTCGGTGACGAGTCGATCACAGGACATCAAGATCGGTCTCGGGGTCTACCGGAGAGAAGAGGGGAAGAAACAGTAAATACATAGCGAGCAAGTGCATAACAGACAATGATGAGCTAGACGTGTTCTAACGCAGCGCTAGGCGACATGGCGAAGGGGGAAACATCCGGAAAGTTTTCCCAGCTCGGACGTCTGTCGATGATGAACCGGAGAGGAAAGTTTGCAGGTTCGATAGGTTAGGGGTGTGTGGCGGACGAACGGATCGCGATCCGGATTCGCCTCGCTGCTCGAGCAACTTTCATGTTGAAAATATTTTAATCCGGGTTACGGATTAAAAGATATGATTTTTAAAAGATTTTATTAATTTCTGGAATTTAATTAATTATTTAATTAATTTCGAAAATGTATTTATGACGTCAGCATGATGTCATGCTGACGTCAGCAGCCAACAGGGTTGACTGAGTCAACCCTGACAGGTGGGTCCCGCATGTTATTCTCTGCTATCTAATTAACCTAATCAGATTTAATTAACAGTAGTTAATTAGGTTTAATTAGTGATTAGGTTTAATTAATCAGGTTTAATTAAGTTAATTAATTCTCTAATTAATTAATTAATATTTTAATTATTATTTTAATTATTTTAATTATTTATTTTTCCCTCAGTTTCTTTTCTCCTTTTTTTTTGTGAAGCGTTCTGGGGCGGGGCCGGTGGGGCCCTGCTGGCAGTGGCTCATCCGGCCACGGGAGCGGTGGCTAAGGGACGGCGCCCGTGTTCGAGGGGGCTGCGCCCGAAGGGGGGCGGCCACGACGAGGGAGCCCGCCGCCGTGGGGAAACGGGGCGGGGGGGCGGGGCTGGCATGGACGGCGTGGAACCGGCGACGGGAGGCCGGGGCGACGGAGGCGACGGAGAGGAGAGGGAGTAGGGGAGGCGGAGGCCGATGGCCTCACCAGCGTTAAGGGGAGAGGGGCGCCGAGGCTTGGGGAAGCCGGCGTGGAGGAAGACGAGGAGGCGTCCGGCGACGGCTGTGATGGGGTCGGGGCGGTCCGGCGAGCGACGAGGGTCGGTGAAGGCCGTTGGAGAGGAGGACGGGGACGTCGGCAGTCCGGCGAGCTGTAGGAGCTCCGGTCGTGGAGGAGGGCGAAGACGGGCGGCGACGGCGGTGTGCGTCGAGGCGCCGGCGAGGTGCGACGAGCGACGGCGTCGTGGGCGGCTCCGGGGCGACGTGGCGACGACGGCGGGGCCGGGCGATGTCGGGGTCCGAGGGGGGAACGGGGTCGGGGGAGGTTTCATCCCCGATCCAGATTGGGATCGGGGGAGAGGGGAGGAGGGGCGTGCGAGGGGGTGTCGGGCACGAGGCGATTCGCCTCTGGGCATGCGGCGGCGCGAGGGATGGCGAGGGGAGTGAGTGGGGGGCGATAGGTTAGGGTTTTGGGGTGGGTGGCCTATAGGCTGGGGGGGCTGTCGGCTGGGCTGGTGGGGCGGCTGGGCTGCCTCTTGGGCCAAGCCAGTGGGGGGGCTTCTCTTGTTCCCTTTTTCTTTTCTTTTTACTGTTTTAATTTAGTTCCTCTTTTATTTTAGCTTTACAAAATTACAAAAGTGGCACCTAATTTAGTGTTACAAATTGTGCCTTTGCCACCAATAATTTAGCTCTTCAAAAATAAAATGGTTTGTAATAGTTTATTATTTTTAAAAGCATTTAAGTAATTGTTTTACCTACTACCTTAATTACTTAAGTGCATTTAAACCTTTTATAAAAATGTGGTTTCGTCACCACAATTACCTATGCATTATTTGGTTCAGTCCGAACATTTTAGTTTCAATATTCAAAACCTTAATTGTTTGCTTGATTTTGGATTTGAATTGAACAGGTTTCAACTAGCGAAGTTTATCCACAAGAACCGAGGTGACGTGGCATCATTAGCGGGATTACTGTAGCGTAATTACCCAAGGCCACAATTCTCCTCCACTACAAGAAATCTCGTCCCGAGATTTAAGAGGGGAGCAAGGGGGAAAGGTCTGGTTACGGTAATCTAACGGATCTCCTCGAAGAAGTTAATCCTTCTCGTTGATGTCTTCAATCCTTTATTCCGATGCATCATGATAAACGGGTCATCATTTCTTCGGGAACTCTATCGTACTTACGAAAGGTAAGGGGCAACTTACTACGACATATTGCTTTTAAGGGAAACAATCTGGGGGTTAACCCATGAATTAGTATAAAATTATCTCTCGAGTTGAACATATGAAATACCTCGAGAGTAAGGTACGAGGGTACCATAATAGGCTCCAAGCGGGTAGGTAGTTGCCCGAAGCCTGAACTAGAGTGAGAAAGGGGTTCAGAGTAGCGAGAGTAAGTATCGCGTCTGATACCAGGATTGATCAACAGGCAAGTGGCCCGTGAATTACATAAAAGGTCAAGCGTGAGGAATAACTTCGGCAACAGGGGTGTACAGGAGAGTCAGGTTTCAATCCAGTGGACCTGTGGGTTATGGGCCCACCATGTGGGTTGAAAGTAGGAAGGGTGGTGACATCTTGCACGATCATGTAAGCAAGGCATGTCAGAGGAGACTCGAGGTCAACAAGAATCAAGGGCGAGGGACTAAGAGAACCATTTTCCCGCTCGTTGAACGAGGCGGACCAATAGGCAAGGTTCTCGTCCACCGGTGGTTACCGGAATGTCAACAACAATAGTAATAGGGTCTTACTTACAGAGTGGTACAACGAGGTGCTTAACTAAGCAGGGGATTATCACTGCTTAGATTATATAGGTCACAAGAAGGATCAAACAGACCCATGGAAAGGAAAATGTGATCATTAGGTTAAACAGAACAATGGAAAGGAAAAATGTGTTTAAACACATATTTCAGGGGGTATATCCTTACCAAGGATAAGCAGAGCATGATATCCATGACCGGATATAATGTAGAAAACCCTTTAGGTAAGGGGAAGAAATTTCATGACATTACCCATACAACGGTGTTCGGATACTTGAGCAAGAAACATTTAGCCTTGGGCTTCGAATGTTCTTGTTGAAAATCAGAGTATCACAGACATGCTTCGAGATAGCATTGACATGGCCTCCAGGTGAAGATCAGACTTTGGAATCACGAAGGACCCATCAGGAATAACTTGTAGAATCAGTATTACAATTCCCTCATGGATGAATGGATAACCCTGCTGAAAAGGAATCTATAATGATAGGTCCTCCAGCCGGGGGGGGGGGGGTGCTAGGCATGACATCATGCTACCGGGTCATCAAAGGATCAACATCATAACTCTTGGAAAGTTGTCCCAACCATCATATCTGACCGAGATTCAGATCCGATTGGTGTCAGGATACCTCAGTCTTAGGATACCTGGGAATAAAAGGTGCAACGCAAGTTGACGAGATGACATTGTAAGATTCTCGGGGAAATGAACTATGAAGTGATTTCCGTTAACAAGAGTCCATCATTAACCCAAGGAGAGAACAAGGAGGTGTCTGATGAACTCAACGGTAATTCATCGAGATTCCCAAAAGATGGGTTTCCACAATTATGAACCAGAGATAACATTTGTCGATCAAATGATATAAGGAAGTATGCTCGAGGAAAACATACACAATTAAACATTGGTTGAAAGGTGCACCAAATATGGGTTGGGTTGCACGACCAATGTCGAAGGGTGATTCAATAATCAGTAACCTAAGAATGAACTTTCGATCGTTAACTTCAAAGCAATAGGGTTGCTAGAAGTCCGAACTCAAACAACACCGCTCACTTGATGGTATTAACACGGGACCAAGAAAGAAGGGTGATGGTGAGAAGTATTTCTATGTCAAGAATCCTCAAGAGGTGGAACAAACCTCGATCATTCTTGACATAAAGGATGGTAATACTCAAGGTAAAGAAGAACAATTGCTGGGTAGCAAGGAACTCAAGGTATAACACCAAACATGAACAAGCTTGTGTTGGTGGGAAGGCAATAAAGTGATCGAAGATAATACAATTCATCCAGGGGGCTGTCGGCTGGGCCGGCCTGCTGGGCCAAGCCCAAGGGGGGAGGGGGCTCTCTTGTTCCCTTTTTCTTTTCTTTTTACTGTTTTAATTTAGTTCCTCTTTTATTTTAGCTTTACAAAATTACAAAAGTGGCACCTAATTTAGTGTTACAAATTGTGCCTTTGCCACCAATAATTTAGCTCTTCAAAAATAAAATGGTTTGTAATAGTTTATTATTTTTAAAAGCATTTAAGTAATTGTTTTACCTACTACCTTAATTACTTAAGTGCATTTAAACCTTTTATAAAAATGTGGTTTCGTCACCACAATTACCTATGCATTATTTGGTTCAGTCCGAACATTTTAGTTTCAATATTCAAAAACCTTAATTGTTTGCTTGATTTTGGATTTGAATTCGAACAGGTTTCGAACTAGCGCGAGTTTATCCACAGTAACCGAGGTGACGTGGCATCATTAGCGGGGATTACTGTAGCGTAATTACCCGGGCGTCACAATCAACTAGGCATATCAACGGGCTATGGAGATGCCCATCAATAGATATCAATGTGAGTGAGTAGGGATTGCCATGCAACGGATGCACTAGAGCTATAAGTATATGAAAGCTCAACAAAAGAAACTAAGTGGGTGTGCATCCAACTCGCTTGCTCACGAAGACCTAGGGCATTTTGAGGAAGCCCATCATTGGAATATACAAGCCAAGTTCTATAATGAAAAATGCCCACTAGTATATGAAAGTGACAAAATGAGAGACTCTCTATCATGAAGATCATGGTGCTACTTTGAAGCACAAGTGTGGTAAAAGGATAGTACCATTGTCCCTTCTCTCTTTTTCTCTCATTTTATTTTTATTTTTTTATTTGGGCCTTTTCTCTTTTTTCTATGGCCTCTTTTTTTATCTTTTTTTCGTCCGGAGTCTCATCCCGACTTATGGGGGAATCATAGTCTCCATCATCCTTTCCTCACTGGGACAATGCTCTAAAAATGATGATCATCACACTTTTATTTTCTTACCACTCAAAAATTACAACTCGATTCTTAGAACAAAATATGACTCTATATGAATGCCTCCGGCGGTGTACCGGGATGTGCAATGACTCATGAGCGACATGTATGAAAGAATTATGAATGGTGGCTTTGCCACAAATACGATGTCAACTACATGATCATGCAAAGCAATATGACAATGATGAAGCGTGTCATAAGAACGGAACGGTGGAAAGTTGCATGGCAATATATCTCGGAATGGCTATGGGAATGCCATGATAGGTTGGTATGGTGGCTGTTTTGAGGAAGGTATATGGTGAGTGTATGATACCGGTGAAAAGTGCACGATATTAGAGAGGCTAGCAATGGTGGAAGGAAGAAGAGTGCGTATAATCCATGGACTCAACATTAGTCATAAAGAACTCATATACTTATTGCAAAAATCTAGAAGTTATCAAAGCAAAGTATTACGCGCATGCTCCTAGGGGGATAGATTGGTAGGAAAGACCATCGCTCATCCCCGACCGCCACTCATAAGGAAGACAATCAATAAATAAATCATGCTCCGACTTCATCACATAACGGTTCACCATACGTGCATGCTACGGGAATCACAAACTTTAACACAAGTATTTCACAAATTCACAACTACTCAACTAGCATGACTATAATATCACCATATTCATATCTCAAAACAATTGTCAAGCATCAAACTTTTCTTAGTATTCAAATCACTCAAAAGAAAGTTTCACATATCTTGAATACCAAGTATATTAATATTAGGCACATTACCATGCTATTTAAGACTCTCAAAATAATATAAGTGAAGCATGAGAGTTCATATATTTTCTATAAAACAAATCCACCACCGTGCTCTAAAATATATAAGTGAAGCACTAGAGCAAATGACAAACTACTCTTAAAGATATAAGTGAAGATCAATGAGTAGTCGAATAATTATACAACTATGTGAAGACTCTCCCATTTAATAATTTCATATCTTGGTATTGTATCCAAACAGCAAGCAAAACAAAATAAAATGACATTGCAAGGATAGCACAACTCATGTGAAGAAGCGAAAAACTTAGGCTCAACCGATACTAACCGATAGTTGTTGAAGAAGAAAGGTGGGATGCCTACCGGGGCATCCCCAAGTTTAGATGCTTGAGACTTCTTGAAATATTATCTTGGGGTGCCTTGGGCATCCCCAAGCTTGAACTTTTGTGTCTCCTTAATTCCTCTCGTATCATGGTTTCTCTATTTCTCAAAAGCTTCATACACACCAAACTCAACAAGAACTCGTGAGATAGGTTAGTATAAACCAATGCAAAAACCTTATCATTTTCTACTGTAACAAATCACTTAAATTATTATTCAACATTGCATACTAAATTCCTCTGCATATTTAATACTCCTATCCTCAAATAGAACCATTAAACAAGCAAACATATACAAACAATGCAAACATAACAGCAATCTGCCAAAACAGTACAGTCTGTGAAGAATGCAAGAGTATCAATACTTCCCTAACTCCAAAAATTATGAAATAAAATTCCCACTGTAATAAATTTATCTTAGCTCATTATTCAAAAATATTTAACATTATACCACTCTCTGACTTTTCTAGGGAATTTTTGCAACAACGGTAAAGTTTCTGTTTTTAAACAGCAACATGTATGCTAGCAAAATAAGCATGGCAAAGGCTATCCTTGACTTTTTTATTGAAACTAAAGATGCAACACATTATTCTAACTAACAGCAAGCAAAGCTAAATAAAATAAAATGACGCTCCAAGAAAAACACATATCATGTGGTGAATAAAAATATAGCTCCAAGTAAATTACCGATGGAAGTGGACGAAAGAGGGGATGCCTTCCGGGGCATCCCCAAGCTTTGACTTTTTGGTGTCCTTGGATTATCTTTGGGGTGCCATGGGAATCCCCAAGCTTAGGCTCTTGCCACTCCTTGTTCCATAATCCATCAAAATAATTCACCCAAAACTTGAAAACTTCACAACACAACACTCAATAGAATTCTCGTGAGCTCCGTTAGAGAAAGAAAACAAAAGACTACTTTAAGGTACTGTAATGAACTCATTATTTATTTATATTGGTGTTAAACCTACTGTATTACAACTTCTCTATGGATTATAAACTATTTTACTAGCCATAGATTCATCAAAATAAGCAAACAACACACGAAAAACAGAATCTGTCAAAAACAGAACAGTCTGTAGTAATCTGAAACTAAGGCAAACTTCTGGAACTCAAACAATTATACAATAAGTTGGTGGACCTGAGGAATTTGTCTAGTAATCATATGCAAAAAGAATCAACTAAATATCACTCTCCAGTAAAAAGTTGAAGCTAATCTCGTGAGCGCTAAAGTTTCTGTTTTTTTTACAGCATGATCATAAAGACTTCACCCAAGTCTCCCCAAAGGTTCTACTTGGAACAAACACTAATTAAAACACAAAACCACATCTAAACAGAATCTAGATGGATTATTTATTACTAAACAGAACCAAAAAGCAAGAAACTAAAATAAAATTGGGTTGCCTCCCAACAAGCGCTATCGTTTAACGCCCCTAGCTAGGCATTATGATTTCAATGATGCTCACATAAAAGATAAGAATTGGAACATAAAGAGAGCATCATGAAGAATATTACTAGCACATTTAAGTCTAACCCACTTCCTATGCATAGGTATCTTGTGAGCAAACAACTTATGGGAACAAGAATCAACTTGCATAGGAAGGTAAAACAAGCATAACTTCAAGATTTTAAGCACATAGAGAGGAAACTTGATATTATTGCAATTCCTACAAGCATATGTTCCTCCCTCATAATAATTTTTAGTAGCATCATGAATGAATTCAACAATATAACCAGCACCTAAAGCATTCTTTTCATGATCTACTAGCATAGAAAATTTACTACTCTCCACATAAGCAAAATTCTTCTCATTCGGAATAGTGGGAACAAACTCAACAAAATAGCTATCATGAGATTGAAAATTAAGATCAAGATGACAAGTTTCATGGTTATCATTATTCTTTAAAGCATGCGTGTCATCACAATAATCATCATAGATAGGAGGCATGCTTTCATCATAGTAAATTTGCTCATCAAAGCTTGGGAAACAAAAAATATCATCTTCATCAAACATAGCTACCCCAAGCTTGTGGCTTTGCATATCATTAGCATCATAGATATTCAAGGAATTCATACTAACAACATTGCAATCATGCTCATCATTCACATATTTCATGCCAAGCATTTTATGTAATTCTTCTTCTAGAACTTTGGCACAATTTTCCTTTCCATCATTCTCACGAAAGATATTAAAAAGGTGAAGCGTATGAGACAAACTCAATTCCATTTTTTGGTAGTTTTCTTTTATAAACTAGACTAGTGCTAAAACAAGAAACAAAAAGATTCGATTGCAAGATCTAAAGATATACCTTCACTTACCTAGCCTCCCCAGCAACGGCGCCAGAAAAGAGCTTGATGTCTACTACACAACCTTCTTCTTGTAGACGTTGTTGGGCCTACAAGTGCACATGTTTGTAGGACAGTAGCAAATTTCCCTTAATTGGATGACCTAAGGTTTATCAATCCATGGGAGGCGTAGGATGAAGATGGTCTCTCTCAAACAACCCTGCAACCAAATAACAAAGAGTCTCTTGTGTCCCCAACACACCCAATACAATGGTAAATTGTATTGGTGCACTAGTTCGGTGAAGAGATGGTGATACAAGTGCAATATGGATGGTAGATATAAGTATTTGTAATCTGAAAATATAAAAATAGAAAGGTAAAAAGTGGTAAACGTGAGCGTAAACGGTATTGCAATGATAGGAAACAAGGCCTAGGGTTCATACTTTCACTAGTGCAAGTTCTCTCAACAATAATAACATAATTGGATCTTATAACTATCCCTCAACATGCAACAAAGAGTCACTCGAAAGCCAGTAATAGAGGAGAACAAACGTAGAGATTATGGTAGGGTACGAAACCACCTCAAAGTTATTCTTTCCAATCAATCTATAAAAGAGTTCGTACTAGA